>JAJHZJ010000106.1:4362856-4839770 GCA_023548195.1 Bettongia penicillata ogilbyi | reverse complement strand
ACCTGGTTGATAGTAAATGCTTAATAAATGCTTGTAGACTTTTTCATCCGACCCTCAGGTTTGCCGTTCTTTATTCTTTCAAGTCTTATACAGCAGGAGCTACACAGAAAAAAATGACTATGCACTATAAAATATCTAATTTACAAAAATGTTTAGTGAAAAATATTATACCACAGACATTTTCCTTAAAAAAAAGGAATGGATTAAATGCATATTTTTAAAGAAGTTTACCTTGTGGCAGAAAAACTGCTTTGTGTTTTAGTCAAAGTCTGTGGGAGGCAACTTATTAACATACAAATTATTGTATCATTAATATACAAATCTTCTTGCTTAGAGAGAGAATCAAAGAAGCAAAGCAATTTTGGATGTTTTTGGTTTTAATATGATTATGTTAATCATTTTTCCAATGTTGAACCATCCTATATTCTTTTGAAAATCTAGCTTGATCACAATGAATTATTATTCATTAGGGTAAATTGTTGTAATCTATTTTTTTTTTAACAAAGCAATTAAAAAATTTTAATTACTGTTTATTAAAGATATCAATTTCTATTTCCCTTTGTTTGCTTCATCCTTCCGTAGTTTAGGCATTAGAATCCTATTTATCTCATTAAAGGGGTTTAGTAAAATACTTTTCCAATTTGTGAGTTTAATTTCTGTAGAGTAGGTATTAATTGTTCCCTATAAGCTTCAAAGAATTTTCTCGTAAATCTATCTGGACCAGGGTTCTTTTTCTCTACTCTCCTTAATAGTTACTTTATAACCAATTCAATTCATTTGGTTTTTTTGTGTTTTTTTTTGAGATTAGACTATTTAGGATCTCTATTTGGTGTTCTGTTAATTTGTACGTTATATTTTTTGTACAGAATCTTTATTTCCTTTGAATTTATAGATTTGTTGGCATATAACTGTGTATAGTAAGTTCTTTTCTTTTTATATTTTCTGTATTTACTATGATTTCACCTTGTTCACTTTTTATTTTTGCTCATTTGATGTTCCTTTCCTTTTTCATCAGATTGGTTAATGGCTTTATCAATTTTGTTAGTTCTTTCAAAAAACTAACGCTTAGTTTTGTTTATTAGTTCAGTAGTCTTTTTGGCTTCCAATTGATCTTTTTTCCCTCTAAATTTTAAATTTCTTTTTTTTAAATTTCTTTTGAGTTTGTTCACTTGTTTTTCATTATAAAGAAACCCTAAAACAAAGGACAAAATTCCACAGCAAAGTAAAACAAAAATATATAAAGTTCTGATTTTTTTTGATTTATCAAAGAGAACTATATTTTATTTTTCAATTAAATAAGTATTTATTTTCTGTCTCCTGTTCCTCCTCCCATTTAAAAGAAACAAAACAAAACCCTCTTGACAAACATGCATAGCAATGCAAACCAAGTTTTACATTGTGTTTGTACAAAAATGTGTCTCATTTTACACCTTATCTATCACCTGTCTATCAGATGGGTAGCATAGCAACCACTCCTCTGAAATCATAGTTGGTTTTGGGATTAATCAGAGTTCTGAAGTCTTTCAAAGTTGTCTTTGCTATATTATTGTCATTGTATAAAATTGCTCTTCTGTTCACTTTTACTTCGTATCACTTCATTCAAGTCTTCTCAGCAAATAGAAAGATAATAATGTTAATGCTATTAGACCCCTTGTAGAAAATATCCTGAAACTCTTTTTTATCTATTTTCCTTTCTATCTGGTTAAAGATGAACAAAGAGATACTTCTCTTAATTGAATTAAAGACATTTCTACTCTTAGAGTATCTATAAATAAGACTTCAAAAAATTTTTTTGAACATTTTTAATTTAAAGTTTTGAGTTCCAAATTCTATCCCCCATTCCTTCTCTCCTTTCCTCCCTTCCTGAGATGGTAAGTAATCAGATGTACGTTATACATGTGCAATTAGGTGAAATATTTCCATAATAAATAAGACTTTTAATTCTCTTAGTTTCAAAAATTAAGATCCTTCCCTGGAACTGATTAAGCCTTCTTTTTAAGGAAGACTGACTCAGTCTCTGATTCAAGTGAAAGCCAGGACTTCAGACTAGAATACTATCAGGATATTATTTCTTAATATCTTCAACAGAGCTGAGGCCTTGGTGTTATGCTTCCACAATCTTTATGAGAATATGTATCCATATCTGTTAGAAAATTCACGTTTGCTAAAAGCAGAACATTTGATAAATTTGTGACTTGCCTTACTGATGATTTCACTTCTCATAAAATAGAGGAAGCAATGTGGAGAACTACTATTTTTGTATTTTATTTTCATCAGCCTAGATTGATGATATGAAAGTGATGTGGGAGTGATAGCAATCTTAAGGGAAAGAGAGTTTTTTACCCTGGATTTTACAAAGGCCCTATTGGCCAAGTTGGACTTGTATCTTAGCTTTAGAAAAACAAATCTCAAAAAGTTCAGAGAAAAGATAATTATTACACCATGGCCAGAGAATCTAAACAGGAATACAGCTCTTGAGGGACAGGAAATTCTGAAATATAAAATTTTAACTATACTAGATATTACTTATCCCAAAGAGGAAGAAAGAAAAATGAAGTGTTTAAAGAAACTACATAGGTCTTTTGGACACAGTCAGATTTTTTAAAGGGCATATGTGAAAGATGGAAGGGTATAAAGCACATAACCACAGAGGAATACAAAGGAATAGTATAGCCCTGATAATTATAACTTAGAAATTATCATAATTTAAAACGCACTTCGACATTTGAAAATGTTTATGTCTGTACAGGATCTAAAAGCCTAGAAAGGTTTAGACTTTGATGGCCATCATACATGTATATGTAACCCCAGGCTTCTCTGAGCATGGCCAGTTTTAACATGGAGATGCCTTTGAGGGGCCTTTGGAACATGCTCAGTTGGTCTAATGGTACCCTTTGAATCCTCTACCAAGTGGGGAAAGGATAGCTTCTTTTGATTGGCTGTTTGAGGCTTCAAAACTGTGGAGACTGAGCCTCCTTCTTTTTGCCTGCTCTTTTCCCTCCACTCTTACCCCCATGCTCTTTCTGCTACTTCAGTATGTGTCTAGGGGGTGAAGATCATAGTTCATTCATAGCATGAGAACCTTGAACTGAACTGGTGAGAGGTGAGCTCTTCTTTCCTTGCTCTGTCTCTTTATCTCCCTCCAAGAAATAGGGCTGAAGGTGTTTCTGTTCTGTTCAGGTACGGGAGGTGATCTCCTCTTCTGGGTGTAGGGACCAGGTGTTCTAGCCAGGATACCTTAGAGCCAGCACAGTAGGCGGGGCATAGCGTGGAAGCCCTGAGAAGCCAGGATGCTTGGGACTTGAGCTGAGGTGGATTGTTGGTCTTGGAACTGGGACTGTGCTCTACAGAAACTGAGCTAAACAATGAACCTAATCCTCTTCCCCTGCCCAGAGACAGAGATAGTGCAGGGGAAAAAAGGATTATGCCTAGAATGTGTTGAGGAAGTAAGTTTATATTGTTGGTGATTATACTTTTTGAAGTAAATATTTCTGTGTAAAGGTTAATTTGTTAGTACTTAATGGAGCTGAGGTGCAAAGGACCACCCCCTAAAGCTGGAAGAATGCTTGGGCACTTGCAATCACTTGCAGAGAGTCTAGACCTCTGTCCTCATCACCTCCCCCAGCTCAATCCTTTTAAGAATACTGAAGAATCCTGTTGGGGTGAAATCTAACTGTGTGGGGGCGTATTTTGATCCCCTTGTAATAATCAGTCAGAGATTTGTCTTAGGAAAGACAAAAAGGAATTTATTGCTTTCTCATGAGAAAGGGTACTCCGCCTCGTCACTCTAATAGCGCTGGCCAGGGAGTACAAATATGCACAACTCAAAGCAAGTTTATATAGTCCATTATGTGGAACCCCCACCCATCCATTGGCTCCTTCTCCCATTGGCTGGGTCTCAGAGTTCACAATCTAAAAGGGGGAACTTCTCCCCAAGAACAAAGGACAAAAAGGCATGCAACAGGGAACTGTTTGCTCAGCCAAAAAAAAGAAGGGAAGCAGAGGGCAGGATGTAGGGCATAGACAAGGTTGAGATGAAGGGGGAGTTGGGCATAATACAAGATATGTTACAAAGCATGCTTCTCTACAAGGTCAGCTAGCTGCAGATGTTCAAGGGAGTGTGTCTTAATAATACAAGAAACAACTCTTTGAGGAGGCTTTACTTCTGAGAGATCATGTCTCATAACCTACTTTTTCTTCCAGGCAATGGTGGTCAATATCACATCTATAATAAGAGCAAAAATGTGGTTGGGCAGAAGAACGACAAGGGTCTTATCCCCTGAGCTCAGTTTTGTCTCTCTCCTGACCACTTATCTGTGGGGGAGAGCAGAAAGAGTTTTGAAATCGAGAAATCCCAAGATCCTAGGATCCAGATATCTTGATAGTTTGTTGGGAGGGTAACTTCTGGTGCAGTGACTGACTAAATAGATATTATCTAGTCATTGGAGACAACAAAATAGGTATAGGGAATACCTACCCTAAGCTAAGGGGAGATCTCCTGTGAAGAGGCCATGCTCTGGTGATAGAAATTGAGTTCACCAGACAGATCTGAGGTTAAGGACACTAACCCTTTAATTAGGGGTGATATTGTTCTGAGTTCTTTAAAAAAAATTGTAGACCTAGAAGTACTCATTATACTTGAAGAAAAAATTCACTGAATGAAATCCCCAAATAAGGTTATCCCAAGTTCAAGGTTCTCTGTGGATCTCTACCCACTCAAGCACTAATCAATGTGTTTACATTTATTAGTCCAGTAGAGGACAAAATTGGTTCAAAGCAAAGGCCCAGGGAAGTAAAATACCCCTGCCCAAGGTCACAGGAGTAGTATTGAGAGACAGAACTATTTGATTTGCCCTACCTTGTCTCTAAGGGCATAGCACCTGGGGCAAAGAACCCAGTGCTGGAGTTGGAAAGACTCCACCAAACTAGAATCTGAAAAAAATGCAGTCTTCTCCTTGAGAAAAAAAAATTGAGTTTCAAATCTCCTGGCTGAAGTACTAAGGGTTGCTGCTTTGAAAAAGCAACAGAAAGTCTTGGGGCTTTCAACTAAAATAACTCACTGTTGTCATGAGGAAGTTAGAACTCTAGCTGGGTAGTCTAGCTGTAGGCATACACTGAACACAGAAAGCTCTTCAACCATGTGCTGGGGAGCTGTGCCTGGCCAGGTCCAATAAAGACTAAGCAGCTAATGGAGTGGCATTCAATAGAAACAACACATTGACAGAGACAATGTACCCAGAAGTGACCAGCAGGGAGCAGATCTGGCAAGGGTAGTTCCATGTCATCTCCAAAAGATTCCAGTGTCCTTGCTACATCAAAATTATGTGGTGTCCTTCCATGTGTGCATTCTGGTCATGTGTTCATCATGCAGGTGCCCCTCCATATATGTGTCCTGGTCACACGTGTATCCGATATATGTTTCTTTAGACATGGGTTTCTTTGTGTCCATTCTTCCTAAGGATTATGTGTGTGTGTGCGTGTGTGTGTGCATGTGTGTGTTTAGGTGACAATCTGACCCAAATTTATGGGGGAAATGTTTTAGTGGGTTTTTTTATTTCTTTATTTTATCAAAAGCTTTTGCTTTGAACTAATTGAACTCTCCTTTGACAGACCAATAAAGGTAAATACATTGACAAGTGCTTGCGAGGATGCAGATGCACCAATAACTTTAAACTTGGGGTAGCCTTATTTGGGGACCCCACTCTATGAATTGGCAATGCACCTACATGTTTGTTCATAAACATCTCATTTGATCCTCAAGACAATATCAAGAGGTAGGTTTTACTATCCTCATTTTTCAGATAAGGAAAATGAACCTTAAAGAGTTTAAGTGATTGGCCCCTAATCATACAGGTAATAAAGCTCACAGGTATTTCTGAATCCAAGTATTCCTGACTTTAAGCCTAACTGTAAGAATAGTTCTGTTTATAGGAATATATAACATATTATAGTCCTATGGACAGCTAGGTGGTACAGTAGATAGAGTGCTGGGCCTGGATCTAGGAAAGATCATCTTCCTGGGCTCAAATCTGGCTTCTGACACTTACTAGCTGTGTGACCCTGGGTAAGTCATTTAACCATGTTTGCCTCAGTTTCTTGAGGCAAAAAAAAGTAAGTTGGAGAAGGAAAAAGCAAATCACTAGCCAGGATCTTTGCTAAGAAAGACACCTTAATGGGGACATGAAGAGTCAGACATGGGAGCCAAGATGGCACAGTAGAAGCACAGAACTGCTATAGCTCTCCCCACAAACCTCTCAACAAACCTGTAAAAAATGACTCTAAACAAATTATAGAGCAGCAGAAGCCACAAAATGACAGATTGAAGCAAATTTCCAGTCCAAGACAATCTGGAAGGTTGATGGGAGGGGTTTATTGCACCAAGTAGGAACAGGCCTGAGGGAACTGAATTGCTGGTGGCTGTTGTGGAGTCCAGACTTCTCAACCTACAAATGCTAAAGATAGCTTTAAAGGTCCGTGGGAAGGATCTCTCACCTGGCTGAGAGGGGAACATGGTCCTGCCCCAGCTCAGCCCTAGGCCCAGTCCCAGGTTGACTGCAGCCACTGCTGAAGCAGAGGGTGCTTCTGGAGCCCTCCACTTGACAAAGCTCAAAAGTCAAATAATTGGCTGGGGAAATGAACAAACGAGGGAAAAAGAAGCAGATTATAGATTCTTACTTTCTCTGTGAAGAGGAATTTTCTTAAGTTATTGGGGATGAGAAAGATCAAAACATACAACCAGAAGACAAAGCCAAAGCTTCTGCATCCAAAGTCTCTAAGAAAAATATGGATTGGTCACCATGGAAGAGCTCAAAAAAGATTTTGAAAATCAAATAAGAGAAGTAGAGGAAAAATTGGGAAGAGAAATGAGAGTGATGAAAGAAAATCATGACAATGAGTCAACAGTTTGCTAAAGGAACCCCCTAAAATGCTGAAGAAAATAACAGCTTTAAAATTAGACAAACCCAAACGGAAAAAGAAGTCCAAAAAGCCAATGAGGAGAAGAATGCCTTAAAAAACAAAATTTGCAGGGGGCAGAGCCAAGATGGAGGAGTAGAAAGACACACATATGGAGGCTGCCCCCACACAGCCCATAAAACATTTGTAGAGAGGAACTCTCAACAAATTTTAGAGCAGAAGAAGTAGAGAACAACAAAGTGGAGGAGATTTCCAGCCCAGGGTGACCTGAAAAACCCACAGGAAACATCAATTGCACCAGATGTGGATCGGAGCTTGGAGCATGGAGCCAAGCCCAGCCTTGGCCATGTGCACTTGGCTCGTGAACAGCCCTCCAAAGTGGAACCTCTAGTCGTGGAATCCTCAGTCCCAGCAGCAGAGGGTTTGCAGATCCCTCAACCCACAGGTGCCAAAGGTCAGGGAAGGAGTTTATTCAGCTGACCAGGAAGAGAGAAGGGCCTTCACATCAGGCAGGCAGTAGGAGTTCTCAAGGCAGCCCCTACAGCAGCCTGAGATCATAGCTGGATTGTAAAAACCCCTGGGGACACTGAAGAGCTGAGTCTTACTTCAGCCCTGTGTAGATGCCCTGAGGCACCTGATCTTTTTCTCTCACTGAATGGAGGCCCTGCCCCCAAAGCTTGACTGAATCCCACCCCCTCCAGGGCTAGCTTGGCGAAACTGGAGGTCAGGTGCCTGTGGAGAGGAAATGCTACTAAGATTCTGGGCACAAAAATCCTTCCCTGCACCCAGACCAGTACACACTTGATTGTGCCACCTTGGAGGAACTGATATCCTACAGGTCCCCAGAGTATACCCTACTTTTGACAAAGGACCCAAAAGTCAGGTAACTGATTGGAAAAATGCCCAAAAAAGGGAAAAAAATAAGACCATAGAAGGTTACTTTCTTGGTGAACAGATATCTCCTCCCATCCTTTCTGATGAGGAAGAACCATGCTTACCATCAGGGAAAGACATAAAAGTCAAGGCTTCTGTATCCCAAACATCAAAAATAAATATTCAGTGGGCTCAGGCCATGGAAGAGCTCAAAAAGGATTTTGAAAATCTAGTTAGAGAAGTGGAGGAAAAACTGGGAAGAGAAATGAGAGAGATGCAAGAAAAGCATGAAAAAAAGGGTCAACACCTTGCTAAAAGAGACCCCAAAAAATGCTGAAGAAAATAACACCTTGAAAAACAGGCTCACTCAATTGGCAAAAGAGGTTCAAAAAGCCAATGAGGAGAAGAATGCTTTCAAAAGCAGAATTAGCCAAATGGAAAAGGAGGTTCAAAAGCTCACTGAAGAAAATAGTTCTTTCAAAATTAGAATGGAACAGATGGAGGCTAATGACTTTCTGAGAAACCAAGAAATCACGAAACAAAACCAAAAGAATGAAAAAATGGAAGAGAATGTGAAATATCTCATTGGAAAAGCAACTGACCTGGAAAATAGATCCAGGAGAGACAATTTAAAAATTATGGGACTACCTGAAAGCCATGATCAAAAAAAGAGCCTACACATCATCTTTCATGAAATTATCAAGGAAAACTGCCCTGAGATTCTGGAACGAGAGGGCAAAATAAGTATTGAAAGAATCCATCAATCACCACCTGAAAGAGATCCAAAAAGAGAAACTCCTAGGAACATTGTGGCCAAATTCCAGAGTTCCCAGGTCAAGGAGAAAATATTGCAAGTCACTAGAAAGAAAAAATTCCAGTATTGTAGAAATACAATCAGGATAACACAAGATCTAGCAGCTTCTACATTAAGAGATTGAAGGGCGTGGAATATGATATTCCAGAAGTCAAAGGAACTAGGACTCAAACCAAGAATCACCTACCCAGCAAAACTGAGTATAATACTTCAGGGAAAAAAAATGGTCTTTCAATGAAACAGAGGACTTTCAAGCATTCTTGATGAAAAGACCAGAGCTGAAAAGAAAATTTGACCTTCAAACACAAGAATGAAGAGAAGCATGAAAAGGTAAACAGCAAAGAGAAATCATAAGGGACTTACTAAAGTTGAACTGTTTGCATTCCTTCATGGAAAGACAATATTTGTAACTCTTGAAACTTTTTTCAGTATCTGAGTAGTTGGTGGGATTACACACACACACACACACACACACACACACACACATATACAGAGAGAGAGACAGAGACAGAGAGACAGAGAGCACAGGGTGAATTGAATAGGATGGGATCATATCATAAAAAGTGAAATTAAGGGATGAGAGAAATATTTTAGGAGGAGAAAGGGAGAAATGGAATGGGGCAAGTTATCTCTCATAAAAGACACAAATAAAAGACTTTTAGTGGAGGGAAAAAGAGGGGAGCTGAGAGCAAAACATGAGGTTTACTCTCATCACATTCGACTAAAGGAAGGAATATAATGCACACTCATTTTGGTATGAAAACCTATCTTACAATACAGGAAAGTGGGGGAGAAGAGGATCAGCAAGGTGGGGGGGGATGATAGAAGGGAGGGCAGTGGGAGGAGGGAGCAATTTGAAGTCAACACTCTTGGGGAGGGACAGGATCAAAAGAGAGAATAGAAACAATGGGAGGCAGGATAGGATGGAGGGAATTATAGTTAGTCATACACAACATAACTATTATGGAAGTTATTTGCAAAACTACACAGATAAGGCCTATATTGAATTGCCTGCCTTCCCAAAGGGAATGGGTGGGGAGGGAGGGATGGGGAGAAGTTAGAACTCAAAGTTTTAGGAACAACTGTCGAGTATTGTTCTTGCAACTAGGAAATAGAAATACAGATAATGGGGTATAGAAAGTTATCTTGCCCTACAGGACAAAAGAGAAGATGGGGATAAGGGAAAGGAGGGATAGAAGGGAGGGCAGATTGGTGATAGGGGTAATTAGAATGCTTGGCGTTTGGGGGTGGGGGGGAGGGGAGAAATGGGGAGAAAATTTGTAACCCAAATTTTTGTGGAAATGAATGTTGAAAAAAAAAATAAATAAATTTTAAAAAACCACCAAAAAACCCCACAAAATTTGCCAAATGGAAGAAGAGATCCAAAAACTCACTGAAGAAAATTATTTAAAAGTTACAGTGAAGCAAATGGAAGCTAATGACTTTATGAGAAATCAAGTAATTATAAAACAAAACCAAATGAATGAAAAAATAGAAGACAACATGAAATATCTCATTGGAAAATCCACTGACCTAGAAAATGAATCCAGGAGAGATAATTTAAAAATTATTGAACTACCTGAAAACCATGATAAAAAAAAAAGAGCCTTGCCATCATCTTTCAAGAAATTATCAAGGAAAACTGCCCATAGAGTAAAAAAGATATTGAAAGAATCCACTGATCACCTACTGAATGAGATCCCAAAGGAAAACTTGTAGGAATATTGTAGCCAAATTCCAGAGTTCCCAAGAGAAAATATTACAAGCAGCCAGAAAGGAACAATTCAAGTATTGTGAAAACACAACCAGGATAACCCAGGACTTAGCAGCTTCTACACAAATGGATCAAAGGGCTTGGAATATGATATTCTGGAGATCAAAGGAGATAGGATTAAAGCCAAGAATTACCTACCCAGGAAAACTGAGTAGGTTTTTTTTTTAGGGGAAAAAAATGAAACTTCAATGAAATAGAGGACTCCCAAGCATTCTTGTTGAAAAAACCAGAGATGAATAGAAAATTTGACTTTGAAATACAAGGATTAAGAGAAGCATGAAAAGGTAAACAGGAAAGAGAAACCATAAGGGACTTACTAAAGTTGTACTGTTTACATTCCAGGGTGAGCTGAATATGAAGGGATGATATCTAAAAAAGAAAATTAAAGGTTGAGAGGAATGTACTAAGAGAAAGGGAGAGGAAGACCATAGTAAAACATCTCACATAAAAGAAGTAAGAAAAAACTTTTACAATAGAGGGGAAGAAAGGGAAGTTGAGAGAGAATAGGTGAACCTTTCTTTCATCAGATTTGACTTCAGGAGGAAATAACATACACGCTCAGTTGGATATGGGAGTTTATCTTACCCTACAGGAAATCAGGGAGAAAGGGGATAAGAGAGGGGGGATAACAGAAGGAATGACAGATTGGGGGAAGGGGTAAGCAGAAGCAAAAACTTTGGTAGAGGGACAGGTCAAAGGAGAGAATTCAATAAATGCAGGGTGAGACAGGATAGAGGAAAATATAGTCTTCTACAACATTACTGTTATGGAGGTCTTTTGTAGGACCACACATGTATAACTTTTATTGAATTGTTTGTCTTCTCAATGAGGATGGGTGGAGAGGGGGAAGGGAGAGAATGTGGAGCTCAAAGCTTTAAAAATGAATGTTAGAGATTGATTCTACATGCAACTAGGAAATAATATATATAGGCAATAGGGTATAGAAATCTATCTTATCATACAGGAAAATAGAAGGTAAAGGGATGGAAGGGGTAAAAGAAGGGAGGACAGATTGAAGGAAAGTGCAATCAGAATACATACTATCCTGGGGAGGGGAGAAGGGGGAGATGGGGAGAAAATTTGAAATTCAAAATTTTGTGGCAGTGAATGTTGAAAACTGAAAATAAATACATTTATAAGAAAAAAATTTTTAAAAATTAAAAATGAAGAATTGGACACAACTGAACAATAGTCCTATAAAAAACCTCAAACCTATAACAATTTTGAAAATTGCTGAAGACAACATGGCACATTAAATCATGGAACACAAAATGTAAAAGAATGGATAAATCCATTGACTGGGGAAGATTGTATAACAAAGTGACAAAGATGACCAAAGTGCTCAACTCTTCTTTTGCTGCTATGTTTTCTGAGAGCTCCTACACTACTGACAGCATAGGGCCTTGACGTTTTGGTGGATTTTCCATTAAAGAGAATGGTCTTCAAATTGGAAAATGTAAAGCAAACATGATTAAAAGGGAATTGAAATATCAACTGAAAAATGATTGGAAACAATGCAGATGAAACATTCATTTGAAAAGCAGACCAATGACAGAATAATTTAAAATTATTGATGTTCAACAAAATGTCAAAGGAGAAAAGAATCAAATTACTATGCTTCAGGAAATTGTATTTTTAAAATTTTTTTAGTTTATTTGTTTTTAGTTTTCAACATTCACTTCCATAAATTTTAAATTTTCTTCCTCTCCTTCTCCTTTCCCTCTCCAAGATGGCCTGCAGTACATTATAGGTTCTACACATACATTCCTATTAAACATATTTTCACATTAGTCATGTTGTATATATGAATTATAATGAATAGGAGATATCATGAGAAAGAAAAAACAAAACCAAACAAGGAAGAAAATCGTCTCCTTCACTCTGCATTCAGGCTGAGTTCTTTCTCTGGTTGTGGATGGCATTTTCCACCATGAGCCCTTTGGAATTGTTTTAGGCCTTGCAATCCTGAGAAAGGCTAAGTATATCAAATCAGTCATTGCACACTGTGGCTGTTACATGTACAATATCCTCCTGGTTCTGCTCACTTTGCTCAGCATCAGTTCATATAAATCTTTGCAGTTTTTTCTGAAGTCCACCTGTTTATCATTACTTATAGCACAATAGTAAGGAAATTGTATTCTAAAAATTTCCAGAAATATAAAAAATGAGCACCACTTAATACATATAAAAAAAATCCATAGAACCCTAACAAGAATGCAAAATTTAACTCATCAGAATTCAACGCTACAATGACAGAAAACCAAAATATTTCAAAGGACTAGAAGGAAGAGTTATTTAACAAAAAACATTAATCTGGTGTTACACAGTTATTTAACAAAAAACATTAATCTGATGTTACAAGTTTCTTCCATGTAAAACATAAGTGACTAAGGCAATGTGGTGTATTGTAACAAGCACTAAATTGGGATTTGGGACCTGGGTTTGAATCTTTGGTTCTGCCATTATCGCTTGTGTGACCTTGGGAAAGTCACATTCCTTCTTTGGGCCCCAGGATATTTATTGGCAAATATGGAAGGATTGGATTTAATGACCCCTAAGGTCCTTTCCAGTTTTAAGTCTATAAAGGACTGGATCTAAGATTTCACTGTCACAAGAAATTCTTAGGTAAGGAAACTCCTTCTATTCCAATAGTATGTGTGTGTATGTTTGTATAGGTATATGAATATATATTTGGATCCCCAAAATCATTTCCCCAGAAAATCTAAGCATTTTATTTAAAATCATAGACCAGTATCAAAAAATCTCAACAGTTTCATAGACCACAAAAGTCATCTATCAAAAGAACTTTGGAACTGAGTTGGAGAAATACATAAAGAACTAAATATTAATAATAATAGATGTTTTTCTATTATTATTATTATTAGGTAGTTGTTATCTTAATGTTTGAGTTTGATGATAAAAATCACATGAATAATCAAATGAATAAAATAATATGCTTGTAAAATTACTCAATGATACAATTGGGTTTGAAAAATGAAACAATACTGAAAATTGAATAATGAACATAAGTATATATATATATACATATATATATATATAATTGAGAGAGACTCATACAAATAAAGAAAAAATAAAAGTCAAGTGAATTAGAGAAGGCAGGACCATGGGATAATTCCAAGGCAAAACTCTAATCTTTGACAAAAGGGCGAGGCACATTGACTTAGAAAAACTTAAAGAGTTAGTAGAATAAAGTACTGGAATCTATTAAATATTTTTCATTATTTCATTTTATAATAGGAATAATAAAAATGAGAAATTTTGCACTTCCTTATGATAAAACAAATAGCAATATGACAAAAACAGTACAAGATAAGTAAATTTTAATTATATTAATATAAATAGATTGAATTATCTCATCAATAAAGGGTTTCAGAATGGATTAAAAAATAAAATCCAGAAATATGTTGTCTAGAAGAAACATCCCTAGTGAAAAAAATAGATTCAAAATGAGAGATGGAGTAAAATTTACTGCCACATAGTTAGCTCAGGAAAGTCTTGTTGTGTTGCTATAACTGAGAAAATAAGATGCCATCCAGAAAGCATAGAGCACATAATTTTGAATATAGCATATAATATAGCATATAATATTTAAATTTATGAAGTAAAAACTCATATCCTTGCATTAAAAAATACAGAAAATCACTAATGGAAGATTTTAGCATTTTACTATAAAAATATGATAAAGTCAAATAAAATATGTAAAAAATTACAGACTGACTGACCTATTGTATACAATACATTTAATATCTATAATTCATGCTACCAGGGACATATTGTGACTGGGCTACCTTTCATGACTATGCTTTCCAGTAGTTGGAATATGCTTTCCAGTACCTCACAGTGGCTGCACCTCTGAAGCAGCACTTTGCTGTTTTTCTATTGGGTAGTTGTTGCCATCTGTTGGAGCTGTCATCTGTCCTGGAGTTTCTTCCTCCTTAAAGAAAATACTGTGGGGAGGAGCCAAGATGGCAGAGTAGAAAGACACACATATGCTAGCTCCTAATACACAACCCATAAAATACCTGTAAAAAAGAACTCCCAACAAATTCTGGAGCAGCTGAAGCCACAGAACAATGGAGTGGAAGAGATTTCTGTTCCTGAAAAACTGACACCAAAAGTCCATCGCGCATCAGACCTGGAGCAGAGCCCAGCCCTGCCTTGGCCGCCCAGCACCGAGAGGACCAGATCTGAGCAGGCTTCAGGGATGGAATCTCCAGTGGCTGCAAAAGTCCCTCCACCCACAGATACTGAAGGTCAGTTAGAGACACTTTTTGGCTGGCTGAGAGGGGAGTGGGGTGTCTCCATAACTCAGGCCCCCTTGGGAGGCAGCAGTGGACAGGAGCTCCCAAAGCAGACAGGAGCTCGGATCCATTGTTGAAGCTCTCTGCATAAACCCCCTGAGGGAACTGAGCCCTGTGAGACGGCCCTGCCCCCACCAAGCTGCTGAATTTAATCTTACACTGAATAGCAGCCCTGTCCCCCCCTTCTCCCCCCCACTCCACTGAAAGCCCTGAGGCTGGGGAGCAGCATTTGAATCTCAGACCCCAAGTACTAGCCAGGCAGATCTGGAGGCAAGGCGGGGGTGGAGAGGAATCTCAGAAATCAAGTAACTGTCTGGGAAAATGCCCAGAAAAGGGGAAAAAAATAAGACCATAGAAGGTTACTTTCTTGGTGAACAGATATCTCCTCCCTTCCTTTCTGATGAGGAAGAACCATGCTTACCATCAGGGAAAGACATAAAAGTCAAGGCTTCCGTATCCCAAACATCAAAAATAAATATTCAGTGGGCTCATGCCATGGAAGAGCTCAAAAAGGATTTTGAAAATCTAGTTAGAGAGGTGGAGGAAAAACTGGGAAGAGAAATGAGAGAGATGCAAGAAAAGCATGAAAAAAAGGGTCAACACCTTGCTAAAAGAGACCCCAAAAAATGCTGAAGAAAATAACACCTTGAAAAACAGGCTCACTCAATTGGCAAAAGAGGTTCAAAAAGCCAATGAGGAGAAGAATGCTTTCCAAAGCAGAATTAGCCAAATGGAAAAGGAAGTTCAAAAGCTCACTGAAGAAAATAGTTCTTTCAAAATTAGAATGGAACAGATGGAGGCTAATGACTTTCTGAGAAACCAAGAAATCACGAAACAAAACCAAAAGAATGAAAAAATGGAAGAGAATGTGAAATATTTCATTGGAAAAAGAAAATACTACTGCTTTTTTTGTGAGAGATTGTCCCAGCCCAGCATGCCTTAGTCAAGTCAATACATTTCTGGTTGCCACAGAACAGGTCTCCTTGGGAAGCTTTCAAAACCTTTCTTAACTTGATTTGCCTGAGAGGAACTCAATGAGAAATTCTCTAGCTAGGTAGGTTAGGGCAAGGGAATTCATTTAACTCCTGTTAGGCTGCCTCCTATCTCCCCTTCCCTCCCAATACCTAACACCAGAGCTAGGCAGATAACTTTGAAATGGAAGAGAAGTGTGTTCATCCTTCGTTGCCAAAAAACGACCTTGTCATCAGGGAAATAATGACATGACTTGCACTTAACTTTGTTTTGAGTGAGGGAGGGCTGTGCAGGTCTCCAGCCTCACTTCTCCTCCAGAGCCATCTGAATCCAGTGACCAGATATTCATCAGGATGACTGGAGATGACCCAGGATGAGGCAGTTGGGGTTAAGTGACTTGCCCAAGGTCACACAGCTAGTGAGTGTCAAGCATCTGAGGTGAGATTTGCACTCAGATTCTCCTGACTCTTGCACTGGTGCTTTATCCACTGCACCACCTACTTGCCTCTAACTTTGAAATATCCAAAAGCCTTAAGCAGACACTTAGTAACCCTGGAAGAGGAGGGGCAGAGTTGGTAACCTTTTTTTCCCAGAATTTCTGAAGGTATTATAAAGGTCCCTGTTCCCCCTGACAATAACAACAGTAACAAAATATGAAAGAAAAAATACACAGGATAAAAATTCAGAAGGAAACATGGAAGCAAACAAGATGCTTTCATTATTATTTTGTTAAAATTAATAGAGCCAAAAAGAAATAGAAGCAAAATTATGTGCTCTATGCTTTTTTGGATGGGATATTTTCTCAATCATAGCAAAACAAAAAGTTGTCCAGATTTTCCTGAACTAACTATATCACAATAAATTTTACTCCATTCTTTTGTTTAAAATTTTTTTCACTAGAAGTATTTCTTCTAGACCACATATATAAATATATATGTGTGTATACACATATATATATACATATGTGTATATTATATATTATATGTATATTATAATGTATAGTATATTAGATCAGGAGTATGCTTTACTAGTTTAGTGATCTTAGGTGAGTCATTTAACTTTTGTGGTTCAGACAATTGCTTAGTGCTTATCCACTAAGGCACTTATGTATGGAGGAAGTTCCTACAGTGAAAAGTCCCTACACTGAAAATAAACAAAAAAACAAAAACAAATTTTGTACATTAGCCTGTGGACTTGTAAATGATAATTCAATAACTTTTTAAAATTTGATTTTGTTGTTGAAAATTGTTTAGAATCTTCAAATGTCCAAATGTTCCTGCAGATTAAAAATGATTAAATAATTACATGATTAAGTAATGTCTGGGTTAGAAAGAAATAATAAAACAATCACATTTTGTCTAAAAAATAGTGAACATTACATAACAATTCATGAGTATTCAGAGGCAGATTTATAACACTGCATACTTGTGCTGATAAGATACTATTTATACTCATAAAAGCATTTCGTTTGCATTTTTAATGAAAAAAATAAAGCATTATATACTAGAGAAACCAAAAAGAGGAAGATAAAATCAAGATGAAAATTAAATCAATGGAAAATGAAGAAAAATTGAAGTTATGAAATCAAGACTTTTAAAAAACAACCATAAAATTGCAAATCAGGGGAAGGAAAGAGAAAACTCAAAATGATCAAAATTAAAATTCAAAAGGAGGAGAGAACAACAAATTTAGAAGTGCTTAAGAAAATTTGCTAAGGATACTGTTTTATAGTAATATATTCAAATACTTTCAAAATCAAGAATGACTATAAAATGAAACTACCCAAACTAAGGAAACAGGAATTAGACAGACCTCAGAAGGAGAAATCAGACAAGCTGTCTAAATAAAGGATGTTGAGACCACATGGAGTAACAAGTAAATCCCTGGAAAAGCTTAAGGAACAAGTTATTCTTATATTACATGAACTCTGTCTTACCATAAAGAAGGAGAACATGCTACCCAATTCTTTCTACAAGTCAAGTGTAGTTTTGATCTCCAAACTTGTCAAAGATAAGTCTGATAAAAGCCTTTCTAGCTGGATGTGAGGCCCAAGTTGAGCATAGCCTGTTCTCCCAACCCACAAAGATGCTCTTGGCATGCATCAGATATTTTATGATTGTCAGAGGGGATGGTAGCTCAAGAATTTAGTAGGGATACAGGAAGTTTTTTTCCAGAATAATAAAGATATGAACATATTTGTAGGCAGAGTAGAAAGGAGCCTTCAGAGAGGAAAAAGTTGAAGATGAAAAGAAATAACAGCTGATAGAGCAATGTCCCAGAGAAGATGGGAAAGCTTTGAGAATGAAGCAACAAGCATAGCGTTTAGCTTTGTCAAAGAAGATTACTTCTGTAGGTATCTGGAGTTGGGAAGATCTGGGTTCAAATCTGACCGGAGAGATTTACCAGCTGTGTCTGGGCAAGTCACTTAACCACTGTTTGCCTCAGTTTCCTCATCTGTAAAATGGGGAAAATAATAGAACCTTACCTCTTAGGGTTATTGTGAGGTTCCGATGAGATAATAATTGAAACACACTTAACACAGTGCCTGGCACATAGTAAGTGCTACATACATATTATTATTTTTATGGCTATTATTAGCGCTAGGTAATATAGCACTTTGGATGCTTGGGGAAGAAGGACAAAAGTTACCAGTCTTACTAGCTCCACTCAGCCCCACTCAATCTTTTCCCCCAGGTCATTTGCCACAGGCTCAGGACACAATCATGATGAGAGCTGAAAGAAATCTTCTTACCCTATCCCTAGCTAGCCCTTTTCATTCTTGCTCCTGGAATGATCTTCAGGGATTCAGGCTAGTGACCAGGACTATCATAAAGTAGAAAGGAATTTTTATAGGTTTCTCTAGCTAACTTGTTAGCTGAGTATGGCGGGCTGGGCTCTGAAGTCACAAGGGAGCTGAAGTAGTCACTGGGGTTATGAAGAAAAAGATTTGATGGATCAACCCCCCCCCCCCCCCCGCCCTCCCCTGTGGGTATTCATTTTGTTCCCAGTTCTTTGCTAAAGCAAAAACTGCTGCTACAAATATTTTTGGATGTAGGAGTCTTTTCTTTGTTTGTTTTTTTTGGAGCATAGGCCAATGATGTTATCACTGGCACAAAGGACATGAAGAGTTTAGGGATTTTTTGGATCGTCTCTCACTCTTGTTAGAAGACTGATTCACCTTTTCTAGGCAGACATGCATCCCTTTAGGCTGTGTCTGTGATAGTAAACATCTCTTTGTAAAAACCAACTAGTGTTAATTGGTTAAATGGAACTGGAAGTCTCCTTGCTGGTGGCAGATGATGCTGGAGGATAAACACACAGAATGGGGACTTAAGTCAATAGCCTTAGAGAAAGGTACCCCTAGCTTCTCAGGTGTACCCTAAAACCGTGAGGATAGATGTAGCTGGCCTTGCTCTGGAACAGTGGGTCCAGATTATCAATATATTTATGATACATTTGTCACTCATGTTCTTGTACCTAGGAATAGATATTTTACTTGGAAAAATAGTTTGTAATTACCCCAGGAAACTGATGTGGAAAATGCATAGTAGATATACCATATATACACCATTAGTAGGAAGAAGAGATATGAAAAAGAAACATGTGGTTTCAAGATATTTGGCAGCAGTAAAAGTTTTCTGAACACACAGTGACCAAAAATTAATTCAAAATCAAATGTGTAATGAATCTGAGGTATTTCTGGCAGCACTTATCCTGTCTCACACAACTTCACTGCAGTCTTGGTTCTGAACACACAGCATGCGCACTTTGTATGGTTCATGCTGTCACATCACACAGTGCCAGCTAGTGCTGCTGAAATGCAAAAAGGGGTCAAAAGTGGAAAAAGTTTAAGAAGCTCTACTCTATATCATGTAAGAAGGCATAGGCTCAACCATTTCTCTTCACTCAGATGGTAATCTTTAAATTCTTTTAGAAAGAAAGGAAAGGTCATTTACATGACTAACTAACTAGAGAAAAAATGGTTTTTCTTTCCAAGGAAGAAAATCTGCTAGTTCCCAGAGGCTTGGGCTTCAGGGGCAAAGTTCTTCTGGAACAAAACAGTAGTTAGCTAATTATAGCCACTGGATTTTTAAAATTTTTAATTCCCTTAGATCACTGTTCTGATAACTATCTGATTAAAGGTCAGAAATTCCTTCTAACTCTAGTTTCTCCCATCTGGGGATCATGTGTCCTAAAAACTTATGGGAGAAGTGTGTGTGTGTGTGTGTGTGTGTTGTTTTCCCAAAGAAACTACACAAGAGGTTGTGTATGTCTGTGGCCCTCTGGATTTTCCTCAGTTCCCAAGATGGAAGGTAGGTGGCTCAGTAAATAAAGGGCTTAAAATCAGGACGAATTGAGTTCAAATGTGGCCTCAGACATGTACTAGCTGTGGGATCCTGGGCAAGCCATTTAACCTTTATTTGCCTCAATTTCTTCAACTGTAAAATGGGGACCTGTCTCCCAGGTTTATTGTAAGGATAAAATGAGATGATATTTGTAATTGCTTAGCACAGTGGCTGGCACATAGTGGTGCTTAATAAGTACTTCCTTCCTTCCTTCCTTTCTTTCTCTTTCTTCCTTCCTTTCTTCCTTTCTTCCTTCCTTCCTTCCTTCCTTTCTTTCTTTCTTTCTTTCTTTCTTTCTTTCTTTCTTTCTTTCTTTCTTTCTTCCTTCCTTCCTTTCTTCCTTCCTTCCTTCCTTCCTTCCTTCCTTTCTTTCTTTCTTTCTTTCTTTCTTTCTTTCTTTCTTCCTTCCTTCCTTCCTTCCTTCCTTCCTTCCTTCCTTCCTTCCTTCCTTCTTTCTTTCTTTCTTTCTTTCTTTCTTTCTTTCTTTCTTTCTTCTTCCTTCCTTCCTTCCTTCCTTCCTTCCTTCCTTCCTTCCTTCCTTCCTTCCTTCCTTTCTTTCTTTCTTTCTTTCCTTCCTTCCTTCCTTCCTTCCTTCCTTCCTTCCTTCCTTCTTTCTTTCTTTCTTTCTTTCTTTCTTTCTTTCTTTCTTTCTTTCTTTCTTTCTTTCTTTCTTTCTTTCTTTCTTTCTTTCTTTCTTTCTTTCTTTCTTTCTCTCTTCCAAGATCCCTGGTATCTATTATGCAAATGAAAGAGTGTTCTAAAATAAGAACAAAAAAGCTAGGTGGAGATGTGTACCCTAAATTCTTTGTTCAATTATACATATATGGATGTCAACAATCTTCCCTGGCTTTGAGTTGACCTATCCAACTATTGTTAAAAGAAGTATAGACTATTGTTGTAAATGTAGATATAATGTGTGATAAATAAACCTAGGATTTCCAGTGGTTTTTGAAGGAAATATTTTCAACATTTTAAAAGATAATTTGAAACAAATATTAGATAATTATCTGTCAGGGAATAAAATTTCAAAGCCAGGAGGGATTTCAGACATTCTCTTGTTTTATAAATGCAGAAATTTGTTAAGAGGTATAAAACAAGTTGTCCGAGTACATAGGGTTGGTTGGTTGGTTGTTGTTTTCCTTCATTTTGGAAGAGGACCAAAATAATGTCACTATGATAAAGTCAAGTTTCAGTATGTCTGACTGTGGCTGATCAGCTCAATACGAGCTCTGAATGCTCTACCATAGATTGGGCACAAATAGTCCATGTGAACATTTGGAGTGGATACCATAAATTTGTTCATTCTATGTTTCCTTTGAGCTGTTTCAATTCTGCTTAACTCATAGAGCACAGTACTTCTCTGATGTGGGCATGCCATGCTGAGCAGTCCTGTGCCAGTGTCTCCCTTGTCACACAGTCAATTTCAAAGTTCTTGAGAGAGACCTTGAGAGTGTCCTTGTATCGCTTCTTCTGAACACTATGTAATCAGTTGCCCTGTGTGAGTTCTTCATAACAGTCTTTTTGGCAAGCATATGCTTTGCATTCAAACAATGTGTCCAGTCTATCAGAGTTATGCTCTCTGAAGTATAGTTTGAATGCTTGGCAGTTTAGTTCAAGTAACAACTTCATTGTCTGGTACCTTATCCTGCCAGGTGATCCTCAGAACCTTCCTAAGATAATTCAAATGGAAGCAGTTCAGTTTCCTGGCATGGTGCTTATAGACTATCCAGGTTTCACAGGCATACAACAATGGGGTCAGCACAATGGCTCTGTAGACCTTCAGTTTGGTGGTCATATAGATAATAGGAGTTCATATAGTTCATATGGATAATAGGAGAACCTGGATTCAATCTCAGGTCTTCAACTCCAACTCTAGGGTTCTTTCTACTATAGTATACATTAACTAGATAGTCACTAATGCCTTTTCCAACCCTTAAGAGGACTAACACCTCTGGTGTAATGGCTTGCTGAACCCTTTTCAAGGCTGTTCAGCAACTGTTGGTAAACTCTCTTGGCATACTCTCTTGGCTAAACTAGGTTGAGGGTAACCAATGGGCCTCAAACCCATCAGTGAATTAGTGGGGTGTCTACCCTATGCATGTGAAGACTTCCCCCAGCAGAATGGGCAGATGAGAACAATTTGTTCAGATCACCATTACTGAAGCAGGTGCTGTGGAGCACTTACAGTATAGTCAGGCATTGAAGACACCAAGGGCATCTATGGTATCATGGGCCATCATCAGTCATTATGACTTCTGTATTGCCACTGGACTTCAACGACTTGGGAAGAGAGAATGAGGTTGAGAACTCTGCACAACTCTGCCTCAGTTAAATCCAATTCACGCACGAGTCCAGACATCACTGTGTGATGCCATTGATCCTCTTTGAAAATGAAGTAACAACAGTCACAACCATCCTATGAATTGTCAGATTTTAGGTATTCTAAGTTTTTTCATGTATAACAACTTTTTGCTCTTTTAAGACAAATAATAGGTTATGCAGGCAAGTAGCATGGAAAATTAACTTGGCTTATATTAGTCTTTCTACCTAATAAGAGGAGGATGAGTTGATTAAAAAAAATCAGGCTGACAAATTTTCTGTATTTCTATGCAAGATTGATTACAAGAGTGATACACAAAGTGTAATTTCAGTTACTGGATGTGAATTCTAAAGGTAGTGTGACTACTTCAATGGGAGTCAGGAAAAGCTAGATTTAGTTCTGGCGTCTGACACTCTGAGACATTATGGGCAAATCAATTAAACCCTTGGAACCTTGTACAACTTTAAGACTACAGTGCAAGAAATAACATATCCTTCAGGACAGAGTAGTTGCCAAAGGAGGGAAATTAAGGTTATCCTTCTTTTTGCTTCCTCCTTAGCCCTCTTAGCTCAAAAATTACTGTCCTGATTTTCAAAGGTCTTTAGAAAAGTGCTTACTAACACTATCATGTCTTACCACCTATCAAAATGTTTCCATGCAAAATAAATATATGATTTGTTAGCATTAAGCAATTTGTTCAAAGGGTAATATAATAATAGGTATTCCTGGTCATTTAACCCCTGACCAAAATATTAGGAGTATGTTATCTATCCTGTGAAAGGAGTAGAAGGAAGAGATAGAAAGGGCTTATATGTCAATCCTACAGTCTCCTCTGAGACACAAAAGAGGAAGCTTTTGTAAAATAAATAAAAACCCTCTTCATAGTCAAAATACCTTAGAAGTTGCAATGTAAATGAGGCCAAAGTCAATCCATATATAGCTAAGGTAAATCTGTTATTGAATGAAAACACTACATACACAGTAAGATGAGTGATTGCCCATGATTTTGTTGATTAGAGAATTATTTTTGAATGATTTCACTTTAAAGTAAACAAGAGAGAACAGGAAAATACCCTCAATTCTTAATCTAGCGCAGGTATGAGGAAACCAGGAGAGCTATGTGCCAGGACTCACTCAGCTGTGAACCTGTTTCCTTCATGCCAGATTTTGGGCTTAAACTGTGGTAATAAACCCATAAGTCAAGTCAACAATATTTAAGTGCTTACTATGTGCCAAGCATTGTGTGAAGTCCCGGGGAAACAAAGAAAGGCCAAAAAGATAGTTCTGTGCCTGCAGGCACTAACCTTTTAATGGATTACTTAACTGTATTATCATTGATGTCAGTAAAAGTCACTATTTCATAAGTACCAGGTCTGGGAAATTGCCAGCCATATGCTACTTTGGACTTAAATATTGTCCTTCTGTCTAAAGCACATTGGCATCTGTGATCTCATATCCATAACATCCCTATAAGAAAGATTGTTTCCCTATTCCATTTAGTTTTTTGAGGGTGAGCCTTAACAGGGTGGATGCCTTTGGGAATAGATGCCCAGGTTTAAATGATTTTATGGGCCTTTATTCACTTAAAACCATAGCTTGGGATAAACCACCAATGATAAACTAATGTGTTTATCTTTGAAAGTCAGTCAGGGGATACAATTAATTCAAAGAGAAGCATAGCAAGAAAAGTAGTAGCAAAAGTATTTTCCCCATAAACCTGGGGAACACTCACTCACAGCTGCATAAAGCATCATTGGGAAGAGTGAACACCTATAAGGAACATACCTGAGGAAACACATACACAGGGCTAGGTTACATGTATGGGGAAGAGCAATTGTAGGGATCACGAGGTCAAGGCACATGTGGAAGAAGCAATTTACACTTCCTACACTCCTACTCCTGATGTCTTCTAGGACATCATCATTATGTTCCCATAATCCCCTTCTGCATAAATTTGCTGCCTCTTGTTCAGATACTGTCTCCAACTTCTGGCTCATCTATCTCTTTATCACGGAGGAGCAGGTGTTGCAATGCTTCTCTAGCTTAAAGCCTATACACAAACTTGTTTCAGTTCTAAATTTCCTCTAATCTTCCTCATTCATGACTGTGTTGAGAAAAACACAGGTACAAAGCCCATAGGGCATAGTCTCTACTCCATGTTTGGATTAGAGAAGTGAGAAACTGACTGCAGGAAGATCAATCAGGAGGCCACTGCAATAGCCCAGGAGAGAAAGGTTTGAACTAGGATTGCCACTGTGAGTGGAGAGAAGAGAATGGATGTGGGAGATATTGTGGTGGTAGAAACTACCAAGAAGACTCCTAGATTTTAATTCTGGGCAACTGGAGGATCCTAGATATAAAAGTAGAAAGTGAGGCCATAGCATTCAACCACTTCATTTCACAGAAGAGGAAACTGAGGCCCAGGCAAGTCAAGGGAACTACTTATGGTCATAGAGGTAGCAAGTATGAGAGGGTGGATTTGGTCTCTAGATCCCAGAGTCAGTGTTCTTTCTAGTCCACCATGTTGCCTCTCATGATGTAGAAGCAGTTCAATTTGGAAGAGATGAGGGGTTTAGGTGGGAATATGATGACATCTATATGTTGTTTGAGGAGATGATGGGATGTTTGGGTGGTGGCATCTATAGATAGTTAGATATATGAGACTGGTGTTCAGGAGAGACAGTAGTGTTGGTTCTCTGGATCTCCAAATCATATTGTAGAAGTAGAACCCATAGATACAAAGATATCATAGAAAGTACAAAAAGAGATGAGAAGACCCAAGACTTACTGTTGGGGGAAACCCACACTTAGGGACTGGGATCCGCTCTCCTAACTCCCTGTCCTACATGCCATGCACTAAGCTTAGAATGTCTCCAGATTTATCTTCTGGGAAAAGTTCAGACTCAGCACAGATACATGGAGGTGAGCCAGGCTGTTAAGGGCTGTTATCTTTTGTAAGAGATACTTGAACAGTATTCCTTTTGTCTATCTCTGTTAGTTTATTCCAAAGAAAATAAAAGACTTCCATTGAGTTATTGCCAAGTAGGATGTGTAAATGATTATTCTATTAGCCTGAACCAGGACTATTAGTGTTGGATGCAGTGTGTGGCTTGGTAAAATGCTTTGTAGGCAGAGCTATGAGTAAGAAAATGATATATTAGTCCTTTATTTCGCAAACAATGAGCAAACACCAACTCTCCCTTCTTAGGAGAGAATTGGCTTCTTTGCTTGAAAAAATATTCATTGTCATAAAATCCCTCATAATTTAAATATTTTACTAGCACATACAATATTTTTCTTCTCAGATTTTTTTTTTTTACAATTTGTAGATTATGTTAAATGTCATCAACCAAATGACAACTGAACAAACACTTGGGTTCTCATTCCTGAATAAAAGCTTCCTCACCCTGTAAAACATTACAAACAGGTTTGACATAAAAGGAATTTAAACACTACTTGGTATTTTATATAGTAAACATCCTTCCACCAGAGATTCTGTAAAATCTACAAATCTGATAGTGCATTTTATCTTTATGAAATATTTTTGCATGAGTACTTTGAATAACTAGGAGATGAAGAGGTGACATCTATAGTTTCTTTGTACATAGATTAAATGAGTGTGATGGATCAGTAGGTTTAAGCAATTTATTTCTTGCTATTTACTTAATGTGTCACTAATTAATTTATGTCTTGTGACTCATGTCTTGCGACCCTGGGCTGTGTCTCTAACCAGTGGACTTCTCCATCCTCCTCCCTAATCAGGTTTTTCATGACTAACCAAAACTGCTCCATTCAGGTCAGAAAGGTTGACTGATTAACAAGTAGCTGCATTGAGAAACTCCTTTGCACACTCAACCAACTTGGTTGGGGAGGGAGGGAAATGGGAAGAAAAACACCATTTGTTAGCATCAGTTCTCTTTGGGGAGGCACAGCTGGATATTATCGCACAGACTGAGTCCAGTGTCTGTATCTCCAGCATATTTTTAGGATGCAGGGCTTTGCCATTTGTTATCTTTTCCTGGGATTAAAGTTGCAGCAGCAACTGGAAGAGCAGAAGGAGACTTCTGGGGGCAAAGGGAAACAAAGATTCCTTAATGTTTACTTGTGCTATTGCAGAGAGTAGGTCATCTATAGTTAATTCTTTTTTCTGTCTTTTAATAGGAAGAGACCAAGTGCTGACATACTGTTCTTTACACACACACACACACACACACACACACACACACACGCACACACACGCACAGAGAGAGAAAGAGAGAGAGAGAGAGCAGAGAGCACCAGCTTTTACTCCTCCTTTCTTAGTTACAAAATAAGTTCTCTATAAAAAGAGAAATTTGAAATAGCAGGAAAATGCTAGTTGGTGAGCTATATGGCAATAGAGAATACAAACAGCTTAAAAATAATTCATAAATTAATTCATAATTCAACAGGAAGAAGTTTACAAAAATCATTGCAAACCACTTCCAGTGTGTTTTGAGCCTGAATCCAGTTCACGATGTCTTTTCCTTTGTATAACAAAACAATGCAGGATTATCAGGGATGAAAGATGGATTTAGGCTTGTTTTCCCAGTGTAGCAGTAGATCTGCCGAGGGCTGTGCATGCAGTATGCATTAAAAGGATATGTTTATTCACACTGACCATAGGATCATGGATTATACATAGATTTAGAGATGGAAGAAATCTTAGAGACCAGCAAATCCAACTCCCTTATTTTATATAGGAAGAATGAAAGCCATCAAGAGCTTAAGTGACTTGTAAAAGTCACAGCAGCTAGTAAGTGTCTGAGGCAGGATTTGAACTGAGATCTTCCTGACTCCAAGTTCAATGTCTCATCCATTAATTCTCTAGTCCTAACTACCTTTATTACTAATTACAATCCATTAGACAACAGGCAACAGTTAGAAGGTCACATTCCCACTAATTTCCTTTAAGTTGTGAACAGTGTCCATGCTCCCTGAGGAATGAATAGATATATACACAAATACAAGTCATCAGCCAGTATTTATGAAGTGTCTACTATGTGCTGAACATTATGTTAAGTTCTGTGAATGCAAAAAAAGGTAAAGAACAACACCCCATACTGAATGGTTGAACAAGTTGTAGTATATTATTATGATGGAAATACTACTGTGCTATAAGAAATGATGAGCTCGATAATCTTAGAAAAATGTGGAAAAACTTGCACAAAATAATGAAGAATGAAATGAAAGAACCAAGAGAATGTTGCATATAATAATAGCAATATTATTTTAAGAATGACTTTGCACAAATAAGTCATTTCGACTATTACAAATACCTAAATTCACTATAAAGAACACGTGAAGAAAGGTGCTATCTACATCCAGAGAAAGAATCGATAAAGTATGCATTGAATAGTTTTGCACATATATATGTATATATATGCGTGTGTATGAATGTATCCATACACCTACACATCTATATTTATATCTATTTGTGTTTAATGGTGGCCATCTGAGGGGAGGTAGAAAAAAAGGAAAAAAAAGTTTACATGATAATTTTATTGTATATGTAAAATGAATAGGAAATTGTACCTAGTAGATTTGCAGTTATAATCATCTTTTAAAAATTATACTATGTTATAGAAATGCTTGTTTTATTCCATAAATTAAAAATAAAATAAATTATTCAAAACAAACAAAGAACAATTCACACTCTCAAGTTGCTCACAGTGTAATGGGGGAGACAGCATGCAAACCACTATGTATAAGCAAGATATATGCATGATTAATTGGAGCAAATTTCAGAAGGAAGGCCCTAAGATTAGCGAGGAGCCAGGAAAGGCTTATTGTAGAAAATGAAACTTTAACTGACCATTTCGAGAAGCTAGGCAGCGGAGATTAGGAAGTTGAGCATTCCAGACATTTGGAAGAGGCAGAGAAAACGCCCCCAGCCAAGAGATGGAGCATCTTGTGTGAAGAGCAGCCAGCAGGTCAGTGCCACCAGAGAGCAGAGTACTTACAGGGTAGTTAGGAGGTGTAAGAAGTCAGGAAGATGACAGAAAGGACTTACGAAGGTCTTTAAAAATCAAACAACAAATTTTATATTTAATCCTGGAGGTAACAAGGAACCACTGGAGTCCATTATATGGAGAAGTGATATGTTCAGAGATGTACTTTAGGAAGATTAATTTGATTTCTGAGCAGAGAAAGGATCAACTTGATTGGAGGACCAACCAGCAGGTTATTGCAGTTGTCCAGGCATGAGGTGAAAAGGGCCGGCATCAGGGTGGTTGCAGGGTCAAAGATCCAAGAATGGGACTGTCTTGAAAGTAGAAACAATGGGACTTCCCAGCTACTTGGATACAAGGGTTGGAAGAGAGGAGTTGAGGATGACTTCAGGTTGTGAGCCTAGCAGACTGCGAGGATGGTGGCTAGAGAGAGTGCCTAGAGCATAATGGGACGGGGCATGTGAGGCAAGCCCTGTGGTTACCATAAAGGGTGTCTAAAGGGCAAGTGGATGAGTTTGACTGGAATGTAGAGTGAACGAGGGAGGAATAGAAAATTAATCTGGAAGCTTGGGTTGCAACCCTTTATAAAGAGTTTTAATGCCAAGCAGAGGAGTTTGTACTTTATCCTAGAGACAAGGTAAGAGGTATGTTTTAGTAAGAACAACTTGGCAGCTGCGTGGAGCAGAGATGTCAAACATGTAGCCAGCTGGCCCATGCAATACTTCCAAGTAGTTCATCCAGATTAAAATGTAATTGAGAAATATTTAATGAAATCAAAGTACAACAGAACACAGGTAACGTTAACATGGGGTTTTCTAAGTCAATATGCTGCCAGCAGGGATTAAGGTTTAGTGTCCTCTGTTCCTACCTGAGTTGGAAACTGTTGGTATAGATTGGAGGGGGAGAGGCTAGAAGCCAGAAATCCTTTTAGGAGACTATTGTAGTGGTCTAAAAAAGAGGGGATAAAGGCCTGAGCTAGGAGGTGGCTTGGTGAATGGAGAAAAAGAGACTGATGTGAGAAATGTTATGAGAGAAGAATTAAAAATGACTCCAAGGTTGTGAACCTAAGTGACTGACTGGAAGAATCATTTTTGTCCTCAATGGAAATAGGAAAGTTAGGAAGATGGATGGGTTAGGAGGAAAGGTAATGAGTTCTGTTTTCAACATTGCCTTTGGGATGCTGATGGTTGGATATCCAAGTTATGTCCATCAGGGAGTAGATGATGCAGTCCCAGACCCTACAAAAGAGACGAGGGTTGGATATGTAGATTTGGGAGTCATTACCATGGAGATGAGAGTTGAATTCATTGCAGTTGATGATGAAGTCAACATACGAAAGAGTTGCAAACCTGAGTGACTGGAAGGATGAGAATGCCTTCAACAGAAATAGGTTAGAAGATCTGTAGGTTTAGGGAGAGAGATAATGAGTTTTATATTAGATATATTGAATTAAGGATGCTTATGGTCAGAGATCCAGTATATTTCCACCACATAGCAGGTAAGAGAGATGAGGGCTGCATATACGATTGAGAAACATTTGCTTAGAGATGATAGTTGCATCCATTGGAGTTGATGAGATCACAGAGTAAATAAAAGGGAAGACTCAGAACAGAAACTTGGAGTACATTCCTGTAAGGGGAGGGAGGGGCAGAATCTGTATGGTAAACCCCTGAAAGAGACTTAGAAGGAGTAGCCAGACAGATCAGAGGAAAACCAGGTGACAGTATTGTTTTAAAAAATGGGGAAGAGGAGCAACTAGGTGGCACAGAGAATAGAGCACTGGACCTAGTCAGAAGGACCTGATTTCAAATTCATCATTAGACACTAGACACTTACTAGCTGTGTGACCTTGGGCTAGTCACTTAACTCCAATTTCTTTGCCTTATCCCTTCAAAAAATGAGGAAAAGAGTGAACAACAGGGTAAAATGTGGGAGAGATCAAGAAGGATGAGTTCTTGAATTTAAAGATTTAGGGATTCTTGGGAACCAACTGACCAGGAGATGCTTTCTTTTAAAATTAGAGACAGCAAAGCTGCCTTGGGTAGTATGAAAGTCAATCAGATTTTCTTTTCAAAAGATTTTATTTTTGAACCTTTTGGAAATAAAAGAATATACATTTTACCATCTTTTTGTCTCCCACTAAATTAGGGTCATCATACCTCAGCAATCAGAATGAGGAGTTTAAAAATGAAGAGATTTCTATTCTTTCATCTGGAGGAGAATGGCTGACAGATATTTCCCAGGTTACTCAGAGTTGGCTGAGAAGGTGAAACTGGATAGTCTTGTGTGTTACCAGGTGCCATGGGGGCATTTGGACCCAGGTAGGCACTTGTCTGCAAATTTAGTATTGGAAAAATATAGGGACACCTTTTTTAGGTTAGTTTTAGTGGTGGAGGCAGAAGAAAGCAAGAGACAATGAACACTTACAAGAAAATAACCAAATGATAAAGGCGTGACTCTCAAGGCATTCCAGAGGAGTACCTGAGGAAGTCCTTGAAAGGTTACACTCTCAAAGTGAGAATAAACTTGGTGGAATTGCTTATAACTTTCTACCTTGAAAGCTAACTCAAACTCTATGAAGAAAGCAAAATAAGCTTCTAATTCACAGATACCAATTAGGGAGGGGAGAAAGGTCTCAATTTACACGTATGTATTAGTGTGCATACAGAGCAGTTAGGTGGTGCAGCAGACAGAGCACTGGGCCTGGAGTTGGGAGGACTCATCTTCCTGAGTTCAAATCTGGCCTCAGACACTTCCTAGCTGTATGACCCTGGGCAAGTCACTTAACTCTGTTTGCCTCAGTTTCCTCATCTGTAAAATGAACTGGAGAGGGAAATGGTAAACCCTCTCAGGATCTCTATCAAGAAATCCCCAAATGGGGTCATGGAGAGTCAGACACACTGGATGACTGACAAAGCAAATGTGTATGAATGTATATGTTCTTGAGCAAACGATATTCATTCATTTGCATTCCCCAGAGTGGACAGTGCTTGCACTTAAATTCTAAGAAGCAAACCTGACTTTATAGATGAAACAAAAAAAGAGTTGTACTATGAAATAAACCTCAGCAATCAGTTTAAGAGACCCTCCAACACTCACTCTGGAGTGTAATCAACACTGCTTTGGTTACTTATATTCGCCTGTGTCTTCTGAGACACCAACATGGAAAGAGTCTATTTTTAAAAATGTAAGCATTTGGATATGATTCCTCTGGGATAATGGGATTTCTAAATTATTTATACTCAACTTCTTTTGAATTTTTTCTTTTTTTCAAATAATGGGTTCAGAAATTCATTTTTATGACTCCACCTAATCCATAGTTGGTTTTCTGAAGTACCTGCAATTGTTGTCTATGGATTATTTAGGTGAGGAAAATATCTTGCTTCAGAGTACTACATTATGTTTGCAGAGATTCTCTGGAAAAGCTTTGCATAAAGGTTGTTATTACATATCTTAAAATTTTTAAGAGGGTATTATTTTTTCTAAATAATTTATTACTAACAACTTTAGAAACCGCTAAAACCAAATAAACATTTAAAAGTCATTAAGATAAAGAATTTCAACATATAAACAATTACAGCCATATATTTGTTTTGTCTCTATCTCTTTCTAGTCTTTTTTTTGGGGGTCCTATATCTGATCCTAGACTACATTGATTCATCAGCACATTCCCAAATCCTCACCTCTGCTAATTATGATATCTCCATACCATGCCATTTGCATTCTAGCTGTCATCCATATACCCTTCTTGCTGGCACCTTGGAGCATGGCTCTTTGCAGAAGGGGAAAATGGTAACTGTATTCTCAAGAAAGGTTTAGACATTAGATGACCACTTCATTGGTCTTGCCAGTATAAACCCTATTCCCAAGGGGGAACTGCATGAAGCCTCTACAAAGAGATGGAAAACTTCCAGGCCATGTAGTACCAGGAGATGTTAGTTACCTGCTCCACATAAGTATCATTCACATGTGCCTCACTATCTTTATATTCTTAAGTTTGAACCCATTCTTCCCATGGACTCTGTGTGTATGTGTAGGAGAATGTGCTCTAGATTTCTTGGGAAGATGTTTTGTATCAACTGTTCTTACTAAACCACCAAACTAAATGTCTTTGATAAAGGCAATGAAGTCTGCTAATTACTAATGGGAAGCACACCAACAGTAGTCTACAATAAGAGGAGTTGCCACTCACGGTCTTACCCCTAGAATCTCAAAGTAGTAGCCACTGTTTAGAGACCCTATCTGAGAGTGAATGTGCAAGTTCAGGGAACAGATTGGAGGTGGTATTATATTTCATATCCCATCTAATGGTCTGCCTATTCTTGACCCTTGAAATCAAATATCCAGGAACTTAGATTTGGCAGGTCTCAGCCATTGTAGACCTAGGAGTCTCTATGAACTTTAGGGACTCAATGCTTACCCTGAAAGTACAAGAAATGCTGGGTTAGTTAAAATGATCAATGGGCACTCCACTTCAATATGGACCAGTGAATCAGGAGACTAAGATCTAATTAGAGAAAGATCATCAGAGGGAAGTCACAGAGCAGATGCAAAGATTAGAAATGACTCAGTTGTGAAAAACTTTCCTATGACCCATGACAGAATGGAGGGATTGAAAGCTCACAATATCAGACTAGGGATGACCTATACTGGGAGAAATCAAAATCAATCTTTCCCTGTCAGAGAGAATTAGAGCAGAGAGTTTTGGGTGTAGAGGAAGATACCCAGGAAGCAATTAACATCTATGGCCTGCTGAGCAGCCAGCATTGAGAATAAATCTTGGGATAGCTCCAATAAGTGAGAAAAAGATTTAATTAAGCAATGATTGAAAACAGTAAAGTTTAGCAACAGGCATACTTAATTTGTTCCTACCTAGGTGTTATATTACTTTGAACTTCATTGGAACACACATATCAAATTGTTGTAAGTAGATGGCAGAGATTAGTCAAAAGATGCACTAAATTTGATAAAGAATTACATTTATTTATAAAAATAAAATGCATTAATTAGTGAACACACCTCTTTCATTTATCTATCCCTGAGAGAAACCTAAGTTCATGGATTATAGGCTGATTCCATGTACGAATGGGCATTTGCTATTCACCTGGCGGCAATTGCCCAAAATTCAGGAATAGTTTTTAGGAGGAATTGATCAGCCTCCTTAGGGCTTGTGCTACAAGATCAAAACCTAATAGGTGGCATTAATCTTCAAAAATGAGTTTAGCTTTCTACAGGAAACCATTCTCAAAGGAGCTTATTCCATAGCATGATTTAGGGTTAGCTCAACACACAATCATACTTGAGGTAGCATTGTGTATTGGAAAGAACGTTGAACTTAGAATCACAGTATCTAGGTTAAAACGACTGTTTCTGACTCATATTACTTGTGTAATTTGAACAAACCACTTTGGTCATCAGGTTGGGCAGCTCAGTGGTGCAGTGCTGGGTCTGGAGTCAGAAAGACTCATCTCCCTGAGTTCAAATCTACTCTCAGACACTGACTAGTTGTGCGACCCTAAGCAAGTCATTAACCAAATTTCCTCATCTGTAAAATGAGCTGAAGAAGGAAATGTCAAATCACTCCAATGTCTTTACCAAGAAAACCCCAAATGGTATCACACAGAGTCAGACACATCTGAAAACAGTTCAGCAACGACAAAAATGAAAGATTGGGCTAGGTGACATATAAGATCCTTCCAGCTCCAGATCTGTGATTCTGTGGTTCTAGGTAAAAAGGGTCCTATTCAACCCTGAAATTCTTTACTACTTACATTCAGGATGGTGTGTTCTGGGTAATCGCAATTATTCAAATATAGATGGGGCACTGTATTGTTAATATATTTTTGCATGATGGGAAGATCTTTCCCATCCATTAATAGGGCCCATTGACCTGCTTGAGTTACATGAGTCTATGGTGGGAGGAGCTTGCCAAATGGGTAGAGCAGAGCAGAGAGGAAGTTGGACATAATGGTTAGAACTGAGGGAGAGAGAGGAAGCAGGCAGCGATCTGTGAGTGTTCATTGGCGGGAAGGCCCTAGATGGGGGAAGGCTTGGGGATGGTGGTGCCCCCCTGCATTGTGATTGTGTATAGATTTCTTTGTTTCTATAATGGATTTGGCTTTCTGGTGTTGGGATTCAGCTTTGTGGTGTTTAAATAAATGTTTTCGTTTTGTCTTCCTTGTGGGGAGTCTGTTGTATTTTGCAATTCAGAATTATACTGGCATATTCATAGCTGTTGTAGGCGCTATGAATATCACATTGGCGCTATAGGTCCCCATTCAGTGCTTTCTCTAACGACAGATGAGGTAGGAAACGTAAATTAAAATAGCAGAGCATTTCAATGGGACAGAATAACTAAAAAAATTACAAGGGAAAATCCAGTAATAGAAGCATACTATAGCTTCCATACACAAAGGGGTAGATCTCCAAGAGACTCTGAAGTCAGTGCAAGAGCTGATGTGCCCTGTATTACTCATGTTCCTATTAACTCAAGTTAATCTATAATAATTAATCAATCAACAAATATATTAAAGGCTACTATGTGCCACACGCTATGCTCAGTGTTGGAACACAAAGACAGGCAAAAGACATTCTTTGTCCTCGAGGAGTTTACAATCCAATGAGAAACATGGCTTCATCTCCTAGAAATCAGCTGGGCTGATTTCTGCTTCAGTTTGCTTCTACGGGTACTATTCCTCTCTGCTTGTAAACTTTCCTTTTCCTATTTTTTTAGTCTTTGATGCCAAATAATAACAACATTTATTAGGCACCTACTGTGTGCCAGGCATCATACCAAGCACTTTACAGTTATTATTTCATTTGACCTTCACAATACCTATTATTATCTTCATTTTACACAAACAGAGGTAAAATGACTTGCCTAGGATCCTATAGCTAGGAAGTATCTGAGGCTGAATTTGAACTCGGGTCTTCCTGACTCTAGGCATAACATTCTATCCTCTGGGCCATCTAGCTGCCTTTGCTGTTAGAGCTGACATCTGCTGTTGGGTTTTCTGATTTCTCAAAAGGAAGGTTATCCCTTCCACTTTTGTGACTCTACCCTATCCAATATACTTGAGTGATTTTTTTTCATCTTTTGTGAGACCCAACAGTCCCCTTTAAATTCTTAAAACCTTTCTTTTTTTTTTAAACTTGATTTCTATCTCCCAAAATGTGCTGTGAGGAATCTTCTAGCCCTTCCTCCTTGTTGGGCTATGGAAAACAAATTTCTTTCAACAACTGTCACGCCCATAGCAACTAGTACCTTCAAGATGCCAATGTCCTTGCATTTTTGGTAAGCCTAATGAAGGTACTTAGCAGTAATGGAAGAAGGAGGGTAGAGCTGGAACCCTTTGTCTGGCATTTGGATCACTATCGCAAAGGTCTTAGCCTTATGACATACAGTTATAGAATTTCAGAGGAGAAAGGGTCCCTAGAGATCCAATTTCCTCATTCTATAGATGAAAAAACTAAAGCACAGAGAAAGCAGATGATTCACCCAAGGTCACACAGAATGTAAGTGAGGGGGTGGGGATGCCTGTAGAGTACTACTTCATTTTTCACACACACACACACACACACACACACACACACACATACACACACTCACCCCCACACCCTCTGTGAATAAATGAATAGGTAGTCTGACAATTCATTAGAGACACTGTCTTTTTGCCTAACATAGTGACTAGTCTATACATTAATAAATATTCATTGGCTGACTGGTAACCCTTCACCAGTTCTTCTGCATTTTAGGAATCCCTCCTCTCTCTGGCATTTAGGGTTCTTATGGGGAGGATGTTACCTCAATTAGACTTTTTCCCAGGCAGCACCCCATCTTTCAAACTTTTCCCAGTTCCTCCAAAATCAAAGCTGGTTATCCATGTCCCATTCCTTCAGGGTCTGGTTCTCTGCTAGTTTGTTTGCAAAGTGCTTTACATATTTTATTTCATTTGATTTACACAGTAATTCTGAGAGGTAGGTGCTTTTATTATCCTTTTTTATAGATGAGGAAATTGAAGGAGATGGGAAGGGGAGAAGGGAACATACACTTATCAAGCAACCTCTATGTGTCAGACATTGTGCTAGGTGCTTTAAAAACATTTCATTTGATCCTAACAATGACTCTGGGGGGTAGATGGTATTATTAACCCCATTTTATAGTTGAGGAAACTGAGGTAGACAGTGTTGAAGTTTCTTTCCAGTGATATAGCTATTAAGTATTTGATTAGAACTCAAGTTTTCCTGATTCCCAGTCCTGGGAAGGCCCTATCCACTGTACCACCTGAGTACATATGTCTAAGCTAGTGAAAGAATCCCTATGGATGAGAAAAACACTGTGGGCCTTGATGAAAAGGAAAAAAGGAAGACAGTTCTTTCTCCAGGCGTTCCTAATAGATAAACACACCAAGGCTGCACAGATTATGTGAAGGCAAGCAGACGAAAGGCAAATGAACATCAGCAGGGTTCTTTCTGTGGCCTTTGGATTCGGGGTTGCTAGGATACCGGAGCATCTGATGAGAAGATCTGGGAGCAGCCTGCATGAGGCACCCCCTCTGGAGTCCTTGAATACAGGAGTCCCTTGTGTTAGTCCTGAGGCTGGGCCAGGCGAGAGGGAAAAAAACAACCCTTATCTCACTGAAAGGCTGCAAAATTGCTACACTGACCCACCCCCACTCCTGTGAAAAGGAAATAGAAGCCAGAGAGTGGCCACACACACTTCCTTAAGACCTTGCTTTAGGTCTCTCCCTCCCTCTGTTTGTGACATTCTCTGGCCGAGATCAGATCAGCTCCATGAGACACTTGAAACCAAAGCCTGGAGGAGAAATTGCCTAGTACTGCTTAACTAGATGGAGGTAATTTTTATTTGTCTGTTCTGTTGGTCAAGGGCTGAAGACAAAGACATAGCTGCTCAGTATTTGACTTTTGGTTCTTCTCAAGGGCAACGGAATAGTTGCTTTGTACGTATTATCTCATCTGATCCTCAAACCACCCTTGTGAGATAGATGCTTCATTTTAGAGATGAGAAAACTGAGGATGAGACAAGTTAAGCGATTTGTCCAGAGTCATATAGCTAGTAAGTGGACCCTCTTGGTTTCAAAGGCTTGTCTGCAGTTCTAGCGCAGGGTCTATTGAGGATAAACCTCACTTTCTTAAAGTTTGGATTAGAAAAAAAAATTGCTCACCACCACCATGAGCAACAAAAACTTGCCATGTTACATATTGTACATGTTTTCAGAATTTTTCAATATATTGATCCTTTATGCTGATTTTCTCCACTCTCTTAAAAATACCATTTGTCATATGGAATAGCACTCTGGGAGGGCAAGGGAAAGGCATACTTGGGATATCTATGGTGACAGGAGAAACAGAAAAGATCAATATAATTGAAAAAAATACTTGCCTAGAAATCATAGCTCCAGGGCTAGAAGGGATCTTACAGGCCATCTTTGATCTGAACCTTGTCTTCTCCCCCTCCACACACCATTTTTCAGGAGACAAAACTGAAGTTCAGGGAAATGAAAGGATTCATCCAAGGTCAGAGAGGGAACATATTTCAGAGGTACAATTTGTACCTCACTCTTGACTGCATGCCACTGTTTTTCTACTGCATCATGAAAAGCAATCATCTGAGAATGGTGATCATAGACCCATCAGAGCATAGATTTAGAATTGGAAGGAATCTAGAGATCATCTCACACCCCTTCTCATTTTGGAGATGACAAAACTGCAGCCCCGAAAGGTTTTGATTTGCCCAAGGTTACGTAGGGACTAAGAAATAAGTAGCAAAGTCTGGGAATGTTTGTACCATTTAGGGCACATGTTTTCCCACTTTTCAATAAGTTGATATCATTTGTTGAAGATCTCATTTGCAGGCGCTCACATAGGAGAAGTTACAAGGGCAGCAGAAGATTGTGGTGGCTATCTCTTTCACACCGATTAATGAGCCCAGGGATTTCCTTGAGTTTGAGCTTAAGGAGAAAAAACAGAAGGAAGCATCATTGGATAGCAAGAATAGAAGACACTGCTCAAGGTTTTTCACTCACTAAGGCTATCACATCCAGATAATAAACAATTGTATTTGCTTTTTCGCTTTCATTGCTAAAGAACAGCAGGGCAGGCTGCATTTATTTTTGTTGGGAGGGAAGGGTGTAAGACATTTGTTCTTCTATGAAGCAACCTTCCTGAAGAGAGGTCAGTGGGTGTTGACCCACTAGTCCTGGGGCCCTCTGTGACTTTCATTGGTGGAGATCATATCAGCTCCATGGGAGACTTGAAACTGAAGTGACACATCCTCATTTCCTGATCCTGGGGAGTCATTTCAACAAACCTAGGTTCTAAGCTAGTTCCTGTTTTCTAATTGTGAAATTATGGAAGATCTTGCTCTGGAGGATGAAAACTCTTCTGTGCCCTTGCTGAAGGTCAATTCAACTCAACAAACATATCTTAAGTGCCAGGGACTGTGTTAGGTGCTGGAGATAAAAAGAGAAAAAAAAAAGACAGCATGTATTTTATTAAATCAACACAAAATTTATGCAAAATAAATATAAAGCCATCATGTTAAGGTGGGGAACTCTAACCCTTAGGCATATTGGAAAGGAGGGAGTGCTTTACGGAGCCTTGAAATCAGCTAGGGAAGGGGAGGAGAACAGCATTTCAAGTATGGGAACAGTCGACAGAAGGAGGAGATAGGATCTCATGAAGAGGGGAACAGTAAGTAATCCAGTTTGGGAGATAAGATTATGAGTAATCAGACTGGAAGGATAGGTTGAAACCAGATTGACAAAGGCCCTAAGTGCCCACCATCCAGAAAGGAATAGTCAATTACCATTGATATCTTTTTTCTTCTAGAATTTAGCCAGTGATCAAGATGGGTAACGTGAATTTCAAAGCTCAGCACAAAGAAGAACCCCGGGTGGTGATAATGGGCCTGGACTCTGCTGGTAAGACCACCCTGCTCTACAAACTGAAGAACAACCAACAAGTGGAGACCTGTCCCACTGTGGGCTTTAATGTCGAGTCTTTGGAGACATCAAAGCATGGGTCCCTGATACTTTGGGATGTGGGGGGTCAGGACCAACTCCGGTCCAGCTGGAAGGACTATTTAGAGGAGACTGACTCCCTCCTCTATGTGCTGGACAGTACAGATGAAGACCGACTGCCTGAGGCTACCGTTGAGCTGGAAAATGTCCTGAACAACGCTCATATGGCCGGTGTCCCTTTCTTGGTCCTAGCCAATAAGCAGGAGATGCCAGGAGCCCTGTCTCTGCTAGAGATTAGGGATAGGATGCGTCTGGAGCGATTCAATGATCGGAGCTGGGAGCTTCGGGGCTGCAGTGCCCTTACAGGTGAGGGGTTAAAAGAAGCCCAGCTAGCTCTGGAAAGACTTCTTAAGTCCTGAAAGCAAATATGCCTCTACAGTTGAGAGTGAATGGAGACATGAAGTCTTAGAAACCGATTGGAAATATCGTTGACTAAGAACTGGGGAAACTGAGTAACCTTGAAAGACTTAAGAACTCTGATCAACATGATAATCAATCATTATCCCAGCGGACCAATGACAGAGAACCCTATGACCCTTCTGGCAGAGAACTGATGTTCTAAACTTGCAGAATGAATGCATTTTTGGAAATGGTCAATATATTTAATTGTTTTACTTGACTACGAATATTTATCACAAGGGTTTTGTCCTCCCCCCACTTTTGTCCAGTAGGGAGGGGGAAGTGGGAAGGAAAGAATCTCTGTAAGTGGAAAAAAGAAAACTTTAATTAAAAAAAAAGCTGGGGGAACCAATGAATCACTACTAAGTCTGAACATAACAACTTCTCAGTCAAGAGACTCCCCTGTTCCTGAAGATCATGTTTGCTTTCATAATAACTTACTCTCACTTGTGTTTCTAAAGTATCCAGAGTATAACAACACAAGCAACAGCAACAAATCTCCACCCTCTCCTACCCTCAAACAAACAACCATCTACCCAACTGGTTTTTAATTTCACTGTTTACAAATTAAGATGTCGTCTTTGTTGCTTTCCTTTACAACATCTGTTTTATGCTCTGTAGCTTAATAGAGTTTGGGGTAAGAAATATCAGATTTTCCCTGAAACAATGGCTTTATGCTCCTTACAAACATTTTCAAACCTATCAAACCAATGTAAGTTCTTCTTTAGTCTACCCTCAGTGACTTTTTGGACTTCTAGGTGACTTGGTACAAACGTCAATTTTCCACTGAAGCTCCCACTGGAGGAAGATGGCTAGAGTGCACCTTAATATGAGCAAACTTGTACCAATTAGGAGCTCAGGACAGGAATTCTGGGTATGAGGCAGAGTGGAGCCCCACAGCATCTTAGGAAGATGACCAGAGTACCAGATAACTTTTAAGATCCCTTTCAGTTCGAAACCCATGATCCCGTTGAAGTCCCACTTTTTGTGGCTGGTGAGTTAATATAGCCTTTTCCTCTTTAGTCCAAGGTAATGGATATCACAGTTTCATATTCATCCTTTTTCCTTGTTCTTTTGGGGAGCTAGTGATGCCAAATATTAATGGAATTCATAAACTCATAGCCCCCAGATTAGGGAAGAAAGCTTTTCCTTTCCTTAGCCACTAAGCAGAGACCATCCTTTATCATTCTTAGTGGGTTCTGAAAAAATCTTACATAGCCATGGCTTTTCCTCTTAATCATTTTTTAATCGCAAACACGCATGTAGAATGCACAAATGTCAGTATATATTGTCTTAATCTGAAAACAAAATCCATTATAAAAGGACATGCAACAAATACACAAGGTTTAAAAAGGGTAGGTAATTCCACATGGCAAAAGATGCTGCCTCTTTAGGTAGGTGAAAGGTGGAGAAATTGGGGAGTAGAAAAATTAACCAGATCCCAGTGATGTTATTAAGTCAGGCACATTCAAGCAAATAGCAAGTTTTTTTCAAGCAAATCACTCCATAAGAGGATTCATGAGCCTGATAAAGTTCTGATGGCTATGCTAGTCAATCCAGGGTGGCAGCACCTTTCCTTGCAACAGACTCCACTCCTGCTGCGTGCCTATCTCTTGATCCCTTTCCCACAGAGCTCCAGTGTTTCCAAGCTTCCCTGTCTTGAGCAGCTTTTCTTCCCCAGACTAGGGAAGAAAGCTTTAATTTCTCCTTCTAGCTGGCAAGGCTACACTTGCCAGGTGTCCTCTTCCAATTCTACCTCTGATGCACATGTGCTGTGTGATCCTGGGCAAGTCACTTATAATCCCAGTGCCAAAGGCACTTTTCTAAGATTACAAGTGATGGGATAAGTACATATCTGTATTAATAGAGAAAATTTCATCATCAATAGCTCTCAATACCAATGAAATAATGGGTCCATTCAAAAAGAAATTGGAGGAGTGCCTCTACTTACAGGTGATACTGAGGGTCATACTCTGGGAAAGACTTGGAAATGTATGTTCCTCCATGTTCTCTACAACTTAGAGCTTGAAGATCTCTAGATTTTTCTTTAGTTTTTCTTGTTCTTTATAGAAGCTCAAAAATACCATGAAAGCATTCAGTTCTCCTTCCCTTCCAGCAAAGTGAATCTCTCCAGAGGAAACCTAGAGAGGACCACATGTGACTGGATAACAGAAATGCTTTTTTTCCTTGAAAGAGTAGTAGCCAAAGAAACAATACAAAATCCTAACTGAAAGAGAAATTAAGGTCCTGTATAGTCTGACTTCCCTTCTTCTATAATATCTCTGACAAGCAGCTTGCCTGACAATTTTTTTCCTCTCTCCAGTTAATTGGGGGAAAATAACCTGATGACCTAAGTATTTAGATGTAGGTATGAAGGAGGCTTTATTTTCTGATCACTCACTGTCACCTGGATGTGTTCAGTTACAGACCCCTAGGGAGAAATGTACTGTAATTTAATTTCTAAAATGTATCTAATTTAATTAAATAATTCAGTGTTCCATCAGACTTGTAAATTATATTAAGTGTGACAGTTTCACCAGGAAGCCCCAGAAGGAAGAAAACAATGTGGGATATGATGTTGCTCTTGTCTCCCCTCCTTAAATGTTAAGCTGGTCCTAACCCACTCTGATCTTCAGACCCTTCTCCCTGGCTTTCTTGACATTCTACAATTAGAATGATTTTAATTTTTTTGACTAGGTAAAAGAAGCCATCTTTTGCCTCAATTCATACCTAGCCTTTAATTATTGAATAACGCACATTACCTCAGATAAACTGAGACCTGCGAAAGACTTTAGCTTAAAAAGGCGAAGGTTTCCCACTGTATCTGGTGCCATCTCCAGCTGTCCTGATCTACATCTTGCCACTGGACCTGGATGACTCTGGAGGAGAAAGTGAGGCTGGTGACTTTGCACAGCCATGCCTCACTTCAATCCAAGTCACTTGCAAGTCAAGACATCACCTTCCTGACATCCTTGGTCCTCTTTGAGAACAAAGGACAAGCAATACTGATTGTTGGGTCAGTTGGCATCACGCTTTTGAGCACTTAATCATAACTACCTTACATTATTACTTATTTCGTGCTTATATGTCTTGTCTTCCCAAGTTACAAGTTCTTAGAGAGTGAGAAGTGAATGATTTATTTCATTTGTATCTCCCTCAATGACCTGTAGAGCTCTATACCTCTAGTAGGACCCCAAAAAACCCCACAGAGGTCAAAGGAACCTCTCAGGTGATCTAGTCCAACCTAAAAATCTAAACCTATAAACCCAAACTTTTTCAACATCCCTAAAAAGTGACCATCCAGTTTCTACATGACAATCTACAATGTAGGAAACTCACTACTTCCTAAGACAGCCCATTCCACTTTTGGTTAGTTCTAATTGTTTAAATGTTTTTCATAAAGAAAATGACATCTATGTGAACTCTGCAGGAGCCTGGCATGCTATCCCCTGGTTCTTGGACTCCGAGAATTCCAAGAGACACCCCAGCCTAGGGTGCTAACTCACTTCTTGGCCTGTTTTTCTTCCAGGGCCTTCTCCAGTTCTCCAAAGGTCACCTTGAGATGAGAACCACATTCCTCCATTATCTCCTGTGTCTTGATGGAACTGACCCAGACTATACCTTTACCTGCTACTGCTTCCTGTGACTTGGGCTTCCTGGACCTCAAAAGCCAGAGCATCACCCTATGCAACAAGGTTGGATCTTGAGGATCTTGAATATTCTAATTGAGTACCTCCGTCAATGGATCTCCCTACAACATGAATCCTCTGCCTAGACTTATTTTTCTATTGTTAATATGGTCCCACCCCCTCACATCACCCTCATCACCATGATTATGAGCACCCGTTACGAAAGTATAAATCCCATTCCCTGTCTCCCAATTGCTACTCCCTTATTCTCATTCTCCTTAATCCTACTGTCCCATATCCTACCCTATCTATCTACCTATCTCTGGGCTCTTCCTCTATATTTCTGAAATACTTGCTCCAAATGAACAAATTTAGTTTCAGCTTAATTTTTTTATTTTCTCATTCCTTCCATCTTCCAGCATGCCATTGAGACCTGAATCCTTCCTGATGATACTTCGTCCCTGGCTACCTTTTCCATTACTCATTTCATATTTCCTGCTTTACAGGTCATGGATATTGGTGGCAGGGAGGTGGAATCCTCTTTGTTCCTGATTTCCACTTCTTGACTTTCCCAATACCACCTCAGTATTCACCCAATACTCTCAGAAACTTCTCCTTTGAGTTCTGAGCTATTAAAATTTACCACCTAATCCAGACTATTTTGGCCACTGTCCATTGATTTGCAGGGCATTTTCCTTCCTTCCACAATGAATCCAGTGACTGGTTAACTGTCTTTTTCTTCTTCCCAATCACTTCAAACTAGGGGACTTCAACATCCATACTGATGCTTCCTCAAATACCCTAATTTCTCAACTCCTTATCCTACTCAATTCCCATGACTAACTCCTACACATGATCTCAGCCATACTGATGGTCATACCCTTAATCTTGCCCTAAGTGTTTCACTTCCACATTCATAAACTTTGAAATTCCCTTATCTTATTATTTTAAAAAATCATTCCTCCATCTTTCTCTATATTTTATAACTCCTAACCCTGTTCTATATCCTCACCATGAGCTCCAATCACTTTACTCTTCAGATTTTTCACAGACTAACACCTCTACATTAGCTATACTCTCCTCCCTTTCCTAGATGGACCCCTTAGTGAATCAGTTTCCTAGGATACCATCATTTATGCCCCATCTTATAGGCGGGGCATACATAAATAAATAAGTAAAAGCAAGTTTTTTGAAGATAGCTTTGTACCTAAGTATTTTGGGAGCCTTACTGAGTTCTACTACCAATATGGAATTCCAAATCTACTTCACAGTTGTTCTGGAGGCCCTGTATACTAGCAAGATACATGGACTCATTCTAGAGCAAACCCAATCAGGTCAACCCTGGAACCTCCTTGGTTTTGTTTGAGGGTAGAGATAGGGCATGAGAACATCAGGAAATGGATTTCAGAGATTTTGGTGATGGTGTTGCCTGCTCATTTGTTTCAGTGGTGTCTGAGTCTTTATGACTTCATTTTGAGGTTTATCTCAAAGATACTGGAGAAGTTTGACACATCCTTCTTCAGCTCATTTTACAAGTGAGGAAACTGAGGCAAATAAGATTAAATGACTTGCTAAGGGTCACACAGCTAGTAAGTGTCTGAGGCCAGATTTGAACTCAGGAAGATACCTTCCTGACTCTAGGTTAAGCACTCTATCTGCTGTGCCACCTAGCTGCCCTTAATGATGGTACCTAGTGTAGTGCCAACACAATATTCACAGTGTCTATGGAGGCCAGGAATATGCCAATGCAATTTTCAATATGAAATCAGACTCTCCACCTGGAAGACAGAACCAAAACATTTATTCAGACACCAGAAAACCAAATCCATCATACTAACAAAAGTCTATACACAGAAACAATGCAGAGTGTTGTTACACCAGCCCCAAGTCTTTCTTCTGCTAGGCTTCCCACAAACCAGCTCCATTAAACAAATCACAGACAAGCTCTCTCACTTACAGTAGCAAGCTGCCTGCTTTCTCTCTCTCAGTTCTGGCTACTCCGACCAATTTCCTCTCAGCTCTGCTCTAGCTCCACCTCTTTCTGTTCCATCCTTCCTGCTCCATCCCTTACTGTTCCATGTGCCTTGACTCATGTGACTTAAGCAGGTCACATGGGCCTATTAATGAATGGGAAAGATCGTCCCATTAAGAAGCAAAAATACATTTACAATACACCTAGATATTAATTTTCTGATGGTCCCAATGTCCTGGATAGATGGCAGACCTGATAAAGATAAAAACTTACCATATAGATAAAAAGGAAAGGACAATTGAAGAAAGGAGAGAAGGCAGCATGTTTTCATGAAAACAGTGTTGGGGTTAGTGTCAGAGGGCCTGGGTTCAAATTCCAGGTCACTTTCAACCTGCATAAACTTGGGTAATCACTTCAATCAGTCAATATTTATTAAGTGCCTATTCTGTGCCAGGCAGATTAGGTAAACAGTAGGGATAAAAAAGAGGCAAAAGATAGTACCTGCCCTAAAAGAGCTCACAATCTAACAGGAGAAACAACAAGTAGACAAACATGTGCAAACAAGCTGTGTACAGGATGAATCAGGGATAACCAATAGAGAAAAGGAATTACAATTAAGAGGAGTTGGGACAGGTTTCCTATAGAAAATGAGATTTTAGTAGGAATTTTAAGGAAGGTAGGGAGGAGGAGAAGAGGAGGGAAAGTCTTCTCGGCCTGGGGGATGGAGCGTCTTGCTCATGGAATAGCCACGAGACCAATGTGAAGCATCAAGGAGTACCTACTAGGGAGTAAGGAGATAAGGAAGCAAGGGAACAGGAAAACTCTCTGGGCCTCAGTTTTCTTATCTGTAAAATGAAAGGATTGGATGAAATGGCTTCTGAGGTCCCTTCCATTTCATCAATCTCCCCAGTGGTCAGTCTGAAGACAAAGGAGTTCTTGAGACTTGTTGATAAAGGAGGAGAGCAGGGCAAAGAAGGAAGAAACAACAGAAGAGCATTGAGAAGATGCTTTATGTTTGCCAACAATGTACTTAAACTTCTCTTTTTGTTCACTTCAAGTATTTTATTTTTATTTCCTGATTTAATTATACCTAGCCTTAGATTAACAAAAAGTTTGTTTGAATGCTCTGACTCTCTGATCAGGACTGATATGAAGTAGGAAGATGACAGTAATTCTCCAATATTCAAGCAGAGTTGGATGAAAGCTGGTAGAAACCTCTGGAATGGGAAACCAGAAGGGGTTAGGGTCAGATCAACCTTAAAGTCTAGCAACTCAGGGTCACGTAACCAATTCCTGGCTGCCTTTTGGATTGATCACTTTATGTTCAACAAGAAAAAATGAATGACTTGGAACTGGTATCTCTCCAGAGGCTGAGGCTGAGTCATGACTCATGGCTCTTAGGAGTGCGTATGTGATGGAAATAAATTGTTTGCTCCACTTAGACATGGGGCTTTTTCATCTCTTGGACACATCCAAAGACAATCAAGCAGCAATAATAAGAGAAAGAGTAATTAATCCAAAGGTATCATGGGTAAAAGGGCAAACACCTATCTTGTGCCGTTTCATTAATTTTTAAATGTTGACAGAGAGGAACAGACCATGACTCAGTGGGGAAGCTAGGTGGTACAGCTGATAGAGCACAGAGTCAGAAGTCAGGAAGAGTCATCTTCCTGAGTTCAAATCTGGTCTCAGACACTTACTAACTGTGTGATCCTGGGCAAGTCACTTAAGCCTGTTTGCCTGAGTTTCTGCATCTGTAAAATGACCCGAAGAAGGGTCACCTCTCCAGTGTCTTTACTGAGAAATCCTCAGATGGTGTCATAAAGAGTCTTACATAACTGAAACAATTGAACGTGATTCACATGATAATCAAAATCTAAAAACATAGCCTAGAGCATTAAGATAAATATTGGCTCTGGACAATGTAAAGGGATACCAGGAAACTTATCCTCAGGCCACTCAGGCTCATACAAAAAACCAGGGAAAGGGAAGCAAAGTAATTTTAAAATAAGGAACAAAGAATTTTCTTTATCTCTTTATTTGGACCCCCAGGATCCTGACTGCCAGGCACACTTGGGGAAAAGAAAATAATAAAACTTAAGCAGCTATAGACTTCAGGCATGTAGAAATCATCCATGGAAACTGGCATTGTTATGCCAACAGATTCTAAGCTAAGGAAGTAATAGTGATTGCCTCATGTTTCATTTACAAATAATTTTTTCCATCTACCATGTGCATGAAACTAGAACTGATCTTATAAGAGTATTTAACTCCAGAAACAAAAAGTGACTTTAAAACAATAGGTTCCCTTCCCATAGTGTTTCGTTGATAGAGAACTGATTTTTCAAAACAGTCCTTCACAAAAAGCAATGTTTTCTTATTTTGCTCTTTATCTGAGCTGTATTTTGTTAAATGTCTCTGTAAAGGTATAATATAAAGCAATTCATACTGAGGTTGACAGAGCTGTAAAGATTTAGTAAAAGGAAAAAGAACCATGGAGAAAGGGATGAAACTCTACCCTTAACTTTCTCAGATTTCCATTAAGTTGCTGGATTCTGAAAGTTACATGCCCAAGGCACCTCCCTTTCTTTTATTTGTGAAGGTCTTTCTCCTGATTACTTGCAGAATTTGTTGTTTGCCATTGAAATCAGGAAATTTAACCACTATATCATCTTGGAATTTGTAGCACAGAGTTTTTTGTTTTGTTTCCCCTGGAGGCAACCTGTAGATTCTTTCCCTTGGCACTTAGTTATCTGTATTCAAAAATTCTGGGCAGTTTTCTCATATTATTCCTTGCATTATGGTGTTCAGGGTTTTCCTTATTTGTCATTTTCTTCTGGGAGAACTATAATCCTTAAGTTTTTTCTATACATCTGTAATGCCAATGTGATACCAATAGCAGCTGCTATGAATATGCACGCATATTTCCATAGCAAATTTGCAAAATATAATAAATTGTGTTCTGCAAAGGCAAAACCTAAATATTTGTTTGGGACATCATAAGAATACCAGGAGGTAAGATTTAACAGGATACTTATCACTAATCCAGAGGGCACCAACATCTTAAACCTACTTTGTGTCAGACCTCCCTACAAAAACAAGTTCTCCTAGACAAATTCTTCCCTCTACCCACTCACAGCTTGCTTCTCTCTCTCTCTCTCTCTCCCCTCTCCCTCCCCTCCTTGGGCAAGCTCCTCCCAGTCTGAGCTCCATGTGACCCAGGCTCTATGTCATCACAGTCTTCATGTGCTAGGCCTATTAATGGTGGGAAAGATCTTCCTATTCTATTAACATTACAACATCCTGTCTTTGAGATCAGTATGTTTTGCTTCGATACAGATCATGTTTTCTTTTAATATTATTGTTTCTCTTCTTTCAGATTGTCCTTTGCTTCTGTATTTGTATTCTCAGCCAGTTATTCTTTCTCTCTCTCTCTCTTTTTTTTTTTGGTGAGACTTGCCACCACAAGTTGCTACCAGTTTGGATTCAAATTTTTCTGTTTTGTTAATTATTTCTGTTGTGTAGGCAGATTCTGCTTTCACAATTCTTATTTCTCTTTTAAATTATTCAGGATCATCAAGCTTACTTGGGTATTCACAGGGTCCTCTGACTCTTCAGGTGTTGATTAAATTATCTTTTTTTTTTTTTTTTGCAATATTCATTCATAGATGCCTGGATTCATTTAGTTGTTCCAAAGATCATATTCCCTTCTGTTAATGTCTTTCCTGATGGTTTATCTGCTTGTGCTCAAAAAGTTTTTAAATGAGTTTTCTTTCTCCATGGGATCTTTGATGATTTCAGTCTTTTTAAACTTATATTTAACTTATATTTCCCCACTGCTCACTTTCTAACTTCTTCCTCTTTTATGACAGCTTCAAAACTGTCTTATATTTTTCCCTTAGCAAAAACAATTGAAATTGCCAAATCTTTATCTAGTGAGCTATTTTAAATGTAAATAACCTATAAGTAAGGCTTAAAATAAAAAAGAAACATTTAATAATTAACTCTTGCACCCACTGTATGTGGCAATAAAATAGAAGAGAGAAGCAGAGTAGAGCAGATTCCCCATGGTTCCAGTGTTTTTTCTGAGAAGTGACAATTCAGATGCATTCTCTTAATAAGTTGAACTGGGAGCCAGGGAAAGGATAAACCTCCAGTCACTACAAGGTTTAGATTCAGTTTCCTGGAAAAACTTCTCCATCTGCTACTTCCCCCACCCTTTTCCTCCCAAACCCTCTCATTTCGTTATCATAATTACCAGATGAAGAAAACCTCGCTCTAATGCTAGTCAGCAAATTCTCTGCCAGTTATAGTCTCAGAGGGTCACCTATATCACTAAGAAGTTAAGGGACTTACTTACCTAGGGTCACATAGGCAATATGTGCCAGAGCTCCCAGTGCAGTCACATGAGTTTCTTTATAGACATATCATTTCTTTCTTCATCAATGGAAGCACATATGATTGCATCATTAAACTTTCATTTGTGAACGCCCTTGTTCCTTTTGCACTAATTTTCCATTTAATGTAGTCAGATGTAATCAGATCAATATTTTTTGGTGAATTTTTAAAAAATCTGCTTTGAATTTTAAGATACATATTAGACTATGCCTAGAATTGTTATGATCACAAACTAAAATGATATGATCACTCTCTCCCAAAGGTTCTATCATTTCCACTTCACTCATCATGTCTCCTTTATTGGCAAAGATCAGGTCAGGAAAAGCAATCCCTCTTTCTTCTTCCCCTAACTTCTTGAAGATGAAATTATTGACAAGGCCCATCAAAAACTTAGCAGATGCTCTACTTCGGCTTGGAGAAATCTCCAACAGACTCACAGATAGCTTTGATTCCAAGAAATTTTTTTAAAGAGAATTTGTTCTATTTTTAAAATAAATTTTATTTTTTTCTGCTTTCAAACTCCCACCTCCTTTGGAAAAATAAAAATAAAACAAAAACTCATTTATTATGTGTATAGTTAAGCAAAATAAATTCCTGCTTGACAAAAAAATGTCTTATTTTTCATCTTGATTCCATCACCATCAGTGGTGGGGGGGCCTCAGGAAAGCATAGGATGGTTCATCAACAGTCCTATGGACTCATGACCAGTCACTGTGTAGATCAGAGTTCTTAAATCTGACAGTTATGTGACCACTTAGTAATGCCTCACCTCTTCCCTCCATCTGTCCAAACAACCTGTAGTATGCTGCCATTATATTTTCATCTCATCTTTCATCATAAGTCAGATGATGACACTAGCTAGGTGACTCATGACCTAGCCAAACAGGGTCAGCTCCCTTTGGCATGGAAATTTTTTTAGCTATTTTCCTTTTCCCTAAATTTTCTGAGCCAGAGAGATACCCCAAGTCCTCCATCTCAAGAGTAGAGTATTTGATAGCATTGGTAACTGGATATGCTGGAATGAACCACTAATGAAAAGGAGACTGCCTTCTAGAAAGTCATATGTGAGCCACATTCTCTTTTGATCCCTCTTTCTTTGCAATGAAAAGGGTTAAAGATAAAAGGACAATTTGACAGAACATGTCTGTGATCTTTAATTTGGAATGTAATGCTTTTCCTTGGCTCATAGTACACTTGAGATTAGAATTTTATGCAGTTTAAGAGAAAAAAGCAAAAAGCACTATAATTTAAGAATTTAAAAACCCCTCTTAGAACCCTATGGATCCATTCCTACTGCTGAGAATTTAAAAACCCCTCTTAGAACCCTATGGATCCATTCCTACTGCTGAGAATTTAAAAACCCCTCTTAGAACCCTATGGATCCATTCCTACTGCTGGGAGGGGAGGGACACTTTTTGATGGATGCAGGGGTTTTTAACCTCTTTTGTGTCATGAATTCTCAGAAGAAGATTTTTAAATGATTATATAAAATACATAGGGTTACAAAGGAAAACAATTATATGAGAATACAGCTATCAAAATACCTTTTTAAAAAGTTCACACATGTGGAGTTCTAGGTCATGTAAGCAACAAAGGAGTGGGCTAGGCATTTTCTCCATCCTTATGACGTCTCAGATTTCTCCCAAACAGAAATTATGTTTCAAGGATAAAGCAACTTCAGTTGTTTCCATGGTCTAGGATACCCAGAATCTAAAAGTTAAAAAAAACAAAAAAGCTCAAGAACTCAGAAACAGATGCTCAGTGACCCTGAGCTCACTTAGCACCCTGTCCCCATCTCCCACACTACTGGCAGCCAGGCTGTACCATCAGACCCAAGGACACAAAACACATTTACACAAAAACATACCCCTGCCCCACTATTTCCCCCCCTCTTTTTCCAGTGCTCTGGAGATTCTGGCTCTATGCTGGAGATTTTTTTTCTTGGATTTCACCATCCAGCTTGGCTATAGTCTTTTAGGATCAAAAGCCTGCCAGGGGATATGACCTGGAAACAGTGTTGGCCATTCAACACTGGTTGGGAAAGAGGTAGTCTAGTGAGCCATGAATTGCCCAGTGTAGGAGGAGCCTGAGACTCTTTGAGCCCTGGTCCCCATAGAAACCACAAAGGAGGGAGGGAAGAAATGAGTGATAAAGAAAATAAGGAGAGGGGAGAGACTGAAAGTACCAAAGATTCCTGCTAGAAGATATCTTAGAAAGCATTCAACGAAAACAGATAAGCAACTGAGAAAACAGGAATAACAATAATGCCTGAAGATTTAGAAATAAGTTCAAGCATCTATAAACAAATATCGCAAAATGAAGGAAAGGAATAAATAAGCCAACACTCAGTGAGACATAGGAGTCATTTGTGGAAATTAAGGAGAACATTGAACCATGACGTACTATCGTATGACAGTTATACTAAGACATGCCCAATCTAGTGGAGGCAGCTAGGTGGACAGTGGACAGAATTCTGGGCCTGGAGTCAGGAAGTTGTCATTTGGTTGTATCTGACTCTTCATATGAAGATTAGTCTTCCTGATTCCATCCTCAGTACTCTATCCATTGAGCCACTTCACTGCCCAGGGAGTCAAGAAGACCAGAGCTCAAATCTAGCTTCAAACACTGACTAACTGTGTGACCCTGGGCAAGTCACTTAACCTCTCTTTGCCTTAATCCACTGGAGAAGGAAATGGCAAACCACTCCAGTATCTTTGCCAAGAAATCTCCATAGACAATATCGGCAGGTCATGGTCCACAGGGTCCTGAAAAGTCAGACATGACTAAAACACAGAACAAGAACAACATATCTGATGAGAAGAGGAAGAATCACGCTAAGACTATTCCCAGCGGAGACACCAGATAAAAAAAGTCCCTCTAGCCCAGTTATCTGTGGTTTTGTTTCTAACAGTCCATCCCAACTAGCAACCTTGTGTTCTTGCTCTGGCTTGCGGATAAAACTCCTGGTCAATCTCACTTTCCCTCCCCCCTCAGCAAACCATGGCCTTGAGTTTTACCTTAATCTCCTCCCTGCAAACATCCCTCTGAATCCTGTACCAGGACAGGTCCTTCAGTCTCTTAGCCTGTATGATTCTAGTGAGGAGAAAGCTGGGGTTTCTCATTTAGACACCATCGAGAGCCAAGTAAAGGCTTAGAGGAGAGTGCACTGGACCAGGTAAAAGAGTTCAAAGAGTTCAAAGATAGGGGTTCTGATCCCAGTTCTGCCTGGGATGTCACTCACTGGGCTATTTATCTGGGCTTCTTCTGTTCCTATTTAAAAGAAGGGATTTGAACTTGATTTCTCGCTAAGATTCTAAGTTGCAATGTTAAACTTCTGTTGGGGCAGAGAGTGGATAGGGTTAAGGTGGAGATTGCCCCCAGAAGATCCTTATTTTGTCTCTACTTCCTTTCCTATTTGAACAACGATTAAAAACCTGGCCCACAGAAGAAAGTTGTCATGAATGGATGGAAGGAGGTGGGAGCACTGATCACAGACTTTCCGGATCCACACTCCCTTTACGTTCAATGTTAGGTTAGCTCCCCAGGGGGAACTTGGACCCACCCAGGATTTTTTTTTTTGTCTTCCTTTTGCTTCGCAGTCTTCTTCCCTTAGAGCAATATAAGAAGGAGTTTACTGAGTTAACCTAAGACAAGTCCTTCAAGGTCTGGGAGGACCTTCCAGGTCATTATCTTCAATGCTCAGCTATTCTTGGAGTCCTAAGTACTGGGGATAAAAAGATAAAAAGACAATCCCTTCTGTATCAACCTCGAAATAGAGGAGGAAATGGAGTAGTGGAATAAACTAAAGATTCCTGGAATTCAGGATGTAGCCCAAGGTGTACTATCCTGCATATTTGAGCTTAACGACAGGGGATATTCAGTAATACAGAAAAGTTTGAAGCATTTCTAGAAAGAAAATCAGAACTGAAGAGATTATTTGCTTCTCACATATCCCAAACAACAAATGAATATATGCAGACAGCAACAGCAACAGAGTGACAACAGAAAGATCTGTAAGAAATTTCTTTGTAAATGTACACAAAGAAGCAGGAATGAATGTGGTAACATGGTAGAGCTCACAGTGAAGAGGCAGACAGAGGGCATTATGGACAGAACCTGGTGACAACCTGCTTAGAGGGGAATGTCTTTTTTGTGGGATTACATTACAACATGGGAGGTTACTTGAAACAGGGGGAGGAGAAGTAGGGGGATAGAGAGGAATGATGAACCAGAGTCAAATCAATGGCCAGCAACAAGGGGAAGTTGGCCTCTATGGTCTCAGAAAGAGATGAGTATACTGGAGAGTGGGTGAAGAGGAAGGAGAAAAATTGAAAAGGGGATGAAAGGAAGAGGGCCTTACTTTGTATGTGGGAGGAGGTTCTACTGATGAATGCTCCTGTAGATGAAGATAGATAAGGACCTTACACTGCATAAGGCCTAGAGGCTTTGATACCTGAAAAGTCTACTGTCCTGGAAATACGAAGTTGTAACCTTGGGAGCAACTGGGACACAGAAATGTGAAAGTATAGACTTAGGGAGATTTCCAGGCAATATGGGACAGAAAGATAAATAAGAGAGCATGTATATTAGTAGAGATAGCAGAGGGGCCCTACCTTGTCTTCTCTGATACCTGAAATAATAGGCATTGCTCTGAGAATGAGGTACAATGGAAAAGAGAATCCACCAGGTAAGCCCTGGAAGGCAACATCAGAAAGGGTCAAGTGGGCAGAGGCTAAAATGGATACTTTGAAGTGTTGATTGTATGAAGAATATGGAAAAGATAGACCGGATAATTATAGGGGTTTTGAATGTGAGAAAGAAGATCTAGAACAAACAGAAGGGCAGCGGGGTGGGGCAGTAGATAGAGAACTGACCCTGGAGACAGCAAAACCTGCGTTCAAATCCAGTCTCAGATACTTACTAGCTGTGTGATCCTGAACAAGTCACTTAACCTTGATTGTCTCTAAAGACAAACAAATGAAAAAAATAGAGTAAACAAAGAAAATGGATAATGAAGAGAGTGAAAGAAATCCCTTTTTTTTGAAAAGGACACAAAAAATGAAAATTAAAAACTAAGGAACAGGACTAGCTGAAGGGGAGGAGTCTTCGGAGTCTTAAAAGAGAAGAGATGACCAGGGATAAGGGGAATAGGACTACCTCCAAAAAAAGAGAATGAAGTAAAGCAACTAAAGAAACATAATGCTATGTTTACGGCAGAAGAGGAAACTTGAAATAAAAAAGCTTGTACAGAGACAACATTAAATGCATCTAGGATAAGAAAGGAAGTGATCAAAAGGGGAAAAAAAATTCCTCTTATCACATTTCTCTGATAAGGGTTCTGTACCTCTTAGCCATCCCCAACAGACAATGGTCAAAGAATATGAACAAACAGTTCTTGAAAGAAGAACTGCAAAGTATTCAAAACCACATTTTCAAAATGCTCCAAATTCCTAAGAAGAGAAATGCAAATAAAGTAGATGCAGAAAAATCCTTTGACAAAGTGTCATACTTTTTTATGCTAAAAACCCTACAAAGTATAGGCATAAGGGGACCTTTTTAAAAATAATCATTAAAAAAGGATCTATTTAAAACCAAAAGCAATAGGGATACACTAGAATCTTTTCCAATAAATACAGAAGTGAAGGAAGGATCCCCACTCTTTCCACTATTTTTTGCATAATTCTGGAAATGCTACCCATAGCAACAACACAAGGAAAAGAAATTGAGATAGGTAAAAAGGAGATAAAAATATCTTTGTTTGCTGATGATAGTTTACTTGGAAAACCCCAGGGGATAAGCAGATACTAAATAGACAATTAATAGCTTCAGTAAAATTGCAGGCTGTAAAATAAATCCTCAAAAGTCAACCGCTTTTCTATAGGATAATAGCAAAAAAAGAAACAATAATGTAAAGGGGAATCCCATTCCAAATAACTACAAAATACATAAAATATCTGGGGATCAATTTCCTAAAGCACACAAAAACTTGTATGTATTCAATTGCAAAGTACTTCTTAAAGAAATAAAAAAACACTCTAAATAACTGGAGAAATGTTTAGTGCTCATGGATAGCTATATATATATATATATATGTATATATATATGTGTATATATATATGGCTAATGTAATACAAATGACAATACTACCTAAATTAATTTATACTTTTAATGCTATACCAATCAAATTACCAAGAGGATGCTTTACAGAGCTTGATAAAATAATATCAAAATTCATTTGGAAAAGTAAAAGATCTAGAATATCAAGGGAAATGATGAAAAAAAGTAAGATGAATGGTGAATAGCACTTCCAGACCTCAATGTGTTATAAAGCAGCAGTCATCAAAACCATCGCTAACTATTGATCAAAGGATAGGGAGAAAGATCAACATAACAAACTAGACATTGGAAATTCAAAACCAATAGAACTTAGTAACCTGGTGTTTGATAAAGTGAAAAACATTACCTAGGAAAAACTCCTTATTTTATAAAAATTGGTGGAAAGACTAGAAAACAGTCTAACAGAAATTAGGTTTAGATTAATACCTTACATCATGCTCCACAATACAGTCTAAATAGATACATGACCTTAGTATTAAGGATCATACTACGAAAATTAGAAGAGAAACAGATTGCATGCATCTCATGTTTATGGAAAAGAGATGTATTCTTAACCTAACAAGAGATAAAAAGTAATTACAAAAGATAAAATAGAGAACTTTGATTATGTGGCATTTAAAATCTTTTGCACAAACAACATTAATGCATCTAGGATAAGAAGGAATGTGATCAAATGGGGAAAAAAATCTTCATATCATATTTTTCTGATAAGAGCTTAGTACTCAAGGTATTTTAACAATTAATAAATACAAGTAAGATGAATAGCCCCTTTACCAATAGATAAATGGTCAAAGGATATGAATGAAGTTTTCAAAAGAACTAAGTATTCATGACTACATGAAAAAGTGCTCCAAATCATTGTTAAGAAAAGAAATGAAAATCAAAATAATCCTGAAGTTCCACCTCACACACTGCAAATTGACAAAAATGGCAACAGTCAATGTTGGAGGGGTTGTGGGAAGACAGGCACACTAATACATTGTTGGTGGAGCTGTGAAATAGTACAATGAATTTGGAATTATGAAAATGAAGTGTCTAAAATGTCCATATGCTTTGAACCAAATACTCCATTACTGGGCTTTTATTCCAAGGAAGACATCAATAAGAAAAAAAGTTCCTACATACTCCAAAATATTTATAGCGGCACTTCTTTAGGATAGAATTGGAATCGGAAAGAAAGTCAATGCCCGTCAATTGAAGAATGGCTAGACGAATGATGATACATAAATGTAATGGGATATAATTGTGCTATAAGAAATGATGCATGTGATGAAAAAAGGGAAGCATGAAAAGATCTATATGAACTGGCACAAAATGAAGTGAGCAATATACACAGTACCTACAACAACATAAATGGAAAAAGCAATCCTACACCAACCAATTTAAAATAAACAAAGCAAAATGATAAAGATTAAGCGAGACTCGAATGAAAACAATAAACACAGTACTTACAACAATATAAATGGAAAAAAAGATACACCAAAAAATTAAAAGTAAATGAAACAAAATTATAAAGATTAAGTAGGACTTGAATAAAAATATATGAGAAGATGCCTCCAACCCATTCCTTTGTGTAGGTGGGAGATCCACAGACATTGCATATTGCACTTGTTTTTAGATTTTTTTTCCCTCTTCTCTAAAAGAATACTATCTGTCATAAGGAATGGCTGTTGCGGAGGTGTTGGGATACGTGGAGGCAGCTAGATGTCTCAACGGATAGATATTGTTAGCAGGATTTTTACTGAGCCAGTCTCTAACCTGAGAATAACCAAACAGCAGACCAGAGACAAAGTGTCAGTAATCAGGTATCTGTTGAATTAATTAGTTTCCTTATGAGAAACAGATTTGCAAATTAGGAATTCTCCTGATCATAATTCCACCTTGTTGAAGTGAAGACAGAGATTGTAGATATTGAAGCACAAGTGAAAGTGGTGGAGGGGAGAAATGTGGATTACAAGCAATCATTTCTAGGGTCAGAGTGGTTTCCCATAACAAACCCACAAATGGAAGACAATACAACAATTCTGGAGTCTTGTGGGAGCTATCTTGCTCGAGTCGTTGGGGGTCATTACTTGGTGGGTCATAGGACCAGAGTTCTGTGATGGGAACAGATTCTACAGTCTCAATTCACTTCACTTCAGGTTTGCAGGCACAAGGATGCCAGTGACTGTGAGGCTTGACAAAATTTGATTGACCAGTTAAGGTTGCGTTGTGAGTCTGACTCAAGAGAGGCAGCTCTTGAGAATTCTAAATTATTAGTATATTCATTATGATGAAAATCATCATTCCCTTCACAATACTTACTAGTGGTGTGACCTTGGGCAAGTCACCTAAACCTCTGTTTGACTTGGTTTCCCCAACTGTAAAATGGGGATAATAACAAGCACCTACCTTGCAGGCTTGTTGCGAGAATCAAATGAGATAATTCTTGTGAAGTGCTTAGCATGGTGCCTGGCACATACTGAGCACTCTATAAATGCTAGATATTATCATTATTGTGACTAGATTATCTCTCAAGTTTCCTCCAGCTCTAAATGTATGAACTATATTTATTTAATAAATATGTCTTAGAATACGGTCATAAATCTATATTGTTTATTCCTCTGTTGCTTCTGGAAATCAACCTTATTCCCCTTTCTGAAAAATGAGCTGATAATCTGCCTTGATCAATAACTATGAATATTATCAGATATAAAATGAAAAGATAAAAAGTCTCTCTGTGTAAGAGAGAGCCCCTAAAGATAAAGTGCTGTATGAGTAAGAATTCTTATGGATAGGTAAACGAGTAAACAAATAAAAGGTCTATCTAATTTTGTTATTAATATAGCAGTGGATTCTGAGGTGCTGACAAAAAGCTCCCTGAAGCCTCTGGGCCAGATGTCCTTACTTTCCTGTAGGCAGCGACCCAGGAGGTCTGACATGTTTAAGAGAAAACCTCAGGACCTCTCTTTACTGGCCCTTCTCAGGACACGTTCTGATTAATGCTCAGGAAATGATTTGGGTGATTATTGGGTGCTGGAGCTAAACATAGAAGTTTTCTTTACTTCTCTCTCATTCTGTTTTTTTTTTTTTTAATGTTTCTCCATCTCTTTGTCTCTGTCTCTCTCACACACATATCCCACCCCGCCGCCCTATTACCCGTTTACTTTCAGGCCAAAAATATTCATGCTGATTTTTACCTCACAGAGGAATCCTTGATACAACAACCACCCACCTGTAAGGGGCTCAATCCCAATCATTGCTGAGGTCAGGACAAAAAACAAAACAAAACACAAGTTGTCCCAAAAGAGTAGCCTGGTGAACAGGAACAGCTGGAACTGAATGTGGATTCCATTTTCTTAAGAACAGCCTAGAGAATAAAACCTGACTACCACACAGTTTTGTTTGGTTAAGTTTATATTCCCCAGGCTAATAAAAAAGAAAGTCTCTCCGTGTGTTTGCTACGTGCCACCTGGAGATCCTCTGGTTCACCATGTGCCCAGTCTCTGAGGCCATGAAGAAAAGACTCTTCCCTTGTGACTGATGATGGGAATGAGCAGCAGCTGTCTGTTGCTAAACGAACTGTATTTGCTTATTGCACATGTGCTTAAACCATGGCTCATTAATGAAGCTCTACATTCTTGGAGGTTGATCAGTAATTCATGCCTTATATGCCTCATGCACCAATCCAGAGAGTGACAACAATAAACATAATGGATTCATCCCTGAGCTTAAAAACACTTAAGGTAACTCCTCTTCCCTTTCTGGTGAGCCACTATTTTCCTCAGGTATCTAAACAATCTTCTAGACTTATAGTGCTCCTCTCGTAGGTCTCCCTTCTCCCAGCATGGAGAAAGAACTCAACATTGCTAGAGAGTCAAGCAAGGCTCCCCACCTTCTATATAGACTTTCCAGGTCTATATAGACCTACTTTGAGACTGAGATCCTTTATATAGGGAAAGATCTTGGTGTCACCACAGAGTCAACCCCCAATTCCCAGACATGTGCAGTTCATATGAAAGACATGGGACACAGGTCACAGTGCCAGTGCAGGGAAGCATGTGGGTTTGTTATTCTATTTTATGACTCTCTGCCTTTCTTCTCTTCCATCCTGAGCATGGTCCAAGAACTTTTGTGTTGGACTGATGTTCATGAAGCAGAAACGTGATGATTATAAGACACATTTGATGGAGAATAACACATATTTGGACACACATTTGAGAATTTATTTTGTTTGGGCAGATTTATTACAAGGGCTTTTTCTTTTTTCAATGTGACAAGGCATAAAGGTAAGAGGGGAACAGGAAGGAAGGAAGAAACAAAGAGAAAAAATAGAAAGAAAAAGGAAGGAAAGAAGGGAAAGAAGAGAGAGAAGAATAAAGGAAGGGAGGGAGAGAAGAGAGGAAGGGAGGAAGAAAGAAAAGAAGGAAGGAAAGAAAGAAGACAAAAAAAGAAAGAGGGAAAGAAAGAGAAAAGGAAGGAAGGAGGAAAGAAAGAAAGAAGGAAGGAAGGAGGGGGGCATAAAAAATACAGAGAAGAGAACAGAAAGCTATGAAAGCTCTAGGTTTTTTTGGGTTTTTTTTGGTTCAGTCACATCTGACTCCTCCTGACCTGGTGGATCAGAGCACACCAACACTGCCCCCTGGGGTTTTCTTGGCAGAGATACTGGAGTGTTTGACATTTCCTTCTCCAGTGGATTAAGGCAAGCTGAGGTAAAGTGACTTACCCAGGATCACAGGGCTCATAAGCACCTGAGGTTACATTTGAACTCAGGTCTTTCTGACTACAGCCCCAGTGCTCTATCCATTGAGTCACTTAGTTGCCTGTTTGGTTGAATTTATTATATACTTAAAAAGAAAAACACACTGTACTTTATATATATATATATATTCAGTGTAAAATCTTCTTTCTCCATTCTACTATCTATAGAGAAATGCCCAAATATTTATTTGGTGTTTGTTAAGTTCAATGGGTAGCTATATGGTGTAAAGGAAAGAGTGCTGGTCCTGGAGTCAGGAAGACTCTTCTTCATGAGTTCAAATCTGGACTCAGACATTTGCCAGCTGTCTGACCCTGGGTGAATCACTTCATCCTGCTTGCCTCAGTTTTCTCATCTGTAAAATGAGCTGGAGAAGGAAGTGGCAAACCACTCCAGTATCTCTGCCAAGAAAACCTCAAATGGGGTCATGAGGAGTAGGACACAGCTAGATGACAAGTTCAGAACAAAAATGAATTTTTAAACAAGGACTCTGTGGCCTCCATCACTGCCATCTACTTCTTCTTCCTCAGGAAATTGTCATAACTCTTACTGTAACATAACCAGGATCAAAATATCTTTGGGCCAGTACTACCACTCAAGTTATGTTGCCAGGCTGGCCCACAGCCCTACCTGGCCAGTGTACTAAAGGGTTTCATTTGGCAGCTCTGAAGACCTGAAAACCTGCTGACTTCCCCTTTTCATCTGAAGGTCAGCAGTCCTTACTCCTGGCCAACCTAGCCTGACTGAATTCATATTACCTCTTCTGTAGCTCAGGCAGTGTGCCTTCCATGCACTCAGTGCTCCCACTGAAGAATTTTAAGGTTGGGGAAAATGCAGACACCCCCCTTTTCATTTGCCTTTCCAATCCCCATCAATCTCTTCTTTCCTTGTGACTAGCACTAGGCCGTGTAAATTACATTAAAGATGGCACAAGGAACATTGGACAGGGAGTAGGCAGAACTGAGGGCGGTTGCCAGCAAACCTGCTGCACTGACAGATGCTCGTGTCCCTGTTACATATGTCTGCTACCCTGGTGTATGATGACAGTATTTATCACTTGGGAATGGGTCAGGTTGTGCTGAGGCAGAATGAATACTGGAGTCAGAGGACTGGGTTCAGATTTCATCTCTGTTATTATATATGGGACTCTGGGCAAGACACTTTATCTCTCTGGATCTCAGTTTCCCTGTCTGTAAAATTTACCATATGGCCTCTAAAAGTCCCTTCCAACTTTACATCTATGATCCTGTAAGGTGGAGGTGTCACAGTCTAGGAAATTCTCCCAGAAATTAATAAGTAAAGCTGTGTGTGTGTGTGTGTGTATGTGTGTGTGTGTCTGTGTGTGTGTGTGCGAAGTCTGACTGTACTTAGAGCTATGATTCTTAATGTGGGGTCCATGAACTTAAAACAAAATTAAAAAAAAAAAAATTGTATTTCACCATAGAGCAGCTAGGTGGTGTAGTTGATAGAGTTCTGGACCTGAAATCAGAAAGACTCATCTTCCTGGGTAATTCACTTAACCTTATTTGCCTCAGTCTCCTCATCTGTAAAATGAGTTGGAGAAGGATATGGCCAACCACTCCACTACCTTTGCCAAGAAACTCCCAAATGAGATCACAAAGAATTGGAGATGACTGAGTAACTGAACGACCGCAACAATTCCAACATACTTGGTTTCTTTTTTATAGTCCCAGGTATCTTACACATTCAAAAACATTATTCTGAGATGGGATTCATAGGTGTCACCAGACTGCCAAAGGGATCATTGACACAGAACAATTCGCCTTAAGGTCCAAGATTCCTATCATGCGAGAGTACAAGCAAGCTTGGAATAGTCCCAAGACCATTTTGGATGTTCCTAGGATATCATCTTGAGCTCTACAAGTTGCATGTTTACACATAGTTTTTACCCTTTCTTTAACTGCTAGCAAGCCCTCTTTAGAATACGCTTCTATTTCTGTGAGACTGAAAGGGAAGAAGGGGCAGATAGTGGGAAAACATGAGCTGGTGGCAGCGAGTGAGTCAGTCCACCAGAAGGGCTGCTCCGCAAGAATTGTGGCAGTGCCAGCTAATGTGGACATCGCAAAGTGAACCTCCCTTGCCCTCCTCACCCCATGTGCTCTCCATTTCAGTCCTATGGAACACTTACTTGTTCTTACCCCCAAGCATCCAGTTTTTCTTTTTACCATCTGCATTTGCTCATTCCATTCCCATTCCACCTTGGTAGGGTGAGTTCCTGGCGGGATCTGGGGTTTTGGGTTTGCTCCCTTTATTTTTACGCTTGGAGCTGGTTGTGTTGACAAGTAGATGAGATTTGGAGTCAGGAAGTTTGTTGTTGCCCAGTTATTTCAGTCCTGCCTGGCTCTTCTTCACACTATTAGGGGTTTTCTTGGCAAAGATACTGCAGAGGTTTGCCATCTCCTTCTCCAGTTCATTTTACAGATAAGGAAACTGAGGCAAACAGGCTTAAGTGACTTTCCTAGAGTCACACAGCTAGTAAATGCTAGATCAGGATTTGAACTCAGGTCTTTCTGATGCCAGACCCAGTGAGTGCTTTTCCACTGCCATGGGTTCAAATCCCACCTCATTTGATAACTTATTAGCTGTGTGATGTTGGACAAATCACAACCTTTCTGGGTCTCATTTTTCTCATCTGTAAAATGAGAGAATTGGACTTGATGGCTCTTAAGATATATTTTATCTTCTGATCTATGGTCCTTTGGCTATTCCTTGGTAGTACCACTGTTCTCCCAAGTTACCCATCCTTGTATCCTTAGAATAGTCTTTGTTCTCTGCATTCAGCTGGTTGCCAAATCTTATTGATTCTGACTAGTATTTATCTCTTTAATTTTTTTTTTGTTCTGCTAACAAAATTAACATTTCTATGAACAAAGTAGAATAGAAAAGGACAGGTGAAACCATGAATCTCTTACATACAGATTTTTTAAAAGTATATAATACTTTATATATAATATAATTATAATTATATATATGATATAATACTTTCCACATTTACTTTCAAAAATGTATTGCTCCTCAGCTTCTTTTGGGATATCCTTCATGTTTCATGCATTAAAAAAGTTTCAATGACCCTCCTTTATTTCTTTTCTTCTTTGGGGGGCCATCACTATCAATAACTCCCTTCTATCTCCCTCCCTCACTTCCTCAATGGAAAAAAGAAATAAAGAAAAGCACAATCCTTGTGACAAATCAACAATTGAGTAAAGTAAACCGGCACATTTGTCATGTCAGAAATAGATCTTATTCTATACTCATCACTTTTCTGTCAGGGAATGGACAGTTTGATTCATTATTGATCCTCAGGAGTCATGGTTGTTCCTAAGAGTTCTTAAGTCTTTCATATTATTTTGCTATACATTATTATTGTAATCAAATTTGGATGGCCAGACATGACTGGTTAACTTGGGGCTTACTGGCGAGCTTTGCTTTGCTTCACTCTCCTGTCCTGTCCTGCCCTCTCCTCTGCTGTCCTTTTCCCTCCTGACCTTAAGCCATTGAAGCCCACAGACTGGGTCCCTGCCCAAACTCCACTTAAGGGCTCTTCCCTGGACCCCTCCTGGCTAAAGAGTGATTATCAATTGTAACTGTTTCCCTTCGCTTCCAGCTTGATTTAGTTATTTTTCTTTTGCTCATTAAAGTAAAAAATTACTTCTTAAACAGGTCTATTCACTATATGGGCCTCACCTCACCCTAAGTGAGTACCTGAACAGGCCCAAGGCCAAAGAGGCCAAGGTCTCCCATTGCATCCTGGGTGATCTCCAGTCATCTTGATGAATATCTGGTCACTGGACCCAGATGGCTCAGGAGGAGAAAGTGAGGCTGGTGACCTTGCACGACTCTCCTTCATTCAAAACAAAGTCAAGTGCAAGTCATGTCATCATTTCTCTGATGGCACGGTCTTCTTAGGCAATGAAGGATGAACACAAAACAACAAAAATTATTGTAATGAATTCTTCTTGTTATTGTATGTGAAGTATAACTTATTCTCCCAGTTCTGCTTGCTTCATTTTGCATCAGTTCATATAAATCTTCCTAGACTTCTTTGAAACCATTCCTTTCATCATTTCTTATGGCTCAGTAATATATTATTACATTCATATAACATAATTTGTTCAGTTATTGCTCAAAATGATGGACACCCCATTCATTTCCACTATCCACTGAGTGTGCTGCACCTGGAGTCAGCAAGACTCATCTTCCTGAGTTCAAATCTGGCCTCAGACACTTAGTAGCTATGTGACTCTGGGCAAGTCACTTCACCCTGTTTGCCTCAGTTTCCTCATATATAAAATGAGATGGAAAAAAAAATTTAATCTACTCCAGTATCTTTGCCAAGAAAACTGGAAATGGGGTCATGGTCATAAAGACTTGAATGTGACTAAAATGACTGAACAACAGCAAAGGTGAATTTTATTCTATTTTTTGGGGTCTTGATTTTGCTTTGATATATTGTGTTGTCTTCTAGAGTTATTATCCTGTATTTGGTCCATTTAAATTTTTCAAGGAGTTTATTCCTTGAGTTTTATGTCTCTTGTGCCAAGCTGTTAACTTCTTTTCCAACTCTTTCGTTCATAGCTTTCATTTCTTTCCCAATTTATTTCTTCTAACACTTTCATTTCAATTATAAAAATATTCTTACCTCTTTAAAAAGAAAAAAAATCTCTTGTTTCATCCCTTCCAGGAATTCTAGTTGAATTATGTCCAAGCTGTATTTTTCCTTAAAGTTTACTTGTAGATGTTTTGGAATCACTCTCTTCTTCTGAGTTTCTGTATGAAGCATCCCTGTCACCATAATTTTTTTTTTTTTTATGGTGAGTTTCTTATTTTTATTTGCTCATTCTTCAGCCTCCTTTCTGACTTCATACTTGCGTTCTTGAGAATATTCTGTTATCTCAGGCTCTCGGGCACAATTCAGTATGGGAACCTGCAAGCTTTCAGTGCCTCTCCAATGGTCTGATCCAGGGCAAAGTCCAATTGCAGCAACTATTCTTCTCCCACCTTTCCTCATCCCCCTTGTCTTAACTCGTAGACCTAGGTTTAGGTCTGAACCATAGAAGACTGCTTTTGGACTCAGTCATTCTCATCCAATTGGGAAATGCTGTTTTGGGGTAACAGAACTACAGACCTCCCTTCACCTAGGATTCCTGACATTATTATCCCTTTGCAGGCTTCAGACTGGACCAGAAACTGGAACTAAGACCCTGGTATGCTTCTGGGATCTGAACCACACACCTATTGCTTGCTTCTGAATTTGCCCTGCCCTTGTTACATGATCTAGGGTCTGTACTACTCCTTATTACTGAACAACACCCTGGGTACAAGTCTGTCTCTGTCTCAGATTGCCTCAGATCTGTGACCCAGAACTGGATAATGGATGACAAACCTGCCAGACAGCACCCATTACCATCAAGATGCCTTGATATGGATCTAGGACTTCCTTTTAGCCTCATCTAAAGATTCTCCCTGGGTTTTGGAGTGCTCTGCACATGGTACAATTGTAACCGGATGCCATCCCCAGTGTCTGCCAACCTCTTTGTCTCCCTGTTCCAACATGGGCTGGAAAAATGATTCTGCAATTTTTTGTTTTTGGATTTCTTCACCAAGGTTTGGTCTGATGCATCTTCTAGATCTGCTTGGAGAAGTTTGGAGTGGGAGGCTCATTGTCTGCTCTCTGCTACTTCACCATCTTGGTTCTGCATCCAGAGGCAGGATGTGAATTATGGGCTATTCCTGCCCCCCCCCAGAGGAAAGCTCTCTATCCACCAAAGCAAGCTTACTGTCCCATATATTAATAAAAAATAAGTTTGCTTAAAGGTTACCATCTTCTTTTGGATTGTTCAATCATTTCAGTCACATCCAACTCTTTATGACCTGTTTTGGATTTTCTTGGTGGAGATACTGCAATGATTTACCATTTCCTTCTCCAGTTCATTTTGCAGATGAGAAAACCGAGGCAAACAGTTAAGGGACTAGCCTAGGATCACACAACTAGTAAGTGTCTTAGGCTATTTGAACTCAGGGAGATGAATCTTCCTGACTTCAGGCTTGGCACTCTATCCACTGATTCACCTAATTGCCCAGGTATATATGTGTGCAACATTTATAAATATATGCATGTATGGACATGTAGCAGTAGCAGCAGCTGGGTGGAGAGGAGAGCAGGGTATTCAACCTCTTTGTGCTTTGACCCACCCTACTGCTGATTCATTACCTATGTGAGTTTCCCTATATAAATTGTCTTTCTCTACTGTGAGGATTTGAAACAGAAAGATCTTTGCTTTTTATCTCTGAGCTTCAAATCAGATACAGTATAAAATGTCTCTCTCCATCTCCCTTTCCCTCTCTCCTTCTCTGCTAGTAAGTGATAGAGTCAGAATTTGAACTTAAGTCTTCCTGACTCCAGGATCAATGCTCTATCCGCTGTGCCATCTACCAGCCCACCTTCTTTATTAGCTCTATTATAAACAAGTTAAGGACCATTTATGTTTCTCCTAGAAACACACAGTAGGTACCTACTATTTGTTTAATGAAGGAATGAACACATGAGGAATGGTCATTAGATAAAAATCTAGGCTGGGAGCCCAGGAGTGGGCTTCTGACAAGGTAGATGATCCCCACTGGGCAGTTAGGAATCTGCCTGTTGGCAGAGGCATCACTAATCACACAGAATCCTAGAATTATTATACTTTTCCAGAGAGAGCTAAGTGACACAGTGGATAGAGTGGGGCCCTGGAGTCAATAGTATTTTCATTCAAAACCCCCTCAGACTTACTATCTATGAGACTCTAGGTCAGTCATTTAATGTCTATAGATCTTAGTTTTCTTCATCAATAAAATGAAAGGATTGTACTTAATGGACTTTAAGGCTGGAGATCTTAACTTGAGGTCCCTGACTTAAAATGTTTTTAATAACGATGTCAATATAATTGATTTCTTTTGTAATTTTACAAATTTTATTTTTAAATAAATATTTAAAAACTTTATTCTGAGAAGGGGTCCATAGGCTTCATCATACTGCCAAAGAGGTCCAATGATCTCCCCAAAAGGCTAAGAATGCCTATGCTAAAGAGAACCATTCAGCTTTAAAAGCTATGATTCTCTGAAAGGAGTTGATGTGGTTTTCTACTTCCAGAAACTCTGCCTAGTGCCTAGAATCTGGGGAAAAGGCTGGCTGCCTTTGTGGACATGAACCACCAGTGGTTTTTAGTATAACTTGGCTCTTGTTTGATCCCAAAGATAAGTGGAGGACAACTCACAAACATCACACCACCATCCCCTTGTTAACCCTTTGTAAGGTTATACTTTGACCTCACCTTGTCCAAGGATGCTGAAGGAGAGAGCAAACAGCCATTCCTGCTATGGGAGCAGGTTATGTAGCAATCCTGGATCCTTGAGGTTTACAGAATTCTTAATACTCTGCAGAAGGACTACTGGTCTATCCAGGCAGCACAAGAACCCTCTCTCACGCCAGGAATTCATGAGACAGGAAAACAATTGTATTTTTGGCCTATGTTACTTAAAGTTTGGGGAGGGGGTGGAGATGATATTGAGAATGCTGATTTAAAGCAAAAATAAAACAAAACATTCACCCCCCCTCCTTTCTTAATCTTCCTTTGGCAAATGAGAACTTGGCCTTGGCCTTGGTCTTGTCAGGCTGCTGGGAGAACAGACCCAAAGAATACTGGAGAAGGAGTCTTGTAGGGAGAGAAGCAGAGGAGAGGCCCAGGGGTACCCCCGAGGAAATCCAACAGGATGAAGATAAGAGGAGGACCCCCTAGTGGAAAGGGTGAGGGGAGGGAATAGAACTGAGCTGGATTTGATGGAACAGGATGAAACTATGTGCATGAACAGTTTCCTAAGCCATTTACTGGGGCTAATAAACTCTAGTCCTCTGCCACCATGGTGGCTTTGCCCAGGCGGGCAAATCCCCACTGAGGAAAAAAAAGACACAAAACCAAAACAAACCTGACCCTCAAGAAGCTTATATTCTACAGTGGTGGGGCTGGTGGAAGGACAGAGTATATGCACAGACTATCAAATATAAGATGTCTACAGCAATAAGTAGAACCTAATTGGGGGGTGCTCTAACAGCTATGGGAATCAGGAAAAACAACTGTGTGGGAGGGGGCACTTACTGAATTGAAGAGTAAGAACATTGCAGGCTTGGGGGCTGAAGTGGAAGAGAGGCACCCAGGCCATCTAGTTCACATCTCTCAAATTTTACACAAAGAATCAAGTGCTTTGGTCATACAGGGAGGATTAAGTGATAAAGGTGGGACCTGAACCCACAACACCCCACTGCAGTGCCAGGCCTAGTTCCACTGTACCACCAAGGTAGGAGATAGAATGCTGTATGTGGCAAGTAGGCAGGTGTGCTTGGAGTGTAGGTTTATATGCTTTGCCAGCCTGGAGAGGTGGGAGAGCAGACAGAAAGAGATCCAAGGACTTCATCACATATTTGGTTTCAAGGGGAGGAACCCAAATTCTGCTTAGCCCAAATGTATTTGTTTTAAGCAAATACAGACTTTGTCCAGTGTAAACATAGCTGAGCAGCATTCCAGGAATCCCAAGAGTTTAAATGCTTCCTTATTGGCAGAGGTGCACCATGGTAGGTTAACCATGGTAGGCTCTAGCTGCTCTCAGTCAATGGAACAAGGAGTGATTAGTGCCCCTGAGAGAGGAGGAGCCTCATGGAGAGTCTAGGTGAGAATGGCAGTAGGACCCTGTTCTCATCCTGGATAGTTGTATCATAGACTTAGAGCTACAAGGGATCTTAGTTCCCAAACCCCCTTATTTTGCAGATGAAAAACCTGAGTCTCACAGAGGTTAAGTGACTTACCCAGGGTCACATAGTTAAGTGTCTGAATCAGAATTTGAACCTGGGTATTTTTAACTCCAAGTATAACACTTTATGTCCTTGAAGGTTTGAAGTGCTTGAAATTCTATCATCTCAGCTATTCAACATGAACTAAAATATGTCCTTTGTTTTTTCATGTTTGTCTGAGAGGTACCTGGGAACCAAGTCATAGTCAGCACTCCCTTCTCTCCAGGTCCTTTGTCTACTCCTGCTCCACCAAGGAGCAGGCTGTAAAGAGATCTTTCCACAGATCAGAGTAATTTAGTCACATAAAAAATGCTCTCAATCATTATTGATGAGAGAAATACAAAGTAAAACAACCTTGAGATATCATTTTACACCTACCAGGTTAGCTAAAACGCCTCAAAGGGAAAGCAACAAATATTGGAAGGAATGTGGAAAAATTGGGACACTAATTCACTGTTGGTGGAATTGTGAACTGATCCAGGCTAGATTCCCTGAAGGTCTGCCCTTATACCATTTATTTTCTGTTGTAGGAGGAATCAGGAGAATTGTCCCTGAGGCTTGATTGGTTTAGGGCATAAGGTCTGAGTTGTTGATGTGGCTTCCCAGCATAAAAAGACCAGCCCATGAGGAGTCAGTGACTCTAACTTAGTGGATATTCAACTGCTCTGCGAAGCCTCAGGTCCATCCTTCTGCCGACTAGACATTTCCGTGTGAAGCTGAGGATGGCATCTACCTGAATAAGTGCTAAGTCCTCCCTCAGTAGCCTTTCTTTTCATTAAGAATTGAATGGTCTAGGATTGGCTCATTTAATCTCTCTCTCTGTCTCTCTCTGCCTCTCTCTCTGTCTCTTTCTTTCTCTCTCTCCCTGTCTCTGTCTCTCTGTCTCTCTGTCTCTCTCTCTCGCCCTATCCATCCCCCCTCATTTGAGGTATTTACTGCAAAGATACAGCAGTATAAAAGAACCCAAAGAAATAGCAGAACACAAAAGTACCCATGTTTCCCACCTGGAGTCAAACTCTCACCCTCTACCATTCCATCCGTGGGGAGAGGGGACTTAGACTTAACAGTTTTTTGCATAGCATTGGTTCCACCAAATGTGCTTTCCAATGTGGCCCAACGTATGGGTTAGATGGACTGGATGATGGATTCACATCTTTGTTCTTGATGGAGTAGGCTAGGCAGTTATGAAATTTTACTTGTCATCATCTGGATTCTGACAAATTTAGGCATGGACTCAACTCTCCTGGTGCCTCACTCTCCCAAGCTACCAAAACTCATAAGATTGTAGCTATCACTAGTCTCATTCACCTAATAATAGAGAAGAAAAGACGCAACAGAGACAGAAGCAACTAGAAGGCTGAGATCTCTCTCTGTCTCTGTCTCTCTCTCTGGTGAGTTCTAGCCTTTTCCAACACTAGATAGTCTGGGAAGATCCAGACCCCATTTCATTCCAATCCTAAGCTTGAACCACTGGACCCATCTGAGGCAGGTCTGGTCTACAGCCAAGGAGTTGGACCAGATCATTTCTAAGGCCCTAGAAGGCTCCAGAATATTCATGTATAGTGGAGGGTAGATGTAGCAATACCCACAGCAGCAGAGTATCCTCTCAGCTCCTAAGAAGGGGATCATAGGATCTCCAATCTGGAAGAAACCTAAGTGGCCCCGTCCAATTTAACCCATAGCTGCCTACTCTCAGCAAGGGTCTCCTACAGAAATCAAGCCTAAATTTCCCTCCTTGCCACTTGTAGATCAAGTAGAATAAATGGAATGTTTCTTTCATAAGGCAGCCCTTTAAATACTTTTAGAAAGCTGTTATATCTCTGGTATCTAAAACTGAACATAACAGTCCAGATGTGATGAGACCAGGGCAGAGTACAAGGTCATCCATCACCTCCCTGGTCTTGGACATGATGCTTCTCCTAATGTAACCCAAGATTATGTTAGGGTTTTTTTTGGTTGTAATATCATAATAAATGTTTAACAAATGCTTATTGACTGACAGACTGAATCTAACAGAGAATAGAAGACTGGAAGTGATTATGGGGGAGGAGGCCAGCTGAAAGTAGTGTGGTAACAATTTCAGAAGACTTAGCCCTGTAGTATCAGAGGTGTGAGCTGACCTCCTCATTTATATTCTGGTCATGAATACTTCCATACATGTGTCCCTCTATTCCCTTTTATATGTGCTCCTCTATTCCCTTTTATATGTGCTCTGTCCCCATGTATTCCCCTCATGTGTATTCCCCATTTGTGTTCCTAAAATGTACCTTTCTAGTTTTCCCACTAATAATTTATGGGAGAATGTGACCCAAACTTATGGACCCACAGGGTATACTGATTGTAGGATAGCCGTCTGTGTGTGGATGTGTGTTTGTGTTGAGGGAGAGCCACTCTGAACGTTGGAGGATGTCCTCAGGGGCTACATACATAAAGAGGGCTAGGGTGGAGATTAAATTTAACTTTTTTTATTCTGCACTTAAATATCAAAATTTTTTAAAATTCTGTATATACAATGGAATAGAAAAAATGATGATTATATAGGAATCCAAGAATCTCTATTATACATTTAGCTTGCTTTAAAAAAAAGTACGTACTAAATCCAGGATGCTGCTTTGCTTTTGGCAATCACTAGATTCCCATCATGCCTCCAGTGAAAGAAAATCAAAACCATTTTTTAAATAAATAAAGATAGTCTCATCAGTCATCTTTGAAAATATATATCTGCTCCTACATTTGAGTCCATCATTTCTTTGTTAAGAGATGGGTAGCTTGCGTCCTGATCTATCTTCATGAGTTGTGGTTAGTCACTGCATTGATTGGAGTTCTTAAGTCTTTCAGAAATATTCTTCTTTAAAATATTATTATCACATATCAGTCTCATTTCACCCTTCAGAAACAGATTTTTTTGAGCGACAGTATAAGACTTTATAATTATCCTTATTTATGATTTTTTCTTATTTAACCTAATCAAATGTTCTAGTCCAGGGGCCAATTCTGTCCTACCTGTTTTTGTATGGACTGTGAACTAAGAATAGTTTTTACATTTTAAAATAAAGTTTTATTATATTTTAGAAAGAATCATTCTTAGCTCTCAGGTCTTGGACTGGATTTGGCCTTTGTCCTATAGATTGCTCATCACTGGTCTGGTCTGACGAGAAATTTTATAATATGCAGCATACATCATACAAAATGCAAGACTGAATGAATCAAAAGCCAGAATTAAGTTTGTGGGTAGATTTGCCATAACTTTCCTTTCAAGGAATATCTTTTGATTTCATGGCTGCATTGATTGCAGTGATCTTTGAGCCCAAGAATATATAGAGTCTGACATGTTCCATTTCTTTTCCCTCTATTTTGCCAAGGAGTGATGGGACCATTTTCCAAGTTATTAGTTTTTTGGTCCAAGGAGTCACAAAGAATTGGACACAACTGAACATATTAATAAGGATAAATGTGGCATATTTACCAGATTTGCAGATGACACAAAACTAAAAAAAAGAGCTAATGTATTGGAAAGCAGAATCAGAATAAAAAAATTTTTCATCAGACTAGACCAGCGGTGAGCAATCTATAGGCCAAAGGCCAAATCTAGTTCAAGGCCTGAGAGTTAAGAATGATTCATTCTAAAATATAGTAAAGCTTTATATTAAAATGTAAAAACCATTTTTAGCTTCAAGCATTCTAAGCTTCAAGCCAGTTTTTATACTCTCCTCTTTCCTTCTCACCTAGAGGCTTCTTAATTCTTTTTCATTTTTTACCGTCAAAGTGGTATCATTTGCATGTCTGAGACTATTGATATTTCTCCAAACAAGCTTTATTCTAGCTTTTGATTCATCCAACCTGGCATTTTGTATGATGTACTCTTCATAAAAGTTAAGTAAATAAGGTTTACAGTCTTGTTGTACTCCTTTCCCAATCCTAAACCAATCAGTTGATCCATATTCAATTCTAACTGTTGTTTCTTGACCCTCATTCAGGTTCCTCAGGAGACAAGTAACATGATCTAGCACTCTTTGGTGACTTGCCACATTTTGTTTTGATCCACACAGTGAAAGGCTTTAATGTAGTCGATGAAGCAGAAACACATGTTTTTTTCCAGAAGTCCCTTGCTTTCTCTATAATCCAGTGAATGTTGGCAATTTGGTCTCTAGCTCCCTGTCTCTGAAACCAGCCTGCTCTTCTGATAATATTCAGTTCACACACTGCTGTAAGCCTAGCTTGAGAACCTAAGCATAACCGGGCTGGCATGTGAAATAAGCACCATTGTTCAGTAATTTGAATGCCTTCATAGAGTGTCTTAATAAAAATATTAATTAGCCCAGGACCAAGTTAGCAATCCTTCATGAACTCTACCAGATAATTCATTCCAAGCCGACACTGGCCCATTAATGACTACTTTTTGGGCTTGGCCAATCAACCAGTTCAATCAGAAAATTGTGCTATCAAAGATTGTCTAGTCTAGACCATATCTTTCCATCCTTTTCCCAAGAATAGTATAAAAGAAAAGAACTTTTACCTTCTAAAATATTTATAGCAGCTCCCTTTGTGGTGGCCAAGAACTGGAAATTGCGGGAATGCTCATCAACTGGAAAATGGTTAACAAGTTGTGATACGTAAGTGTGATGGAATACTACCATGCCATAAGAAGTGATGAGCTCAATGATCTTAGAAAAACATGGAAAGACTTGCCCAAAATAATGAAGAGGGAAATGAGAAGAACCAAGAGAACATTATATACAGTACCAGCAATATTGTTTTAAGAATGACATTGAATGAATAAGTTATTTTGACTATAATAAATGCCCAACTTAACCATAAAGGACATATGAAGAAGGACATTATCTGCATCTAAAAAAGAACTGATAAATAGAAGTGTGTATAGAATAATTTTATATGTATATATACATACATGTATATATATATTTGTGTCTAATGGTAGCCATCTCTACGGTGGGGGTGGGTGGTAAGGAAGAAAAAAATTACATGATAATTTTGTTGTGTATTTGAAAGGAATAGCAAGTTGTGTATAGTAGGTTTGTGGTCTCATGTGTAATCATCTTTTAAAAATTTTACCGTTAGGGAAATACTTGTTTTGTTCCATAAATTAAAAATTTTTTAAAAAGAATAGTATAAGAGAATCTGTTAAATTCTTTACTAAAATCTATTTAAAACACTATCAGAAAAGGAAGTGAGATGAGTCTGGCATGACCCCTTTTGATGAAACAAAGCTGGCTCTTCATGAGCTCTACTTTCCTTTCTGGACATTCATTAGCCTAGAACATTTCATGTTCTAGAATTTTTCTAGAAACTGAAAAGAAGCTCTCTAGCCTATAGTTTGTAGAATTCATTTTCTCTCTTTCCTTTTTTCTTTCCTTTCATCATTCCTTCTTTCCTTTGTTTAATCAGAGAAACATTTATCCTTCCCCAGATCTGTGTGCCCTTCCATTCTCTATGATCTTTTAAAGATCACTGGTGACATGTCAATCATTTCTGCAAGTTTTTTTTCAGTACCCGAGAATGTAATTCATCTGGACCTGGTGACTTTAGTTCATCAAGCATCACTAGATGCTCTCTCACTATTGCCCTCCTTATCTTGGCCATGAATTCTCTATTAGCTATTTTTAATCTGCCCTTTCCATTCCAGAGAGCATTCTCCTTGGCAGAGATGATACAGCTTTCTCTTTTCCCACTGTCACAAATATAGCAAAGTTCATTTTAGTGGATTATTATTTTGGCAGAAATGTGGGTTTAGAGGAACTACAAGTGACTGTGAAAATAATCTCCATGTTTCAGCTATCTTTAAGTATTTGATGGATTATCATGAAGAAGGAATTAGACTAATTCTGTTTGGTTCCAGAGGGGAGAACTAGGAGCAATGAGTGGAAAATACCAAGTGGCCAATTTAGTCTTGAAGTAAGGAAACACTTCTTAAAAATTCAGGCTACCCAAAAGTGGAACGAGCTGCTTAGGGAGGCAGTAGGTCTCTCCTACCTCCTGTCACCACCGCTGGAGGACTTCAAGAGCATGTTGGACAACCACCTGTTGGGTAGGTTGAAGACAGGCTTTCTGTAAGGTTCAGTTATAGGTTGGATTAGATAGTTTCTGAAGGCCCTTCTAATTTAGATTGAGTGATTTTCTGATCTACTGTTTAATATTTCCACTCAGTCAATATGTATTTTAAAGCACCTACTGTGTGCCAGGCATCATACTATTTGTTGGAGATGTAAAGAAAGGTAAAAGACAGTCCCTGTTCTTGAGGAGAAAACAGTCTAAAGGAGAGACAATGTGAATTGTTGATTACTTTACTTAAGTCTCACCTTATGGTTTTTCCTATTTTTATTTCTTATTTATCCTTTGATAGGAATAATCTCTGTGAAATTTTTCTGTATATGTAAGCTACCATGTACTAACATATTTGGTTATCACTTCAACATTTCCTAAATTCTATCCTGTGGCCTGAATAATAATAAGAGGTTCTGTCAGATAATCTTGGTTATTCTGATACTTTTCCTCTTAACATATTGAAGATGAATTTGTGTATGTAGCAAAACTGCTTACAATATTAGGCAATTTGGGGTTGTGTAACATCTTCTATTTTGTTACAATATCTTTTTAGCCCTCCTCTTTTATACTAAATATATTTTCATATGCCCAAAGTCCCCTATCATCTCCAGATTCTGTTGATATATTTCAAACTTAAAAGTATTCCATGGCAAAATTATCTTGGAAAGTCTTGATCTAATTTGAATTTAGCATTTCTATTTATCACCAGTATTTAGCAAAACCAATCTCCAGTAACTCAGAATTTGAAATAGTTCAAATATAGTATATGTGGATTCTTATCAGCTAAGAGGTTTGAAATAATTTTCTCTCCTAATTTTCAAAACATTATTAAATGAAATCCAGTGAAAATAGGATAGATTTAGAATAGATCAGCATTGATATCCTACGTGACTTTGAGAAAGTCATTTAGACTTTAGAAATCAGTTTCTTTAACTTTTAAATAGTCCTAATACTACACTATGAAGACCCAAAATTAGTCAATTTTGAGGGAGTTGAGTGGATTAGGACAGCATGTGGTTAATTGTGAGAAGTGAATGAACCATACCATCACCATTTTGTGACTCAGTTCTGGAGTTAGCTCAATTCCCTTTCTATTCAATTATGGGCCTAGTCCAATTTCTGTCTTGGGAGAAAACTTTATTTGGTTATAGGAATTAGGGGAAAACCTTATGGTAGTGTTTGAACCTAGCCTGTGTAGCTGGGAAGGAAGCTGAACCATACGTCTACCTGTTGCTTAGAAACCCTTAAGTAAAGACCTAGGTTACATCTGAAGGTGGATGCAAGGAATTTCCTTACAATTATATATCTCAAGCAACTTGTGTCTTATCTGAAAACTGGCCCCATACTGATCAGTTATTATTTTCATGTTCCTTTGATTCTTTACAGACACATTGGGGAAATGGAACACCTCTTTTCCTAAATTCAGGGAATTGTACCTATTCACTCTCCCTCCTAACTTGGAAAATTCCTAATCTTTCATTCAATTAGATTACCTACTATTGTATTTTTTCCCATTTAATTGGTCTTATTTGCTAATTGCTTTTAAGGTATAACAGTCCATCTCCCCCTGAATTTGGGATCTAGTGCCAGAGCTGAGGAGGGTTACTGGTCCTGATTTGTTGGGCAATTGGCATACATTGCTTGAAAATGGATACACTCAGAAGCTTAAACATTTGTCATTTCATCTTTCATCTGTCATAGTAGATAGCAACCTAGGCTGCAACACACATGGAAGCACTATGGTGAGCTCTTCTATTTTTCTCCCAAACCTACCATTCTTCTAACCTTCATCCTGCTAGTCTCTCAGATTTTTAACCTATTCATCTTTCCCAATGCCTTACCCTCTCTCACCTTATACATTCATTAATTATTAAATTTTGTTTTTCAAGCAGGTGCCCATTGATTGAGGAGTAATTAAACAAATTATGGTCCACAGATGTAATGGAAAATTGTATATGGTAGTCTTTTTTGGCAATATGGTTTTACTGAAAATATTTAAGTACAATATTAGAGGAAATAACATGAAATTTATTTTGTAATGAAGATAATAACATGAAATTCATTTTTACATGTAATGGAATATAAAAATGGTGAAAGTGATGAATTTAGAAAAGAATGGAGAGACTTACATGAACTGATGGAGAGTGAAGTAAGTGAGCAGAGCCAGGAAAATAGAATATACAATTATGAAAGGAAAACAATCCAAACCGAAGGTTGTGAAGTTATAAGAACAACTTTGACCCCAAAGAAGAGATATGGCAAAACATCTCCCACTGCTCCTTTTCAGAGGGTGGGACCCATGAATACACTGAACATTGACTATAACATCAGGCTTCTTTCAATGTTTGATTGGTTTTGATAATTTTTCCTCCTCTTCTTTCTTCCCTATGAGGGATAGTTTTCTAGGGAGAGGGGAATAATGTGGGCAGGGATGGTGGTATGTATGGGGGGGTGGAGGAAACCTAAGTGATACACATGAAAGATATCAACAAAAATTGATTTTAAAAAATTTAAACATTCTACCTAAATTAATTTACTTATTCAGTATCGTACAAATCAAACTATCAGAAACTTATTTTCTAGAGCTAGAAAAAATAATATCAAAATTCATCTGGAAGAAAAAAAGGTAAAATATCAAAGGAACTAATGAAAACGAATGCGAGGGAAGATGTCCTAGCTCTACCAGATCTCAAATTGTATTACAAAGCAGCAATTATCAAAACCACTTTGTACTGGCTAAGAAACAGAAGGGTAGACCAGTAGAATAGGTTAGGTACTCAAGACACATTAGTCAATGAATAAAGCAATCTACTATTTGATAAACTCAAGGACCCCAGCTTCTGGGATAAGAACTCACTGTTGGACAAAAATTGCTAGGAAAACTGGATAACAGTTTGGCCGAAACTAGGCATAGACCAATGCCTGACAGTATACACAAGTATAAAGTCCAAATGGATACCTGATCTAGGTATAAAGATTGATACTATAAACAAATTAGTACAGCAAAGAATAGGGTATTTATCAGATTTATGGAGAAGGGAAGAATTTTTGACTAAACAAGAGATAGAAAGCATTATGAAATGCAAAATAGATAATTTTGATTACACGAAACTGGAAAGTTTTTGCACAACCAAACCCAGTGCAACAAGATTAGGAGGGAAGCAGAAAACTGGGAAAGAATTTTTGCAACTAGTGTCTGCAATAAATGCCTCATTTCTAAAATATATAGAGAACTGAATCAAATGTACAAGAATACAAATCATTCCCCAATTGATAAATGGTCAAAGGATATGAACAATTTCAGAGGAAGAAATTAAACCTATCTATAGTCATATGAAAAAATGCTCTAAATTGCTATTGATTAGAGAGATGCAAATCAAAACAACTCTGAGGTACCACATTACACCTATCAAGTTGGCTAACATGACAAGACAGAAGATGATAAATGTTGGAGAAGATGTGGGAGAGTTGGAACACTAATTCATTGTTGGTGGAACTATGAGCTGATCCAACCATTCTGGAGAGCAATTTGGAACTATGCCTAAAGGGCTACATGCTTCTAGGACTGTATCCCAAGAGATCATAGAAATGGGAAAGAGTCCCACATGTAAAAAAATATTTATAACAGCACCCTTTGTGATGGCCAAAAACTGGAAATCAAAGGGATACCCATTGATTGGAGAATGGCTGAATAAATTATGGTATATGAATGTAATGGAATACTATTGTGCTATAAGAAATGATGAACAGGAAGACTCCAGAGAGGCTTGGAAAGACTTATATGATCTGATGTTGAGCAAAAGGAGCAGAACCAGGAGAACTTTGTACAGATCAACAACCACAGTGTGTAAGGATTTTTTCTGGGAGACTTACAAATTCATTGCAATGCAAGGACTTAAAAAATTCCCAATGGTCTTTTAAGGCAAAATGCTTTCCACATGCAGAGAAAGAACTATGGAATTTAATCACAGAATATTTTCTTTTGTATTACGTTTTGGTTTGTTTTATGATTTCTCCCATTCATTTTAATTCTTCTATGCAACATGACTAAGGTGAGGGTGTATTTAGTGGGAATGTATGTGTAGAACCTATACAGAATTGTATGCCATCTCAGGGAGTGGGGAGGGAGGGGAAGGAGGGAGGGAAAAAAATCTAGGTTATTTGGAAGTGATTGTGGAGCACTGAAAATAAATAAGATTAAAAAATTAAAACAGTAAAAAAATTTAAACAAACCCAAATCATTGTTTCTACCATCACAAAAATCTTTCACAAATGTCCCCTTCTTGCTATTATAATGGCCATCATCATAATTCATGTCTTCTTCTCCTCTTGACTTTCCTGATCTCTTCATCAAGTAGTGCCTTCTCTTCAAAATCACCACATATTTGCATGTAGAATCAGCTAATGCGTCTTTCCAAATAATATAACTAGGAAAAGGTTGCTCACCCCCAAACTTTGTCAGATCAATCGGTAAGTATTTACACCAAAGCTTTGCTATTATCTGCTATTCTTCACGTCCAGGAATTATATTGTTTGTAGTGCTTGTGTGGATCAGGTTACAAAATGAACTTCATGTTATTTCCTTTAATATTGTGCCCAAATATTTTCAATAAAACCATGTTGTCAAAAAAGATCATCATGTATTTATTCAGTATGTATTTAATACATGTGCATGTTGTCTTCCTTCCATACAAAGAAATATCTGTGAGGGGGGAGAGGGGGAAGAACTTTTCATTAAGCACCTGCAATGTGCTAGACATTGTGTTATTACATCATTTGATTCTCACAGTAACACTGCAGGGTAAGTGCCATTTTACAGTTGAGGAAACTGAAGCAGTCAGAAGTTAAATGACTTGTCAAGGATTGCATAACTAGTATGGATCTGAGTGAAGTCAGCATGGACCTTGACTCCAGGCCCAGCACTCTAACCACCAAGTCACTTGGTAGGAACTGTTTCATTTTAGTATCATTTAATATTTAGTATCATTTATGTCTCCCCAGAACATGTCTGGTACATATTAGGCACTTAATAAATGCTTGTTGATTGACTGAGTGAATGTGCATTTTTATAATTACATATATTAAATGCCAGATAATTTTATTCTCCATGGTCTCTAGGTATTTATTTTGCAATAGATTCTCCAGTATATAGACTAGTAAAGGTTCTATGTGCAGGAATACAAAGGGTGGAAAATTTCAAACCTTCTCTAGGTTTGCAACAAGTGCCTTGACCCAGCTGTGGCTGCCCATTTACTTCAGAGGAATATTTATGGAAAAGTGCTACAGCTGTAATACAAACACAACAAAGTATTACTCTTTAAAATCAGTCTCTTTCTTCAAGATAGACCCAGAACAAAGTTGTTTTATATTCCTGCTTCCCTCCTCCTGTCTCTGCATGCTGTCATGAGAAGCAAATGCATCTATGAGATTGTATATGTATAGATCTCTCAAAGTGGGCACACTTGTGCTATGGATCCAAAAGCTTAAGTGAAGACACGCACAAGAACCAAGGTGCTGGCAAAAACGAGCCCACCTGATCCTTCTCCTAAGAACACAAGACTAAAAATAACGTGGGTGTGTGCCATCCACCAAAATGGCAGCCATGTGATCAGCCAGAGAATCTCTGCCACGCACATAGTAGATGTTCAAAAGATATTTTTGAATGAATGAATCTCAGAAGCAAATCAGGCCTGACCCACAGGTATCAAGGCAGTAATGATCACAATGGCTAACATTTTATATCTTTTTTACATACTTTCCTTGGACATATATTTTACAACTTTTGTACAACTTACATATATATGTTATTGGATATATATTACATATTTCTGTAGCAACTTAGGTTTTATTCAACTCTTGCAACAACCTGATGAAGGTGATAGTGCAGATATCATCTCCTGTTTCACAATAAGGAAACTGATTCAAAGTGGTTAAAAGAGTTACAGAAGGTGACACAGTAAAGAAGCAGAACTCAGGCTTGACTCCCAAGTATTTACTCCACATTTGGTAGATTTTTTTTCCCATTATCCTATAGGTGTTTCTCCATCATGTGTCTAATGGGGCTAGGCTCACTTCTTCCGAGGCAATAAACCCATTAATACTCCATGGTTATCACCTCAAGAGCTCAGGAGATACTAGGCAGAGAAAAAAACGATACTGCTCTTGCTGTGAGAGAGAGAAAGAAAAACTGAAAAGGAGAGTGTGGAGTATGGATGCATGAGAGAACAACTAGAGGAAGAAAAGTATCCCAGCAAAAGGACTGAAGATGCTGATGTATGTTGTGGTCATCAGTTTCTGCTTCACTGGAGAGGAGTTGACTTGTTTATCAAAACACAGACCAATATGATTGGTAGTATGGCCCTAGAGCCACCAGATGTCACTGTAACAGGACCCAGGACATTTCTGAACAGGTGACAAATACTTCTACCTCTGAGGAGTAATAGGATGTAAGGACAAAGCTCCATCTGCAGCATCTGCCCTGCCTAATGCTCTGATTGGTTAGCCACCCGCAGGATTTAATGCATTTCCGTGAAAGGATAACTGAAGACGGTGAACCCAAACCTTTTACAATAGGAAGTAGGAAAGCAATCACCAAATTAAACATGTCCCAGCAATGGAAGATAAAGAAGACATTTTCTTCCCAAATCAGAACTCATTATTCCCCCCCCCCCCCAGGTCCATCCTTTTTTTCTCTTTCTGTTGAGGGTGCTTCCATCCTTCCAAGTCCAGATTCCTAACTGTAGTAGGAGTGGCACATATTTTATGTGAACAGGGCCAGATTCCCTTTCAGAGGCAGTGAGGATGTTCTTGGAGTAATTGTTGCTTTGGCTTCCTTGATGCCTGAAGCATAAAAGCATGTAGGGAATTGATGTCAGGGGTTTGAGCAGAAGTTCCACTGCCCTGCAGAAATATCTTTTTAGTCTAACGTAGATGATTGCTGTGGTAACTGCAGAGTGGGAGGGGAGTAGACATTTTAATCAAAATTACTAATAGCTGTGTGATGTTGGGAAAATCACTTTACTTCTTTGTGCCTCGGTTTCCTCATCTGAAAAGTGAGTGCTTCAAGGTTCCTTCTAGCTTTAAGAAACTATAATCTGATAGTTTACAATCTTACTGGTACTGGCGTTGGTGGGGATGGATGGTGAGAGAAAAATAAGTCATTTACTCAATCCCTAACACTTGCATATTTAACTATCATGACTTCAAGCATTCTCCTGATTTTATTAATAATCATTAATAACCTTGTTTTCATTTGTTAGTATTTATGCATAGTAGAGAAAAAAAGAGAGTTGTGATGTATGTAAGTTTCTGGAGAGTCTGGTATCCTACTAGGTGCTTCACTGGCCTTATCCACCCTATCACTGTAAAGAGCTCCCTGTGCATTCATTGAATATTTTCATTATCTGCCTTTAAAACTCAAGTTTTTTGCTTCAGTTATACCTCCAAAGCTAGTACAAGTCCTTCACGCTCTAAGTCCAAGTGTGCAAAAGTCAATGATGTTGCTTAGTACGAAAACAAAGGTGTTCGATAAACTCTGTGCTGTGATATCTGCAGCTGCTGTTGGCCTAACTGACCAGCTGGCTAAAGACATCAAGGCTGCTAATCCCATCATCCACCACAGCCTCAATGTTAAACACCAGCTCACCTCTGCCATGCTTCCATACTCTGAGACCCTTAATAATCTCACATAGTGCAGGAAGCAGATGTTCCTGATGGATTATTTCAAGCTCATGTATCCTTCACGATTTCCAACACCATCCACCAGCCCTGAAGGATGGAGTGTTGGAGGTGATGTGACTTTGCCAGTCTCTGAGTCTTCTGATAACTGTGACTAAAGTCCCATGGTTTTCAGAGGGCTGCCAAGGTAGAGAGGTTTGTAGCAGTATAGCATATGGTATAATGTCTTCATACTGCCGTTGGACACAGTGGGAAGTAAGATTCAAATTAAAAAATGTTTTAGTTTTAAGAATTTTATTTGCTGTACAGTATGTGGGGTTCTGTAGATTTCAGGTGTTATGAAAAGTGAATATTATATGGATTCAATGTATTTTATTGAGATGTTAGCACAAAAGTTCACAGAATTCTAGGGAATTACTAGTAAGAAAAAATCTGCATGTTACTAATTTTTTTTTGTGTACTGCATTTTGTGGATTATTTCACGATTACTATGTTGTAAAAGTACTTACTATCTGAATTAATGTTCTGTTATAAAGAACTGTATGCAGAGAAGTGTATTTTCAGCCATCTCTAGTGAAAGATTACAATTTTTTCTGGTCTCAGGAGCATAACCCCTATTTTCCCACAGGTTCACTATATCAACATTCACATTTTTTACTTCCATGTAATTTTCTAGGAATGTTAGTCCCTCAAAAGTTGAGGACTGACTATATATACATTTTGTCTCATATTAGAATTAAGAGCTACTTAAACAGTATAGAAAATGAAGTGCTATAGTAGTTTGGAGGGACCTAGGACTTCTGGCTAGAGTACTCAGGGCAGGCTGCCAGGCAGAGGTGGGATTTCATAACTTTTCATCTAAACAAACTTCAAGGGAAGTAAACTTTAGGGACTATTATATTTCACTTAGACTTTAAAATGAGCTAATCATTGTAATAAGATGTTTCTCTTGAATTGAAAGTAATAACTGGACTCAGTGGTCTCAAGGGAGCCATTTAAATAAAACTTAAAGTTGTCTTTAAAAACAAACTATTTTCTTTGCTCTCTAAAAGCTTTAGGTATGGAAATACCACAAGGATAGAGGGCAGTTCTTTGGTATCTGTTGTGAACAACTTTGATGTAGTCCAAGCTACTAAGATTCTTGGGAATCCTCAGTCCAGCTCCTACCTGGGCTAGCAAGGTGAGTCCCCAGAATGTGGTCAGCTGACTCCTTCTCTCCCTCAAGGTTCTAGAAGTAATTCTAAGGGATGATTCTTCTAATGCTATAAACTTGAGTTCCCATTTTAGTATATCCTCCTCAAAATTAATCATCCATCCATGCATTTAGCACTGATTGACTCAATGTAATTTGCCACTCGATATCGTCTCAATATTATCAGTAAGCAATTAACTGCTGTTTTGCTGCTGCTCAGTGGTTTGAGCTATGTCTTCTTTATTGACTGCATTTGGGGTTTTCTTGGCAAAGATACTGGAGTGGTTTGCTATTTCCTTCCCCAGTTCATTTTACAGATGAAGAAACTGAGGCAAACAGGGTTAAGTGACTTGCCCAGGGTCACACAGCTAGTAAGTGTCTGAGGCCAGATTTGAACTTAGGAAAATGAGTCTTTCTGACTCCAGTCCTGGCATTCTAGGATGGACAAAGATGTAGCAAGAACAGTATTTTAAACACATCCCCCCAAAAAACTGGGGGCCAATCTCACCTCTCTGTCATGGACATGGTGTCTTAGCAGGAGTCTTGGTTGCCTGCTTATCAATCCACTGCTCTTCTGGGTCCCCAGATTATTCCTTATTGGGCTTGACTTCGGACAAACTGGTATAAACTCCAGTTTCTGGACCTTTTGACATCTCCCAAGGCTTTGTACCAAAGGAACAAAGACAAACAGGTGGAGGGCAACTATCCCAGATACAATCCCATCTGGAGGCCATATATGTCCCAAGGCCAGCCAAATGTGGAAAAGCACATACCCTGCCCTCCCCCCAAATATATACACATATACACTGGCCCTCTGGAGCCCAGAGTCACCCATAATAATATAGAATATTAATATGCATATTACTAATTCATTCACAATTACATAATATATAAATTATTAATATATTCCTAATGACATATTAACACATGCAATATCCATAAATATCCTAGGTGCTATTAGGGTAGTCATAAGGTATCTTTGGTGCTCTTTTCATCTCCTCTTTTCAGCACTGCTCTGCTTAGATACATGCAGTCAGCAGCCCTCTGTACTTCTTCCATGGCGTGTCTATGAAAGGATGGTTCAGTAATGCTAGTAATGCCCCATATTTGAATTTCTGACTCTCCCTCATCAAAATTTACCTTTGGGTTTAAATGTGGTCCAATGCTCTGTCCTCAGTTGGCTATGGGAAATCCATCTTAGAATGATAAAATATTAGAACTAGAGGGGATTGTGGAGCTTAGATAGTTCAACATTCCCTTCCCTACTACAATGGCTATCATCACTACCATTTTGCAAAAAATCTAGAGAGATTAAATAATTTTCTAAGTAACAGCTCATTTGGGTAGTCAGGCTGGAACTTGGGGTTCCTGATTCAATCCAATGTGCTTTTTAAAAATACATAAATATGCTATCTCACTTTTTTAAAAAAGGAAAATGAGCCACTAGTTTGTAGATAAAGCTTTCTTTGTGACACATAACCAACTTGCATAGATTCTGTCAGAGCCAGGATGAGTCCAGGTCTGAGAAGTCATTACTAGTCACTAAGAGAATGTGAATTAGTTTCATGTATTCTTTCATTTTAACATTTTAAGAAGACTGTGGCTGAATCATGTATGGAAATCATTCAGTGCTTTCTAATCTCTTTCCTATAACCAAAACCCATCTTTTTAATACCATCATCTTCCTAGAGATGCCAAATGGATGTAAATTATGGAATTCATAATCTGCTGGTGACCCAAACAATGCACGGTGGGTATGAGTTAGATGCAGGATGTTAGCCAAGATAACGTGAATTAGACACCACATAGAAGCCATTTTCAATGACCAAAAAAGGAGGTGGGCTAGTCATACAGCCAAAGCCAGAAAAAAATAGATGGTCAGACCAATTTTTGCACTGGTATGGAATATTTTAAAAAGCACAATAAGGTCTCCAATACATTGTATAAATCCTCTTTGGAGAATTTATGGAAGGATATGGACAAGAATTACATAGGACAAAAGCATAAGGATGTATTATGATCTGCACTCTGAGAATATGTATCCATCCACACTAGGCATTTTCTGTGGGAAGGGGATCAGGGGATCTCCTCAAAATATACATCATAGCATACAAAGCAGCCATCTATCTCATTTTTACATTGTCTTTCCCAGGGGAAGCCTCACCTCTCTCTCTCTCTCTCTCTCTCTCTCTCTCTCTCTCTCTCTCTCTCTCTCTCTCTCTCTCTCTCTCTCTTTCACACACACACCACACACACACACACACACACACACACACACACACAGATTCAATCTTCAGAGATGGTTACTTCTCCTTCTTAGAGTTCTAGGGGTTCCCTGAGGGGTTTAGGGTATCTTATTCTAATGCTATTGGTTCAAGCCACCATTCCAATGTTTTCCCCAATATCATTGCTAATGTTTATTACCCCAGTATCAAACAATTAACATCAATTAGCTTTTACAAAGGGATATTTACTGAAATAATATAGCAGGAACCAAAGTACAAAAACATCCCCTTGGGGGCACACTCGCCCCTCTATCAACTCAATTGCTGGGAAATACACTCAATACACCTCTACCTTCTTTCCCAATCCATAAATTCCTAATCCATAAATTAAAATATCCCACATTGCAAAAGTAGAGCATGATATTTGCTAAAGAAAAATAAATCCACTGTGCAGATAAAGGTTATTTCTAGGCCAGTAGAGGAAGGCATACAATTTGAAGAGACAATCCAGGGGACAATTTACAAAAATAAAATTGGATGCTTTTCCAACCAAAAAAAAAAAAGACTGGTAGATTTTAATAAAAATCCTCCATGTATTCTTATCTGGTAAGATGACTTTTATTTGGATTTCCATCTGGTCTTCCTTCTGACCAATTGAAAATGTTTGCAAACTTTGGATTAGATCAGGAAAAACCACACTCAACATGTACATAAAAATTTAAAGATGAAGATTAACACTGTAAACAGGAATTAGGCTTGTGCAAACACCCTTTCAAACATCCATTTGTAAAAAAAGACAATTCATTACGAATCAATTTTATCAAGTCATCGAAGGAGGTCCCATAAGGATCTCAATGATGTAATACGTTGTTAACATAGTTCTAATTTCTACATGTAATTACATTTCTTTAATTGCTTATCAATCAGACTTTTCGTTAATTTAGTCTCATCAAACCACTCCTTTTCCCCCTGCCTTCAGTCAATCTGAATTAATGAGTAGAATCATGAGATCTTAGGTTTGGAGCTTAAAGGAATCTTCGAAGTCATATAGACCAAACCCCTTAATTTACAGTTGAGGAAACTGAGACCCAGAGAAGTTCAATAGCTTGTTAGAATTTCAGTTCCTTGAGAGTAAGGATTGTTTCATACTCATTATCTTCAGTCCTGAGCACACTGCCTGTCACATAGTAGGTGTTTAATGGCTGCTAGTTTATGACTGTCCAAAGCCAGGCAGGTAGTAAATAGCAGAGCTAAGATTTGAACTCAACTCTGATGCTAAATCCATGTTCACTACACCAAATTCTACACTTCAATAAGCATTTATTAAACTCCTACTATGTGCCAGGCACTGAGGATACAAATGAAAAAAGGTAGAGTCCCTACCCTTAAAGGAACTTACAATCTAATGGCTGAAAACAACAGACAAAAGGAAGCTGGAAAGGGGGGGAGGGTGCCATTAAGGAGTACCTGATGGGGGCATGGCATTCCCATAGAGTTGAAACCAAGCAGAGCTGCTGATGAATGGAAAATGGAGCTGCTAGAAAGGTTGTGAAGGCTCTCCAAAGGGAGGTTTGGGGAGGAGTTAAATACTTTGTCCTTCTAGCCCTCCAATTAAAGGGAAGAGGTAATGGAGGGTACGTTGAGAAGGTGTTGAGTATCAAAACCTGAGGTGATGAGATTTCAGGTGATCAACTTATCCTCCAGCTATCTGAACAAATAAGACTCAGTTACATACACACACACATATGTACACACGCAATGTACTTCCATGCACATGCACATACATGCATATGACCATATGCACACATATGTACATGTACATGTGTGTGTGTATGTATGCTCTATAAAACTGTGAGATGTCAGATTACTCGGAGAACCCCCAGAGTTCCCTGATATCAGGCTGGTGATTAGGGCAATCAGGAGCGCTATGGGTGGATGGCTGGGTAGGTGGGGAGTCACTCCTGGGGAAAGGTCTGAATCCAAATGCAAATTAAATAAGCATAATTCAAAGGCCAGTCTAGGTAGAGAACCTGGGTTTCCGATAATCTAAAACAACAAAATCCCAGGGATAAGTGGAAAGCCAGGAGAATTCAACTTGATACTAGATCAATAGGGGGATGCTATCACATTGATTCTGGTTTAACTTACTTGACCAAAACTTTGACTTTTTTGGTATGCCTCTCAGAGGGAGCTAAGTGGCACAGTGGATAGAGTGCTGGGCCTACAGTAGGAAGAACTGAATTCAAATTCTGACACTTACTAGCTGGACAAGTCACATAATCTCAGTTTCTTCGATATAATAGCACTTATCTCACAGGGTTATTGAGATGATCAATTGAGATCATGTTTGTAATGTGATTAGCTCAGTACCTGGCACACAGTAGACAATAAATGCTTATTTTCTTCCTTCCTTTTAAAAATGATAGCTTCATATAATCTATCCCTATCCTTGTACTTCAAGTTGATATATTAACATAGTCAGGGGCCAGAACACTTGTCCCCTCTCCTGACCTACCATCAACTTTCTCTCAGATGCCTACAAGACAGAAAGTGTAAAAGCAAAGTTAAAAAACTGGATACCCTTTTGATGGGCACTGTGGTACTCACATAATTGATGGGAAGATAATGAGATTTTCTTTAGCTTTTTTAACCTTTCAAACAAAGGATTAAAACAACACAGTATATGAGACTCTATAACAAATCATCATGTTTATTAATGTAGTACAACTGAACAATTAATTTATGAACTTTATTACTGGCACAAGTTTAAAAATCCTGAACCCCTGACTCCTCTGCACTTCACTGTTAAGGAAAACAAATCAATTTAGAAAAAACAACTGGAAGAAAAATAACTTGAAAGGATTGGTTATTACATTTTTGCCAAACAACTGTAGGTTAAAAACCATAATAATTTATAAACAAAGAACACAGTTGTGATTTTGAAAATTCATCTGAACTTTTTTCCTGGCTTCATTTCCTTCTGGTGCATTTTCTTGAGTCCTATCCATGACTGCCACAGTAGTAGTCCTGGAATCAATACCCACAAACCATTAAAAAATACCAGGTAGACCCAAAGATAAAGCCAATTACTGGTGTTGAGGTTGGGGCTTCCAATAAGCCAGTCCGGACAGAAGGTCATCCACCCGCCGTACAGTTCACATACACACAGGGTAATCTGAATGAAATGCCTGTTGAAGAGATAGGACAGAGGAATGAGAGGTACCGTGGAGCACCATTCCATCTCTATCTTGAGACAATATTCTTCATCAATAACCATCCCATCAAAGTTTCTCATTACAAACAAAAGAAAACAAAACAACTCTAAAACTGGTCCTTTTGTATCCTGGTAGCATGCGCAAAACAGATCTCATCACTGATGGCTTTTGTGATTTCTAGAGAGAACATTTTGATAAAGGCAACCAGGTCTGCCCTTAGGTAGATAGCAAGAATACAACTGATCTAGAAGAGAAATGGTTACCTATTAGTTCTAACTGGACACACATCTAAATGAGTGAATGAATGAAAGGAAGGAAGGATGAAAGGAAGGAAGAAAAAGAAAGGAAAGTAGAAGGATGGAAAGAAAGAAGGAAAAATGGAAGAAAGGATGGAAAGAAGGAAGGATGGAAGGAAAGAATTAGGAATGAAAGGAAGAAAAAGATCTAGAGCTGAGAAACATGGAACCTGGGGCAAACTCTTTGGTACCCATTTATTGCCACAAATCTATCTGCTGGATGAATAAATTTAATATTTTAATTCTTCAGTAAGAACTGGGGTAAAACCAAACCAAATTTAACAAACATGACAAGTGAAACAAACATTTATTAAATGACAATATGCAAGGCCCTGTACAGAATTCTAATATATAGGGCACTCTAAAAATCTTAGTGAAATTTTAAGCTATTAAAGCTTATTAAAGTATATGAAACAAATGATCACATTGCTTTTCATTTAGCATCAATCTTGAGAGTAATCCACAAGGCAGTTCTTGATGCACTCTGATCTACTTTATTTTGAGGAAGAATAAAAGGAAAATAAAGGAAAATAAAAAATGCCAATAAAAGCCTCTCTGCTCTTTACCATAGTACAATGCATATCAGATTTTGGTTTGTGACTGCTATTGATAATGTATTCATCGACTCCGGAAAGACAACATCTTAGGCTAGTTTAAAAAAGAAAAAAAATTCAAACCAAAAAACCATCCCCTGCTTTTCAGAATCATTGTTCATTTTATGTTGCACATCAAACTTAGAATGAATGGCGTAAGTATAATTTACTTTTGTGCTAGGCAGAATGGGATTGTGCTGCAAACATTGGAGAAAATTCAACAGAAATGCCTCCTATTTGCTTTAAAATATTGGCTGGAAAATGATGCAGCCTCCTGCTCTCTTGTGTATAATCCCCAAAGCCCACAATTAGATTGCCACCTGGGATCACATTTCTCTCAGTCTCGATTTTGAACAGCTTGAAATTATCATGATGGCCACAACGTCACGTAACTAAGATTGCATAGTTTTTTTTCGTGTGCTATTTTCCTTCTAGCTACTTATTTTAGCCAGCTCACCTGGGTTTCATTATCAGACACTTGATTTTGGTAAGGACTGGCTACCAGCACTTACCGATAGTACTTGTCTTTTAATATGGCATAAATAAGGAGCAAGGCTAGCAATCCATCCAGAACAACAGTCAGTATCTCCAGGGATACAATGGTGGGATCCGAATGAAGCCATCTTGCATCTGCTTTGCCATACTCCTTCCCTAAAATGATGAAACAATTCCTTACTTAGCATGTGATTAATTCTGTCACCATCAGCTCAAAAGACCTTCTTCTTATTCCAACAATTATCCCTCTATCCTCTTCAGAATGTTTTGGTGGAAAGTGTCTAAACTCTTGAGCTAAAACCAGAACAACACTTCTCAGAATTAGGAAGCTCACTCATGCTCATACTTTACATTTGTATGATGCTTTATCCTTTTCCAAAATCATTTTACATACATTGGATTTTCCTCCTTCCCTTCCCCATCCCCCAACCCCCCCTCTAATAAATTGCAATCTACAATGGAATTCTAAATGAATTCATGAGACAGTATACCTTTTTTAAAAAGGACAATCTGAGCAAAAGCTTTAAAAACCAACAGAGCTTTCAATACATGTCTTTAATGTATTTGAATTCTTTGCCTCAGTAATTGATTCAATGAGAAATTTGCAAGCAGAATTTGGAGATGGGAAATCATAGGCAAATACCTGTGTTTGATAATAATTCCTGCTCATTGGATGGGAGATTATATTCACAGAAAAATATGGTGGGGTGTAGAGGAGGAGTTAAGGATTATCAATAAGCCTGGACAAGGCAATGTAGCAACAACAGACAAAGAGGGTATTTCAGCCCTTCCAACAATACAGAGAACTCATTAACAATAGCTGTGGCCTGGAGTATCACTTATATTGATGCTGCAGGGAGTACAGGTCTGTATCCATTAAGACCTACTCTCAGAACAATTTCTCCTTGAACGTATAATAAGATCATAAAATCTTCTTAGAGGTAGTCTGATGGCAACATACCGGTAATATAATCCTTCAACCCCTTAAAGCTGTTCTATTCCTATTTAGAAAAAGCATGAGTAGCCCCAAATTAGCTACATATCTCATCTGTATGGCAAGACTTGAGTTCTCATAATGGACAGCAGAACTATTCCCTAGAGGTCAAGGGCAAAGAAAGTTTCTAATGAAAAGGCTGCCCTCAGGGAGAAGACAACCAATAAATAGGAGTAAATACTTAATAAAATAAAACATGAAGATATCGTGTTGAGAAGGGACTCACAAGAGTCCAGAAATAATGAGGAAGAGAGGCTGAGAGCTATTCAGGCTGGCACTAGCTATCCATTTGTGCTGGTTTTCCTATATCTATAGTATACTGTATATTAAAGGGTAGGAGCTAAAACACAGTGTTTTTTGCTTTGCTGAGTTCACAGATGATGCACACAGAAGTCCAGAATAAACAGATACAGATATAAATGTGTATATATCCATATATATATCCATATTATATATATATATCCATATTATATATATATATATCCATGTATATATCCAGGTATATGTTATAATTATATACATATATATATATATAATATATAAGAAGACAGCTAGGTGGTATACTGGATAGAGCACTAGTGCAGGAGTAAGGAGGACCTGAGTTCAAATCTCACCTCAGACACTTAACACCCACTAGCTGTGTGACTTTGGGCTAGTCACTTAACTCCAACTTGCCTCATTCTGGGTCATCTTCAGTCACCTTGATGACTATCTGGTCACTGGATTCAGATGACTCTGGAGGAGAAGTGAGGCTGGTGACCTGCACAGCCCTCCCTCACTCAAAACAAAGTCAAGTGCAAGTCATGTCATCATTTCCCTAATGGCACGATCTTCTTCGGCAACAAAGGACGAACACACACTTAATATTATATATGCACATGAGTATATATATGTGTATTGGGACAGCTAGGTGGTGTAGTGGATAGAGCACTGGGCCTGGAGTCAGGAAGATGTGAATTAAAATCTGGCCTCAGACACTTACTGGCTGTGTAACCTTAGGCAAATCACTTGACCCCTATTTGCCTCAGTTTCTTACCTGTAAAATGGGAACATGCTGGAGAAGAAAAGGGCAGACCACTCCAGTCTCTTTCCCAAAAATCCTCATGGACAATAATCCATGGGGTTACATATAGAGTTGGACAAGACTGATGGAGTGAACAACATGTATGTATAATGTACATGTGTGCATATTTCATACATATGTATAAATAATATCTATATAATGCTTGCTATGTGCCAAGCACTGTGCTGAGCACTTCACAATTGTCTCATTGGTTCTCATAGCAACTCTGGAAGGTAGGTGCTATTATTATCCCCATTTTACAGACAAGGGAAACTGAGGCAAAGAGATTAAGCACTATGCCCTGGGTCACATGGCTAGCAAGTGTCTGAGGCTGGATTTGAACTCACTGAACCTCATAACTGACACTATCCATAGAATTGCCTAGCTGCCCATGATATGTATGTGTATGTATGTATGCATGTATGTAGGTATATAGACATGCATTTTCTAACAGGCACTGAAAGTTAAGCAGACTGCAGTGTTGTTGTTTTGAATAAATGATGATTTGTGTCTAAGAAGTGATATAAAAGGCATCAGAAGCATTTACAACTAGAAAGGGAAGTAGGCTGGCCATGTATTAAGAATAAAGAATCAATAGATCTGATGTTGCCCTGACATCCAGAAAGCATTTGAAAAGAAAGCCTTCAGGGTGATGAGTGTATCCTCCATGGAATATTTATGAAAACACATTGTCAAAAATTTCAGAAGATGGGACAACATGAATGAATAATATATACCATGTAACAATGAAGGGCATGACCTCATCAATGAAATCATGCTACAACTGAAGAACCAAAAATATAGATTCCATCCCCAGTACACTAGCTCTAGGGACCAGAATTGAGAAAAATGCCCCCAAAATCAAATGCAAATGACTGACTTTCAGAGATATAAGTGGATTTTATATATTAAATATTGTAATGATTCACCATTCAAAATGGAATAAACTACTATTTTTTTACTTAACTGAACTTTTATTTTTTGAATAATATTTTATTTTTCTCAATTGCACGTTAAAACAATTTAAATATTATTTTTATGTGAGTTCCAAATTCTCTCTTTTCTCTCCTTCATAAGAAGGTAAGAAATTTGATATAGGTTATGCATGAGCAACCATGCAAAATATATTTCTATATTGTGAAATGTCATGTCATGCTGTGAAAGAAAACAGAGAACAAGAAAAAAATCCCACAAAAAACAGTGAAGAATTGTATGCTTTGATCTTCATTCAGACTCAAAATGGAGCAAATTTTTGATTGTATGGGATCTAATGGTTTAATTTTTGGACTATCTAAACCTGTGACTTTACTTTCCATTTAGTTGCCTCATTTTCTGGCTACTTCACTACTAATACCTAGAGAACAGAGAATCCAGGAGCTAGGAAGTGTTAGATTAAGCAACTCTAAAAAGACAGTTCTTTTGTGACTGGTTACCATGTTTATTGGGAGATTTTGGTCCTGGATAAAGGTAAACTAATGAGCTGAAGAGATGTAAGACATTCATGCTATGGATTGCTATAAGAGGATGAACAGGCTGTGAGTCTAAAGTACCTATCTGCCCAAAGCTACCTCTATGATGAGGCTTTTAAACAGAGAATTTGCCATAGAGCTACCAAGAGGAATGACAGAATCCGGAGTATCTTACTTCCAAAAAGGATGGAGAGCAGAGAGGATTCTGTGATGACCTGGATACAGAACACCATATTTATCTTTCTACCAAGGCTGAGGTAAGTGCAACACACACCTGAAGGGCAGGTTTGTCTTCTCCCTAAGAAGAGTTAGTACGAGAAACACTCCCAGTCAAGTCAAGTCAAGAGCATATATTAAGTGTCTACTATGTGCCAGGCACTGTACTTAGTGCTGCTGACAAAAAGCAAGGCAAAAACCAGTCCTTGCTCTCAGTTTATGTTCTAATGGGAGGGACAACTTGCCAACAAGTACTAATAAGCAAGATATAGACAGGATAAATTGGGGATAATCTTAAAGGGAAAGTGTTAAGAAATGGAAGAACTTCAAGGCAGAAGAAAAATGAAAAAAGATATGATGAGGCAGAGAGAAATCCTAACCTGTCAATAGGTTGGAAGGGGAGGGAATGTAACAAGGGAGGGAGGGAACAAGAGGGACCACTGAGTACTTGGGCTTAAGTAATAGGTAGGAAGCTTTCTGCATTGAGGGTGGATCTGGACCCTCTGAAGAGGAAGAAGTCACTGGTGAACCAAGGAGTGAGGATGTAATTCTATATATAATGGTGGCACCAAAGAGGAGGGGGATATCATTTGTTTTTACATCACTGACATTTCTTCCAGGATTTCCCCCTTCCTCCCAGAAAAAACTGTAAAAAAAATTTTTTTAAGAAAAAACAGAAAAATTGACAAAATGAATCAATACATAGAAAAAATATGAACATATATACAGTTTCACACCTATGGACCTCCCATCTCTGCAAAAGAAGGGAGGTAAGATGTTTTCTCTTATCTTTTGGGGGGAACTAGTCTTTCAGTGGACAGAGCACAGAATTTGAAGTCAGGAAGACCTGAGTTCAAATCCTACCTCAGAAATTTGAAGCTATATCGCCCTAAGTCATTTAATCTCCCTTTGCCTCACCTTCCCCATATATAAAATGTGGAGGGAAAAGGGAAGGGAATATGAATTTATATAGTGTCTATTTATATGCTAGACATTGTGCTAAGGCTTTTTGCAAATATTATTTCATTTCATTCTCACAATAACCATGTGAGGTGGTTGCTATCATTATTATCCCATTTTATAGCTGAGAAAACTAAGGTAGATGGAAATTAAGTGATTTGCTCAGTCACACAGCCAGTAAGCGTCTGAGGCTGGATTTGAACTCCTGTCTTCCTGACGTGAGGCCTAGGGCTCTTTCCAATGTGCCACCAGATGCCTCTGGGGGCAAATAATAGCACCTCTTTCCTAAGATTGCTGTGAGGATCAAATTTGATAACATGTAAAGTGCTTTGCAAATGGTAAAGTGTTAGATAAGTGCTAGTTATTATAATTATTTCAATTATTTGTGGTGGTTGTTCTTTTCTATTTACATTGTAGTAGTTTCTGTGTATGTTGTTTCCTTAGCTCTGCTTACTCCACTCTGCATCAGTTTATCTAAGTCTTTCTATGCTTTTCTGTATTCATCATGTCATTATTTCTTATAGAATAGTAATATTCTATTACATTTATGTCCCACAATATATTCAGTCATTCTCCAGTTAATGGTGTTTCCTGTTCTTTGCTACCACACAAATGGCTACAATAATAAATAAATACAATAGGCATGGGGACTTTCTTTTCACCATTGTCCCTGCTGAAGTATATGCATAGAAATGGCATCTCTAGGTCAAAAGGCATGAACATTTTAGTCACTTAGTTTGAATAATTCCAAATTTTATACCACGGATTTTTAATCTGGGGGCCTATGAACTTGTTTTAAAAATATTTTGATAGTTGTACTTCAACATAATTGGATTCCTTTGTAATCTGATATACTTTATTTTATGCATTTAAAAATGTTGTTATTCTGAGAAGGGGCCCAAAGAGTTCCCAATTTGCCAAAAGGGTTCATGACAACAAAAAATGTTATGAATCCCTGCATTAAAAGAAGATGAAAATGAGTAAAGGTGATTGGGGTCTCCATGCTGAGAGGTAGTGTGCCTACTTCAAGTTAGTTACAGAAGTCTGTTGCCTTCCCAGGGCAAAGGGCTTCCCAAAGTTTGAGTCACTAGAACTGGATAAGTGAACCTGGCTTTGATTCTTGGAAAAAGTCTAGAGCACATTATTAAAGAAGGGGGATGTGAACACTTGAGGGAAGAGTCAGTATGACTTCATCAAGAACAGGTCATTCTAGATTTATGTCTCCATCTCATTTCTCTTTCTCTTTCCCTTTTCCTTCCTTCCTTCCTTCCTTCCTTCCTTCCTTCCTTCCTTCCTTCCTTCCTTCCTTCCTTCCTTCCTTCCTTCCTTCCTTCCTCCCTGCCTCCCTTCCATCCTCCCTGCCTCCCTTCCATCCTCCCTGCCTCCCTTCCTTCCTTCCTTCCTTCCTTCCTTCCTTCCTTCCTCCCTCCCTTCCTTCCTCCCTTCCTTCCTACCTGACTTTGACAAAAATTCTTGTACATAAGTGGCCTAGGTGATAATTCTGTTAGGTGGGTTTAATAACTAATTGACTAGATTTAAAGAGTAATTATAATGGATAGCTGTCAGCCTGGAGGAAGGCAACTATCCCAAGGTCTGTGCTTGGTCCTATGTTAACATTTTTATTGATTACGGCATAGATGGTATGCTTATAAAATTTGCAGACGTCACAAAGCTGAGAGAGATAGCCAGAACATTGGATGACATATTCAAGATCTCAAACTATTTCAACAGGCAACAATGACAGATTGAATAGAACATGGTGTATTACAGGGATAAGTGTAGAGTCCTATGGCAGGATTCAAAAAATCAACTACCTAAGGAAAAGACAGAGGAATGGCTGAACAGTTTATCTGAATCTGGGAGTGAGGAATCCAACATGGCTGCCCTCAAAAAGTAATGTTAGGCTACATTATGGGAGGTACGGTATCCAGAACTATGCAGGTGATAGCACCATTGTATTCTGCCCTGATTAGGTCACATCTCTTTTCAGTTCTGGGCACCATATCTTCAGGATGTGGGGACCACATTTTCAAGAAGACACTAAGTTGGAGAGAGTCCAGAGGAAGGCTACATGGATGGCGAAAGGTTTTGAGACCACGCCATATGAGGACTCAGCCCTAGAGAAAAGAAAATTTAGGAGAGGATGTGATGGTTGTCTTCAATATTTGAAGCTCTATCTCATGAAACAGAGATTATTACCCTCATTGTTTAGAGAACTATAATCAATGAATGGGAGATTAAGAGAATCAAATTTAGCTTCAAGGTAAGAAAAAATTACTCAACAATCAAAAGTGTCCCAAAATGATAAGGCTGGCCTCATGGGGGTAGTGGGCTTCCCCTCAATAAAGGTCATTAAATGAAGGCTAGATGACCACTTATCGAAGAAGTTGTAGAAGATAGGAGACTTGTTCAGGTGTGGGTCTCCGAGATGGGCTCTGAGGTCCTTTCCCCCTTCTCCCTTCTGCCCAGTCAGAAATCATCTTTCCTTGCTCAGATCTCACATAGTATTTTGCTAGTCAAGCCAGTCAGTCAACAAGAGGTGAGGAGGAAGGGAATAAGCACTGTATAGTGCCTACTATGTGCTGAGCACTTGCTCAATGTTTTTTACAAATAACATCTCATCTGACCCTCACAACAACCTTATGAGGTGGATGCTATTATTATCCCCATTTTATAATTGGGGAAAGTGAAGTAGATAGTGGTTAAGGTAGCCAGGGAAACTGAGAGAAAGAAGGGAGGAGATGAGCATTCCAGTATGGGGAACATCCAGGGCAAAAACAAAGGGACAGGAGATAGAATTTAATATTTGAGAAATTAAGTAGGCCAATGAGGCTGGACTGTGGAGTGCATGGAGGGAAGTCAGGCATAAGATGTGTGGGAAGGTAGGAAGGGGCTAGGGCCATCCCAGGAAGCCAAATGGAGGGTGCTATATTTTCTTGTGCACTTATGTGTTTTTTTTGTATCTCACTCAGCATGCAGCTTTGTATGCAGTGGGCACTTAATAAATGTTAATTGCTTTTGCTGCTTTCATTTACTTTATAATTAAAATGTACTGAAAAATCTAATTTACTTTCATTTTAATGAAATGAAGAGCAGTACATTTATTTATGGTGAACCTCCAGAAAGGCAATGATGATTCATCATGATACTACTAAATGTTTGTGAGCTCCTTTTTTAGTGGGATGGAGCCTGGGTTTGCTCCCGGAAGCAGCCTGGACAAAGGCAAAGGAATGCTCCCTACAGGGAAGCTCAGTGGAGGGGAGGAGGCCAGGGTTCTGGGGTCTAAGAATAGAGAGGAGAGACAAGGAAGGATGAAAGCCAGAAAGGGTCATGACTCTCAGTGGGGAGGCAGGGATGGCTGCCTTTCTTTGGTCATTGGGGTTTTCCCCACTATGACTGGTGTGACCTTTAACTCAACTTACGCTGAGGGGGGGGAGAAAAAAGCTGGGCTAGTCAGCTACAATCCATCCTTTGTCATTAATGTAAATTGCTTTCTAAGCCTCAGGGAATCTATTCTCCTTAATTGTATGATTTCTGGCCAGAGAGCTAGCTGAAGTGAAGAATTCAATTTGAGTGAATTCAACAAAGGTTTATTGAGTAACTGCTAAGTGCAGAGCACTGTATGATACTCGAAAGTTTAAGACATGGTCCCTGTCTCCACTGAGCTACAGAAGAAGAGGATGAGTATGTGTTGAGTAATGATCGCAGAGGGGAATGTTCTCACATAGACTTCAAGAGTGTAGGCTGTGAAGGAATGTAACAGAATCACATATTCAATCATGTCACAGAATTCAAAATAGGAAAGAAATCACACTGAATGAAAAGAAATTTTAATACTGGTGGCTAGTGGCACAGAATTATGTTTTTACAAGTTACTGGTGTTCCTTTATCAAACTAGAACAGTTTGGGACACAGACCAACTTTGCTACCTGTATTATTGATGAACTCAAATTTTGAAAATCTAAGGAACAAAAAGAATGGAAAAGAAGAGGAAATGTAGAGTTGTGGAAAGAGCCCTGGGATTGAATTCATGAAGAGAAGCACCCAAATTCTGCCTCAGGTGTTTATTAGCTGCTTGAACTTTGGTAAGTCATTTAACTTCTCTGGGGCTCAGTTTCTTTACCTGTAAAATGGGGACAATAATAGCACCTACTGCTTAGGGCTGTTAAAAGGACCACATGTGATAATAAATACAAAGTACTTTGTAAATCTTTAAAATACTTTATAAAACATTATTATTAAGCTAGTATACATCACTGCCAGTATGAACATTTAAAAAAACTTACTACCAAGATGTACACACACACACATAGAGTATGTGTGTTTTGTGTGTGTGTGTGTGTGTGTGTGTGTGTGTGTACCAAGGGTATATATGGTGCACTTAATATTCCAAAGTCACCATAATTTTATTGGAATGGATGCTCCCTTCATTGATGTAGATCTTAACTTTTCTGTATCTTAGGAGAGTGTTACTATGGACAACTTTCTGGTAATAAGCCTCATGAGACTCATTCATACTGAGACAATAATCTAGTTTATATCTATATGTGGTTTGTGTTCATCCTTCATTGCCGAAGAAAACCATGCCATCAGAGAAATGATGACATGACTTGCACCTGACTTTGTTTTGAGTGAGGGAGGGCTGTGCAAGGTCACCAGCCTCACTTCTCCTCCAGAGTCATCTGAATTCAGTGACCAGATATTCATCAGGATGACTGGAGGTGACCCAGGATGCGTGGGGAAACCTTGGGCCCTGTAGGCCAAGGTCTTGGCAGGTACTCACTTAGGGTGAGGCAACACCCATTCATTGAATAGGACTGTTTAAGAAGTAGCCAGGGCATGGCTCCTTTAATGAGGCCAAGAAAAAGAAAGACATCAGGCTGGGAGGGAAACAGCAACAATTACTGTTGATAATGACTGTAAAGCTAGGAGGGTCCAGAGGAGCCCTTAGGCAGGGGCCCAGGAGCATCCCAATTTGGGATTGGAGAGGAGAGGAGAGGAGAGGAGAGGAGAGGAGAGGAGAGGAGAGGAGAGGAGAGGAGAGGAGAGGAGAGGAGAGGAGAGGAGAGGAGAGGAGAGGAGAGGTGGAGAGGGGAGGAAAAGTGGAGAAGAGAGGAGAGGAGAAGTAGAGAGGAGAGGACAGGAGAATTGGAGAGGAGAGGAGAGGTGGAAAGGAGAGGTGGATGGGAGAGGTGGAGAGAAGAGGAGAGGAGAGTGTGGCTGATCAGAGGAGTACAAGCTCAGAATGCTCTACCACATCTTAGGCACAAATAGACCATGTGAACATCTGGGCTGGTTTCTCTTGAACATCTCACATTTTTTTTGAGTTACTTAAATTCAATTAGCAAATACTGAACCATTATTCCTAGGGGAAATGTAGGGTTAGGTTCATCTGAGTGAGTCGGTGATTACATTTACTTTAGCACCTTCTGTAGTAGCCTCACATTCAGAGTGGTAAATTTCCTCTTTCTTCTGAATGAACTGGATTGTTGATCCATTAATACTGAACTCATGCCAAACAGCACCATAACTCATTCCTGAATGATGCTTATCTAACACACACATATTTTCTCTATAAGGCACATCGCAACCTTTTTGTGCTTTGGAACTCTAAACAACACTTCAACACATGGGGGCCATTTTAAACAATAAAATTATGCCACCCCACCCTCCAGAAAAAGCACAAAGATGGGGAAAAAAACATGGCACTCAATGGATGGCAAAAAGGACATTTGTTTACAGCATGAAAGTAGAAATGAGAAGACAGAGGGTTTTGTTCAACATCAGGTGAGAACATGAATGTAGACAATCTGCATATGTCTGTGAGAGTTCATCCATCTATCTAATCTATCTATCTGTCTGTCTGTCTGTCCATCTGTCTGTCTGTCTATTTATCACCAGGAGTGTAATTTATACTATATATGTATGTGTTCATCCTTCGTTGCCAAAGAAGACCATGCCATCAGAGAAATGATGACATGACTTGCACTAGACTTTGTTTTGAGTGAGGGAGGGCTGTGCAGGTTACCAGCCTCACTTCTCCTCCAGAGCCGTTAGAATCCAGTGACCAGATTTTCATCAGGATAACTGGAGATGGCCCAGGATGAGGCAACTGGAGATGGCCCAGGATGAGGCAACTGGGGTTAAGTGACTTGCGCAAGGTCACACAGCTAGTGAGTGTCAAGTGTCTGAGGTGATATTTGAACTCAGGTCCTCCCGACTCCTGCACTGGTGCTCTATCCACTGCACCACCTAGCTGCCCCTATACTAGATATAATAATTTAAAAGAAAACAAGACTGGAAGATTCCAGCACGCTGATTAAGGTAGTGACTAACTATGACTTCAGAGAACTGATGATGAAGTATGTAACATAGGTGCAGAATCAGAAATATGGACCGGCAAGGCCAGCGTGTTCATCTGTTTTGTTTAATGACTTCTTGGTTGCAATACAGGTTTCTGGGGATGGGGTGGGAGGTATGTGCAGTACATCATTGGAAAATGATGACAAAAAAAGTCATTCATAAAACAGCAAAAAAAATCTGTTTTAAATATTATCACATTTATTCTAACTAGACTTCCCACATTCTTAACTGCATACCGAGCTCATTAGGCTCCTCAAATATTTCAGAATTAAAATAAAAGCATACTTACATAATGAAGCAAGTAAGCCATCTGAGTCTGCCACACTTCCTACTAAAGACAAGTAGACAAAAGGACCCTCCTAGGAAAGGGAAACAAGAAATAGAACATTTATTATTTCACCGGCATCTCACTTGCAGGATGATAGCCATACCTCATGAGTCCAAAGCCTTATCAGGTCTTCCTGCATAAAGTAACTGCAGGTTAACTGTGCTTTTGGAGAGAAACATTATCCTTGGATAAATGGAGCAATCATTGCAGAATTTTCATAGAGGCACACTCTGAATTACGAGACAGATCCTTTCTTGAAGAATCACAAGTAAAGTCAAACATCACATAATTAACTGTATTTTCTCCTTGATTTATACCATAAAATCAGAAATACCCTTATAGGAAATAAAAGACAAGACAGCAACGAACAGAGGCAAACACTCCTTGCAAAGAAGCAACAATGCTGTCACCAGCTAGTAGCTGCCTAATGGCAACTTGGTCAGTAGGTCAATAAACATTTATTAAGCACCTACTACATACTAGTTAAGGAGGCAGCTAGGTGGCGCAGTGGATAGATTGCTGGGCCTGGAGTTAGAAGACCTCATCCAGCCTCATATACTTAATAGTGGTGTGATCCTGGGCCAGTCACAACCTCTGTTTGCTTAAATCCACTGGAGAAGGAAATGGCAAACCACTCCAGTATCTTTGCCAAGAAAACCTCCGAAGAGTTGGACGTAACTGAACTAGAACAAGAACAACATGCCAATCACTGTGCCAAGCACTGTGGATACAAAGAAAAGCAAAAACCAGGTCCTTCCCTGATATCAGTTTATAATCTGAAGGAGAGAAAGGACAACACATAAAAAAACAGCTAAAAAATAGGAGGTTGGGAGGATACTGGTTGTGGGGACAGGATGAATTACAGAGGAGGGCCACTGAGTAGGAAATGAAAGAGTGGCTGCCCCGGGTGTCTGCTTTAAATGGAGGATCTGGGAGGAACTCTCCACTCATTGTCCACTTTCCATCTTCTCCAACCAGAGGGAAGAAGAGGTCCTAGGATCAGGGGCTACTGAGTAGGTGTGAGTTGCAAGGTTGATGAAGCTCAATGGATAAAGTGTGGGTCTTGGAGCCAGGAAGATCTGAGTTCAAACCCTGCCTCAGACACTGACAAGCTATGTGACCCCGGGCAAATAATTTAACCTTTCCATGCCTCAGTTTCCTCATCTGTAAAATGTGAATAATAATTGCACCTACTACACAGGGTTGTGAGGACCAAATTAGTTAATATATACAAAATATTTTGCAAACCTTAAAGTGCTATATAAATGCTAGCCATGATGATAATGGCAGTGATAATGATGAAATAGAAATGACAATGAATGTGGAGTCGGGAGACCTTGGCTGAAATCCCAGTTTTGCCACTTGTGGCTTACGTAGCCTTGAGCAAGTTGCTTCAACTCTCTGGCCTCCATCTTCCTCATCTATAAAATGAGGAGGTAGACCAGATGGTCTTTGAGAATCCTTCCAGCAGTAAGAGCTAGGATCCCAGGTGACTGTGCCTCTCTCAGAAGGTTTCCTCATTTATAAAATGAGGGGACTGGACGAGACACTTCTTTGACAAATTTTTTAATTAATCTTTTGTTTTGACATCACTTCATTTCTCATCTCTCTTTTACCTAGAAAGTCATCCTTTAAAATAAAGAAAAAGAACAAAAAATAAAGTTCAGCAGAATGATTAGATGGTTTCTAAGGTACTTTTCAGCTGTAAAATCCTCTGAACTTTGGGAAGGGATGCCTCCTGGTGCCTCACTGATGGGGTACTCCTGACTTATTCTTGCGGGAGATATGGCTCCCACCAACAACTTAATAAAACTAATCTTATCTTTAAAAAAAATAAAGATCTTGTATCTTTAAGAAACAAAACAAATACACAAAACAAAAAACCTGCACAGTCGCACCTTTGAACCACAGCATGATAGCAAATTCACCTGGTCCCACCTTACCCTTTGGGGTCTATTATACATTAGTTAGTGCTTTTCATATATTCTACATTCCAGCCAAACTGGCTGTAATTTGCTATGCTATGCACATGACATCTTTCCATCCCTCTCTAAACATCTGTACAGACCTTCTCCTTGGTCCGGGATTGTCTCTTTCTTCATCTCCACCTTTTAGAATATTTAACTTCTTTTAAGACTCATCTCAGGTACTCCCCCATGTAAAGAGGCCCTTCCTGAGTTGTTAGCACTCCCCCGCTACCCTCACCACATATTACGGTATATAGATTTACTTTATCTACATTTTGTATTTACTTATCTATATACATGTGAACTCCTCAAGACAATCCAGTGAGGTGAGTAGCACAATATAATCATTATTTTTTATAATAAAAAGAGATGATTGCACATGAAAATACAAATCTATTATGTATAACTTGCTATTTCTTTTAAATATAATAAAGTTATCATGAAAATTTCTTTTTTCTTCCCTCCCCAACAATCCCACAGATATCTACCATTAGAAAAAAAATCAGTATACGCACATACATACATACATATACATACACACACATATACCTATATATACATATTTAAAATTATTCTATACATAATTTTATTTGTCAGTTCTTTCTTTGGGGTAGCACAATATTATGGTATACTCTTTACAGACAAGGAAGTTGAGACTCAGAGATTAAGAGACTTGTACAGGAAGCTGTGACTCGTAAATCATGTCTAGCTGACCCCAGACCATGCTTTACATCCCAGCGCACCATCTTCCAGCACACCAGGGTCTACCTACCACGGGCACCTTGTGCTACTACATATATTCATCCCATCTTCCTCTTCTACCTCTTGTTCTGAGAATAATAAATAAATAGTACCATTGCTACTTAAATAGGAGTGACCACTAACTGTCTTATGGCTCTCCTCACGATCCCTTTGATTGCCCAGTCCAAAACTCCTTCTCCTGGCTGCTACTATCTTATATGTCAAGTCAAGTCAACAAGCATCGATTAATTGATTACTGTGCGCCAGGCACTATGCTAAGTGCTAGAAACACAAATGCAAGCAGAAAGACAGTTCCTACCCTGAAGGGGCTTACTTTGTAGAGAGAAAATCCAGGAGAGTCAGGAGTACTGGAGAAGGAAGATGTAGTAGTAGACCTGGGCCTTCTTGGGAGGAACCAGCCAATCTGAGGGAAAGGCCACAGGGGCAGAAGTACTTCCCAATGTGTGAAATCCAGAGCATCCAGGATAAAGAGGTTTCTAGGAAAACTTAAGAGAAAGCCTGGGGAGGGTTAGGAACACAGCCTAGAAAGGAATGAATTTGTACTAGATGTCCCAAACTCCTGGAGGAATCGCAAGTCCTTATTTTTAAATTTGAATCCCCAGGATCAAGCCCAGTGCTCAGGACACAGTAGGTGCTTAATAAATGTGCATTTATTCAAGTATCAGAACCAAGACTCAAACACACGTTTTCTGACTTAAAGTCCGATGTGCTTTCCACTATAACAAAACCTTTCGTGTGTGATATCAAAGTTCATTTGCCACCTCTATCTTTCAGTTTTTCTTGCTGAAGCAGAAATACTGGTAACGGACATTTAACACTCGAATTTTAATGAAGCAGCAACCTCCATAAAGCTGGCTCTGATAAGATGAGTGTCCCCCTTTGAACTAGGAGGAGATCTTTCGTCAATGAAAGATTGATTCTTTTTATGGACAATGTTGCTCTCTTTTCTATGGAAAAGAAAACAGAAAAGGGTCCGCAAATAGTCTGTCAGCAGCTCATAACTGGCTACAAGCCTCATTCTGTTCACCTTAAAGACAAACAAAAACACACAGTGCATCTTCTGTCAATTTGGGGAGTTCATTCAGGATTTGAACTCTGAATGGCTCACAGTGAGTCATGATGTTATGTATTCCATGCAGAAGGCTGCCTGACGAACGCAGTGACGCAGAGCTCAGCTGGGTGCAACAGGCTGACGCCACATCAGGAGTGTGCGTGAATCAGATCTCCCACAGGATCAGAGGCTTTAGCGTTGGAAATAAATGACTCAAATCCTATTCATTCTAGGCTACATTATTTCCTTCTGCCTCTCACCCAGTAAAGGAGCTCAATATAAAATAGAACAAATCGTTTACAAAAATGATGGCTATCCTTTATAGCGTACCTTAATATCTGCAAAATGCTTTACAAATATTATCTCATTTAATTCTCACAACAATCCTGGATGCTATTGTTATTACACAGCACTTTAAAAACATTTGCAAAGAGCTTCACATAGACAATTTCATTGGGTCCTCAAACTCTGAGGTGAGTACTGTTATTATTCCCATTTTACAGATGGGGAAACTGAGGCTGAAAGAGGTAAAGTGACTTGTCTGGTACCACACAGCTAGTAAGTGCCTGAGAAATGAACAAGGTCTTCCTGACTCCAAGTCCAATATCTTACTTGGGGTCACACAGCTGTGAAACTGAAGAAATACAAGAATAAAAGTGGCTACTATAGCATTACAGAGACTTGGGGGGGTGTGGGTGTGGCATGCAGAACTGATTGTCCTAATGCATAGGTGTCTCCTATCAAAGCTACTGGAGCTATTATTTAATATTCCATGTATGCTAAGTTTATCTCAGAAGCTACACAGAATCAAGACCAAGATATTGTCATTGTGCACTGTTCTGATCATTTAAATTAAAAGAACATTTGCTAGCAATGCAAACTTCATTCAGTAGAAAATAGCGATTCTTACATGCTGGAAGCATGCCTAGAATTGAAGAGTACAAGGCTCGGGTGAAATCCTGTTAGTGGAGATTTGTGGGATTATTAAAGCTAGCTTAGTTCCAAATGGGAGCCAAGACTTTAATCACAGCATACTCTCATTGCTGCTGTTTTGAATAAGGAAGGAAAGAAACAAATATTTATTAAGTGCCTACTATGTGCTAGTGCTAAACACAATTATCTTGTTTGATCTGCACAGTAAGCTTGGGAGATTGGTGCTATTATTATCCCCATCCTACAGATGAGGCAGAGGTTAAATGAATTGTCCAGGGTCACACACACAGTGTCTGGGACTGGATTTAAAGCCATGTTTTGTTGACTGCAGACTCAGTGCTCTATTCATTGTGTTACCTGGCTGCCTGGAAGAATATAGCTGAGTCGAGTTGTCTGACCCCATCCCTACAGGAGGCATGGAATTTTAAGATGCTGGCATTGAAATGGGCCTTGAAGAAAATCTAATCCAAACCCGAAAATGCAAGTGAGAAGTGAGTAACTAGCTAACTAATGCATGAAACATGACTTTGTTTCTGTAAAAGCAGTACGTAAAGCTCAACAATTATTTTTCTCATGTGTTGAATGAAGAGGTTGGATTAGATTGGAGGCCCCTAACCTTTATGTGGTAAGGAGCCATCTTCTGTTTATGTGAACCAAAGAGGATCTTTCAGTAGAGGACTCAGCAGCAGCTGAAGGACCAAAGTCGTCCCAGGAGGGGCCACGACATCTGAACTTTGCCAGATAGCTATAGCTACCTTAGCTACTCCAGATAAGGGGAAAAGGTTCAGAATTTACATTCTCTCCACTGACGTGGACAAGTATTGGAGGGCAATTATTTCAAACACACAGAACCTTCCTATATCCAGTCAGGCCCCAAGATTCCACCAACCACTATCCTGACCACAAGGCAAGACTAGGGATTTGCTATTTGTCCTCTTGTATACTCTTCCTCTATCCCACCATGCATTGCTAGAGGACAGATAAACAAATCAGCATTATCATTAGTATTATGAAAGGCGATTCCAGTCATTGGAAATCAGTGTTTAACTACCATGTGAAAGATTGTTCCAAACCACTCATAACAGAAGGAATGCACATCAAAATGAGTAGGATTTCACTGCACACTCAGCAAAAATTGGCTAACCTGACCAAAGATGGGAATGATCAATGCTGAAGGGCACACTGAACTACTACGTGATGGAGTGGTGGAGTGGTCCAAATGTTCTAGAAAGCAATTTGAGATTATGCTAAGAAAGTGACTAAAATATTCATATCCTTTGATCCAGAGATTTATCCTATCACCTAAGGAGGAAAGTAGAAAGAGCAGTGGATAGAGTGCTAGACTTGGAGTCAATTAGTTAGACAATCAATCCACATTTATTGAGCACATATTATTTATTGAGTCAGGCACTATGCTAAGCACTGGAGTCAGAAAGATCTGAGTTCAAATCCTGTCTCAGATACTTACTAGCTATATGTGAACTTTGGCAAGTGACACTCTATGATGGAATTTCCTCATCTGTAAAAATGAAGGTTTGGGGAATGATTGTGCTAAGGCTCCTTCCAGTTCTATATCCATTCCAAATGTTTATATGGACTATTTGTGCCCAACCTGTGGTAGAGCATTCCAAGCTCATATTAGTTTGATCACCCACAGTTGGACACACTGTACCCTGACCCCAGGGCAATGCTGTCACTTTGGTCCTCTTTGAATATGAAGGACATCAACCAACATCTGTGATCCTATAATGCTATAAAGTAAATGATTAAAAAGAAAAGCTCATCCATACACCCCCAAATTTTTATAACCACACTTTTTGTCGTAGTGAAGAAGCAGAAACAACTGGTCATTGACTGGGGAATGGCACATAAATGCAATGGAATATTACTGTCCTGGGGAAAAATGTGATGAATAAATGAAAACACAGGAAGACTTAGGTGAACTCATCAGTATGACCCTTAGATTGAAGCAAGCAAGGTCCCTACTCCACATCTGTATCTCAGAGGGCTCCCACACTGTGGAGGATCCTATTCATCACAGGCACAAAAAAAAGTGTTAAGGGATAGGCGAGAAGGCAAAGAATTGGAAGATGAGGGGATGCCCATTAATTGAGGAATGGTTGAACAAGTTGTGGTATATGATTATGATGGAATACTATTGTGCTATGGCAAATGATGAGTAGGATGCTCTGGGAAAAGCCTGGAGAGACTTACATGAGTTGATGCAAAGTGAAATGCACTGTGTACAAAGTAACAGTAATATTATAAGGTGATCATTTGTGAATGATGTAGCTATTCTCAGCAATACAATGATCCAAGGCAACTTAGGATGAAAAATGCTATCCATCCCCAAAGAAAGAACTGATGGTGTCTAAATACAGATTGAAGCATACTTTTTTGTTTCCTTACATTTTTTTCTTGAGGGGTCTAGGATTTCTGGTTCTGGGAGCCAAGATGGCTGTCTCCCTCCCCTTGTTGACCTTGAAGAGCCCAGAGTATCTCCCAGGGAAAATCCTGGAACAGTGGGAGCAGCAGAAGGGGTAAACAAACATTTAGCCCAGGATGCCAGGAAGATTTCTAAGGAGGGTCTCTCTTGCTGTGACTGACCAGAGCTGTCTCAGACAGCCCCACCTCAACAAACTAGGAGAAGATCCTGAGCCCCAAGGGAGTAAAGCCCACAGATGCCAGCACCAGGACCCCAGGTGTGCCTCAGCATCCCAGAGGATTAGGGAAGACACTAGCACAGATGGCATCACCAAGCACTGAGCTTGCCTATGCTCTAGCTCAGCAAAGGAGATCTCCTGTGGTCAGAACACCTCTCCCCCACACTTAATGCAGCTAGCTCCAGGGTAACTCTGAGGAAACCCAAAAAGACCTCACTTGGCCTCTGCTTTCCAACACCAACCAGCTCAGCACCAAGGAAGTTGCAGCATTTTAACTTGTAGCTGAAAAAACCAGAGGCCACAACATGCAAAGCCTCAAATTTTAGGCACAAGATCTGTAGGACGGAGCCCCCTGTGCCCCAGACACAGAGATTTACTTTAAAAGTTAGGAAATGGGTGATCATCATAAGTAAGAAGCAAAGCAGAAAAGACCATAGAATCTTTCTATGGGGGCAAGGTCCAAAACACGAATACCAAAGAGGTCAGCATTGAGACTGTACTCCCATCTGAAACTTCAGAAGGGAATATGAACTGGTCTGAAGCACAAAGAGCATTCTTGGAAGAGTTCAGGAAGAATTTTAAAAGCCAAATTAAAGAAACAGAAGAAAAACTGATCAATGATTTTAAAAATATGAAAAAAAAATCACAGAAGAATTTAAAAGGAAAATTGGACAAATGGGAAAGGAAGTACAAAGTCTAACTGGAGAAAATAACTCCTTAAAAGGAACAATTGGACAGATGGAAAAGGAGATGCCAAAGTTAACTAAAGAAAACAATTTGATAAAAATTAGAATCGGGCAAGTAGGAGCTAATGAGTCTATGAGACATCAAGAATCAGTCAAATAGAATCTAAAGAATGAAAAGATAGAAGAAAATGTAAACTGACCTGGAAAATAGATCCAGGAGAGAAAATCGAAGGATTACTGATCTACCAGAAAGCCACAATGAAGAAAAGAGCCTGGACAATATCTTCCAAGAAGTCATCAAGGAAAATTACCCAGAAGTCCTAGATCCAGAGGGCAAAACAGTCATTGAAAGAATCCACCGTTCACTTCCTGAAAGGCATCCCAAACTAAAAACCCCAAGGCATATTGTTGCCAAATTCCAGAACTATCAAGTGAAGGAGAAAATACTGCAGGCAGGCAGAAAGAAACAATTCAAATATCGAGTCTTCTTGGTCTATATTTTCTTTTGTAATATGACTACTATGGAAATGTTTTGCATGACTACGCATGTATATCCTATATCAAATTGTCTGCCTTCTCAATGTGGGTGGAGAGGTAGGGAGGGAAGAAGGGAAAGAATTTGGAACTCAAAATTTTAAAAATGAATGTTAAAAATTGTTTTAACATGTAACTAGAGAAAAATAAAATACCAAATAAAATTTTTTTTAAAAAGAGATAGCCAACAATTCCAGAAAATATTCCACATTCTCCCAACATGATCCAACTTCTGCCTATGCTGCCTTTTCATTGAATGCCTTAAGTGCTCAAAGATTTAACACTCATTGTTAACTGTCACAATTTACTTGGAAAATACAATGTATCCAGTTGACTGAATATATTGTTGCAGATGATAAATTTGATAATAACATAAATGTACTTAAATGTACACAGCAACAACATATGGGCAAGAATTTTACCACTACCAAAAGATACAACATCATAAGATAAAGTGAGAATGATCATTCATGCTATGCTACCAGTCAGGCCCAGACAAAAACTTGAGTTTGTAGGGTAGACAGCACTGATGGGTAATAGACCAATTTTTTGGCCTGAATTAAGTATCAAAACACTGTGGCTGAATTTAAGGATTTTCTTTTGATATTGCAAATACATTTCAACTTTATGACACAAAAACCTTACGTTGCAGTTTGAGTCTATTAATCTTAACTATTGATATGAGTAGCACACACTTTATGTTCTGAGAAGCTGATTGTTTTTGATATCCCGTAATTATTTTTCCCTTAGGATAATGGCTACTTAAAAATTCTAGGCACTTTACCTAATTCCTTATAATTAGCAAAAACAAGCTACTATCTCTTCAAATTTGTTTCTAAATAAATACCACAATCATTCATGTTATGACTGTAATAGTAAACTTAAGTTTAAACATTCTCTTGTCTAAATATGGGCACACAGACAGTTGCCATCAAGGTATACATGTGCAGTAACTCATCATGCTGTATATAAGATAGTGTCTTCTGTCATGTAAAGTTATGTAGAAGTTGGATAGTTTCAGTACATTACACTTTTACATGTTCGTATGTGTTTAAATCGTTGCAAATGATAGCGAGGGGAGGGAACAACCCTGAAAGGTATAGTGAAATTTTTTACATCAAAACATTGTTCTAAGTTTGAATCACTAACTGAAATGCAAGTTCCACCTAATTCAATTTCTTAAATTATAATTTTGATGTATTTTGTATATTTGATACAAAGTGATGATTTTAACTTTGAGGAAGGTAGGGTTATTTTATCTGAGTTTTCAAGAAACAGGACATTATCAACATTCCATTCTCTGCTTTATTTGTACTACCAACACAACAAAAATAATAAATAATTTAAACTTTAGCACAAGATACAATAAAAATTATCTTTCAAATGATCTATTTCATGAAAGTGAATACAATTATCAGGGTCTTCTATGAAGAGCCTTTGATCATTCACCTAAAAAGCTCCAAAATAGAGTTTCCCTATCTACTATTAAATTTTTACTCATCATGTTATACTCTTTGACATACACTGTTGCAAAAAGGGCAATATTTTCAGTTTTCTTTGGAATATTAATATTAGGGAGTCATGGAGTTGGTTAGTATATTCTAACTTCCTTACTTCTGTGTATCAGTTATTGAATGGTTCTGAAAACACTTTCTGAAAATAAAACTATGGCTATTTGTGGCATCTTGAAGAACTATGAGCATTGAGTAAAGTGAGACTTTATGATGTAAACTGTTTTCCTGGAATATCTGACTACTAGTGTTGCAAATAGTGAGGAGGACAGGTGGGTGAACTCACTGTCTTCCACTGGTCATGCATGTTATATGGAACTATAATGTAATATAGGTCGCATGAGCTATAATAGCAATCCAAATTTAGACAGTCATTTCAGTTCTGTAAAACTAGGTGGCACAGTGCCATGTCTGGAGTCAGGAAGCCCTACCTTCCTGAGTTCAAATCTAGCCTCAGGCACTTACTGGCCGTGTGACTGTGGGCAAATCACTTAACCCTGTTTGCCTCAGTTTCCTCATCTCTAAAATGAGTTGGAGAAGAAAATGGTAAATCACTCAGTATCTCTGCCAAGAAAACTCCAAATGGTGTCATGAAGACCTGAACAGGACTGAAATGCTTACACAACAACTACAGTTCTTTTTTTCTTGCTCTGGGAGACATGAAATTAGCTGGGTATTGTGCATTTGATAATAAAGAACATGGAGATGGTTTCTGGACTCTTCATGTGCACTCAATAAATAGTAAATAACTCCTCTTTACCCATTATTCAAAATCTTTACTAACAAATCAGTAAGTATACCTCACATGGGCTTATACATTTTGTAAAACATTTTAAAATCAAATTGTTGATATACACAGGCTCCTCAATATTTTCCTTGGTCCCCTGACTTCTCTGGAAATAAAGCCAAATGAAATAAGCTAACATGCCCTGTTCAAGGCTATAACAATGAAAATGGAAAGAACAACCAAATAGCTGAAATGGAATTTAGTGAAATTTAAAGGACCAGGATTGGCCTCAAAGAACTATGAGAATATATCTCCTTTTCTTTGTAGAGGTGAGGGACACCACATATAATGTCAGTCTGTCAATAAATATTTATTAAATGTCTACTATGAGCCAGGCAAGTGTGCTGTGTGCCATGTGCTGAGAATATGAAGAAAGGTAAAAGACATTCTCGAGTAGCTCCCAGTCCAATGCCAAACTAGATTAAGATGTTGACTAACTTTATTGCTCTTTCCCCCTACCTTTTTTAATTTTTTGTTATAAAAGATAGCTCTCTGGGAGAGGAGTGAAGAATGATATATTGGAATAATATACTGGATGTTAAAAAAAGATATCAGTAAAAAATTTTAAATGGTTTATTAAGGCACACATTTTCCTCCACAAGAACATAAGCTCCTTGAGGACAGGGACTTTTTCTTCTCCCCCCTCCCCTCTTTGTATTTCTATTACCTAACACTATTACCTAACCTTGGCACATGGCAGGTATTTTATAAATATTTGAAATAGATAACTAAAATTAAAGAATACAATTGGGGTGTACTGAGAGATCTAAAAGTGTATGATGGGGAGCATAACTGATTAGCAAGAATTTCCATGGTGGTTTTTGGCCTTAGGTGGATAAGTTCCTGAGCTACAGGGAGATGTGTACAGATAGCTTCTAATCCCCCTCCCTCTCTACAGTGGAAATTTCCACACATCAGGAAGAAGCAGGAGCCAAAAAATGGGCCACAATTTATTGAGAGAATAGCATGGTGAAGATGATACAGTGTTGAACTTGGGAAGAACTAGATTAAAATTTTGCTTCTGACATTCGTTAGGTGTATGATGATGGGAGAGTCATTAATCTCTCTGAGCCCTCCTTTCCTCATCTGTAAAATGAGGACCACAATATCTGTACTGTCTCCACGAATATTGTGCCTTTCAGCACCATGGACACCCCCCAAAGACTGTTGTGAGACTCCTAGTGAGGTAAAATATCTGAAGTTCTTCAAAGGCATTAAACTGACATATAAATTTTAAAAAAGAACTTTAATAGTACTGTGATTATTTAATAGTACTGTGAATAGTATCTGTGGTTCAATGGAAAAAGTATCAAACTAAAAAGTCACAGGACCTGAGTTCAAATCCTGCCATTTATTACCTATAACTTCTTGGATGAGTATTTTAACCTCTCTCAAAACAGTTTCCTCATCTGTGAAATCAAGGAGTTGTACTAGATGACTTCTAAGACTCCTTCTAATTCTAAAGTTGGGAACTTTAAACTAGGGTCTGTGAACTTAAAAAAATTGATGTTTGTATTTTATTATAATTGGGTTCCTTTGTAATCCTAAGTAACATATTGTATGCATTTAAAATATCATTCTGAGAAGGGGTTCCTGGCTTCACCAGTATTGCACAAAAAAGATTGAGAACCATTAATCTCAAGCAATGAGTCAATGAGCAATGATCTGTCTCTAAGTTCACTTCCACTGACAGTTCTAACCTTCTCCCTTCCTACAATAAGCTGTCATCTGATAGTATGCCCTCTTGGCAAACAGTACAAAGTTGTGTTGCTAGAGGCTGATGTGCAAGTCATCAGTGAAATCTGTCAACTAACCTTATTACTGAACATTTCCATGAAAGTACCGCAGCCTAAGAAAAAGACATTACCCCTTTTCTCAGTCTGTCCCAGGGCTTAGGACACTGTAGTTTCAAGTCCCTTAACCCCAACTGCCTCATCCTGGGTCATCTCCAGTCATCCTGATGAATATCTGGTCACTGGATTCAGATGGCTCTGGAGGAGAAGTGAGGCTGGTGACCTGCACAACCTTCCCTCACTCAAAACAAAGTCAAGTGCAAGTCAGGTCATCACTTCTCCGATGGCATGGTCTTCTTAGGCATCGAAGGACGAACACACACACACACGCACACACACACACACACACACAGAAGCTAATAAAACAAATAAGGCTTCTTGAGAGGGGCATCTATCCATAGTTACTGTAAATAACTCAGGGTCTAACCTTGCAAAGTGACCCATGTTCAGCTTGCACAAACATATATGAAAACCAATGAGAGCAGAGTATAACGAAGGAAAGGGAGAAATGTCTATTCGTTCTCCGGATCACCCCAAAAAACCAAGTGAAAAGAAAAGCAGAATGAGTTGGCTACACACAGTTTTTAGCACAGTGCTTGGCACATAGTCAGTATTTAAATGCTTTTCCACTCACTTATTCATTGATTTATTCATACAGAACATCCTCTTAGGCTTCTCAGAAATACTAAGTCATTTGCCAGCTCTTTTTGCTACCAGACAAGCTTTAACATTAAACAAACCATTGTTTAAACAGTAAATATTCATGTGAGCCACTTGATTATTAAAAGCTGTAACAAATATGCAGTGCAAACGGGCTTACAATCATCACTCTTCCTTTCTGCCAGTCCCGTGAATATTATCCCTTTCAGCACCATGGTTACCATCAAGCAGTGACTCAGAAATGTCCCTGTGCATCAGGAAAGATTTTCAAAGACATGGCTTGGGTGCTTCTGAAATGGATGAGGGCCCCTATGGCTCTCATGGTATGGCTCAGGGTGCCATAGTTAAATGGTACTCTCAACAACTTACTAGAACCAATGTAGCTTTCCATGTCTGGCAGCACCAAGAAAAGTAAAGGCTGGCATAAAAAGAATAAAAATGAATGACTCAGAAAGAAATAAAGGGGGGGAGCAAATTTTATCTTTCATATTTATTATTCAGGACCATCAGTGGCCACACTCTCATTGGATATGTCCCATCCAGAGTTCTGACATTCATTTCTTCAAGGCCCTACGTGGCATATGCTACACATCTCTTGCAAGTCTCTTTGAGGAGAACGCTCTAAAGACTTCCTGCTTCCACTAAGAAAGCCACTTTCTCATCCATCAGAGTGAGGCCATGCCTGCTGATTATCACAGCATCTGTAGTGTTCCGCCTTGGGTCAGAATGCTGCTGTTTCTGTAGGCTTTACTTTATGTTGATACGGTTTCCTCCAGTGACTTATTTAAGATGCAAACTGCTCTCCACTCTACTAACCTTTGCAGTATTCATGCAGGAGGGGAGCCAGATGACTGTCAAGGTTTTTGTTCAGTCCATTTTATTTTAAGTTCCATGTGTTTCGCAACAATTTAAGAAAACAGAAAAAGATGTGAAATTCCACATGACCCCTGAGAATTTGTAGTAAATTTGCTCCTAGTACAATGCAAACTTTTTGCAAACCAGAAGAGTTTTAATTTTTTATCTTTAAATCCCCCATGCCTGCCATAGCAGGTATTTAATAAATATCTTGTTGAAGTGACCTCTCTCAAAAAGGATTGGGTTATTAAAACAAAAATAGAAATTCTGAAAAGTCCTTACTGTTTAATGTATAAGAAGAAAATCAATCCCAAGTTGAAATCTCTCACCTAAAAAGCAAGATCAAGTGACCAATTTCTAACCTCCTTCATCACCTAAAAAGAACATCAGACACTGAATTTTTACAAAGTGCCTTGATATCCCTAAAATAGAGCTTTTAACCAACACATTAATAAAAATAAATGCTTAAATGAAGGAGGTACTGGGGTATAATCAGACTGTTTCTTAAGGGAGATATACTGAATTTTTTAGTTTCCAGCTTTAATTAAAAAAAGAACCTCAAAGAAATGTTATGGAAATTTCAATAAAAGATTCAATTTAATTAGAACTGAACTTGTATGAACGTGCATTTCAAAAGAACCTCAGGGAATATCATATAACATTTACTGATGTTAGGTACAAAAGAAGGCACTATTGAAAGAGTGGATTGTTATAATAACTCTGTCCTTAATTCATTCTTTAGCTCCAAACTTGAATCACAAAAATGGCAGTCAAATGAGGGTTGATGTTGCCATGTCATGGCAACAGGATATATCCCCATTGACTGAAGGCTCAGCTGCCTCGACCTCCTAGGGCTGCCCTCAGCAACTAGGCTTTAGTACTCTCACAGATGTGTGCTGGCTGCCCAGCTGTCCTCCTAATGAAATGATGACTTCATTTGATGAGAACTAGCCATGGTGAACATGCTGCCTCATGAAATTGAGATAGGACACAGACTTTTTTCAAAATAATGATAAATGAATGGATCAAATGGCCATTCCAGGTCTATCATCCCTGCTACATGGTAGCTGGGTACTTGTCACCAGGGCTTCCAACATATTTCTTACCTCTTACCCCTCTCCCCCCAAAAAGCAAAAAAAAAACCCTTTATGCTGCTGACTGATATTCTGAAAAGATGCCTTGAAACACATTTCCCAATCCAATTCACAACATAACTTGGTAGATGGGAGTCCTGGACTTTCAGGCAGAAAGTTGAATCTAGCCTCAGAAGTTTAATAGCAGAGTGATTAACAAATTACTGAACCTTTAACTTCACCCTAACCCTCTAATCCTTTCTCATCTGTGAAGTGAGCCTGATAATAGTATCTACCTCACAAGATGGCTGGGGGAAGATCAAGTAAGATATCATATCTAAAACCTTTTGCAAACCATCAAGTATTATGCAAATAGGAACCATTATTATTATTGTAACTATTTAATATAGTGGCTGGACTAAGTAAAAAACAAACCAAAATACAATCTTGGGCCACACAAATAAAAAATACAGCTAGAATATGGGAAGTAAATATCTGCCCTGGCCAGACAGCTGGAGTGTTGTGCTTAGTTTGGAGAAACACATTTTAAGAGGGACACTGACAAATTCAAATGTATCCAGGCAAAAGAAAGTGCAAGGTCTGTAAGCCATTCCATAACATGGAATGACATAAAGAATATGAGGTATTTAGCCTGGAGAAGCAGAGACTGAGGTTCAAATGAGAGCAGACTTCAAGTACTTACAAGGCTAACAAATGGAAGAAAGATTGGATTTATTCTATGTAACTCCAGAGGTCCAATTAGAAGCAATGGAAAGCTGTGATAGGATGGGTTCCACCTTCCCCTCTATTTTCCCCACCCCCAAAAAACCCCACCAATAGGACCTATACTAGTTTTCTCATCACCCTCCTCCGCCAAAGGAGACTATGTTCTTCCCTTGGACTCAATTAACTCAGAGGTCTAAAGGCTCAAGCTTCTCCTTCCTTGATGTAGTTTTCTGGTAGCCTCTGGCCATACTGATAAGTTTCATGTACACTTCAGGGCATAATAAAAAGGGTTCATTGGGAATCCCAGTCCTTAGGATTTGGCAGCTTTCATGAGACCTAGAGTCACCACTCTCTACCCTGTAGAACAGAGGTATTTCCATATGGTGATAACAGGGTCATGCCTCCTCAGGTTTCAGTGCAGGGTCCTTCTTATGTTACAGCTAAGTAAATCTCCTTTTGTTTACTGTTGAACGACCAATGATCATTTTGCAGAGACTAAACTAACAGGTTTCCAGCAGGAATCAAGCCTGCTCCTAACAAAAGCAATGGACACAAGTTCCAGGGACATGGATTTGGCCCAATTTAACCAGGATTATCTATCTATCTATCTATCTATCTATCTATCTATCTATCTATCTATCTATCTATCTATCTACCTATCTATCTATCTATCTATCTATCCATCAACCATCTGTCTATAGAGAGAAATGATTATTTCCCTCATATTAATAATCAATTATTGAGATTAAGTTTTTCCTTATTTCCTCATTCAGAAATAAATTCCTAGAGATTATTCAGCTGTCTTTGAAGGATACTGCTGATAGAAGAGATTGTCTAAATCCTTAGGGAACTTCACCCACAAAATCCAGTCTGACATCTCGCCCTTAGGAAATAAGCCCCTGTCTATCCTTAGAATCTTCCATTAGAATTTAGGGTGATCCAGCTTATGAAGGAGAAAACCAATCAGTGAGTTCTGGGTAGAGATGGATTCTTTTGACCAGATTGCTGGAGGTAGTTGAATCTCACGATTAGGTCACATTTTCTGTAGGAGTTGCCAAAGACTTTTGACCCACCTTCTCATTAATATGTCTACCTCCCTCATTGATTGATAACCAATCAGTTGATTTCCACATGCTCTTTTTCAAAGACTTTTTAAACATTCAGTATTCTCCAGGAAAGGACTTTGGTTTATGAGAAAACCAAATGAGCATCATTTAATTAATTATCTGTTAACCATAGTTAATAAAATTGATTATTAACTATCCAGAAATTAAGTATCTCAAACTTTTCATACATCAGAAGATCTAATAAAAACTGAAGCTATGTGGTGCTTGGTTAGGAATCAGGGTGTGCAAACATGATGTCCCACCAGGATACGCTGACAATCTAGAATCTCATCATCATGCTGTTGAATCAGCTTCTCTGATCTCATTGGAGGGTGGAGCCCTAAACCCTTCCTACAAGTTCCTTTATTCAGGGTTGAGATCTGAACGTTTTAGTCAACTCTCCACTTTCTGCAGCTCTGCTTGGTCTGAACTCTGCAAATATGATGCCCCTGCTAGGTACCGCATCCCCTAATATGTCCCTTCTCTCCCCACCAGCCTTCCTTTGCATTCATCAGATTGAGAACTCCATTAGGGCAGGGACTGTCTTTTTAACGAATTTATATCTTCAGTACTTAGGACAGTGCCTGGGAATACAGCAAGATTAATAAATGTTTATTAAATTGAATTGAATCAGGGTGTGTGAATGGTCTAGACTGCTAGAAGAACTTCTTCACAAGTCCCAGTGATGTTTTCAGTCTTCAGAGTAAATTTCTTAATGATAAGAATCGTCCCCACGTGGTATAGACTGTTATTATGAGAAGTGAGCTTCTTGTTATTTCAAGTGTTTTATTAGAACTTAGATGACCATTTGTTAGGGAGGTTACAAAGAATATGCCTTCTTATATATATAAGAATATACATATGTACATACATACATACATATATATACATATATATTATATATATATACATATATATACATATATATATATGGATAGATTAGTATATCTCAGAGCCCTTCCAATTCCAAATCTTTCCCCAAGACCCTAGGCATTGTACCTTGGCACACTACGGCCCCTGATCCCAGAAGCTCCCATTTGACAGCCACCACCACTCTGGCTGTCCCCCTTTTCTTCAGAGATAAATAGCCAACTAGATAATAGATGAATGATTTTTAAAGTGAGTCAAGTAGGCCAGGGGAGCTGGAATAAGACAAATGAGGCTCTACTAAATGGACACCCACTGGAGCAAATCCTAATCAATTGTCTTTTGATTAGCTGAAAGCACCACAATTTCTGCAGAATTTGAAGCTGATATTCTTAAAGCCTCGTTAGCTCTAAAGGATGAAAATATTTTGTAACATCAAAGGACAAGAATGACAACAGTAGACAAATACTTGTGAAGATTTGGATCTTGATTCATAGCCATATAACGAAATGTAAACTGTCCAAAGGAACCAATATCCTACAGACAGGCATAGACTCATAGATTTGGAACTAGAAAGGACAAGAGATGTCACTGAGCCCAATTTTCTTATTTTACAAAAAGTGAGGACCAGGTGACTACTGTTCATTCAGTCATGTCCGACTCTTCGTAACCCCATGAATCACAGCACTCCAAAACTGCCCATGGAGTTTTCTTGACAAAGATACTACAGTGGTTTCCCTCTTGGGTGGATTAAGGCAAACAGGAATGTTGGAGGCTGGATTTGAACTCAGGTCTTCCTCTAGGAAATGGTGCCATCTAGCTGCTGCTGAAGACCAGAGAGGTTAAGTAATTTGCCTATGGTTACTTAGAAAAGCAAATGCCAAAGCTACATTTCAAACTCAGGTATCATAAATTCAAACCTTATCCCCTTTTTACTGCTCCATGCCAGACAAACAATTTTTCTGTCTGAATACCCCCTGTCCCAGTGTGTTTTTCACTTGTGGGAGATCAGCTAGTTGTTAGTAAATACATAATTTTTCTTAATTCGAAAAAAAAATAAGAGAATCTTGATCAAGTAAACATAAAAGGGACTAAATCAGAAATTAAGCCATAAAGTCTAAAACTCTGTTCCATCTCCATGTTCTAATTCTGCTTTCTTCACTCTCTACCACTCGGTATATCTTTCTACATTTGTCTTTTTAAAGTTCAATAGTATTTCTCAAATATTAATTTATTCTCACTATTTGTTTTATTTGTGAGGGAAGAAAGATTGCTGCTTCTCATTCTGGGTTTTATCTTCAAGTCAGTTCTGAATGGGTCAGAAGGAACTTCTCAGAACTGAGACAGGAGGTAGATTCTGAATAGGGGGAAAAGGGAGAAGAGGCCCAGAGAAGAATAGATAGTGTGTGCAAAGGGAAAAGGTCATAAGAAAGTTTCCTTTCCCCTCTTAAGGAAGTATGCAGAAGGATAGGAGGCACAGGGCAAAGTAGACAAAGGAGGAGTGGAAGAAGGCCTATTCTATAGGATTTCACTCTAACACAGCTGATTTGGGATTTTTTTTTTTTTTTGGATATGCTACAGGTCAGTAAAAATTTACCATAAACTATATTGTGCTTTCCCCATGGCAATCCTGCAAAATAAGGAATGATGTAATTAATATTTTTCAGGGGTAGCAAACGTATCCTCTGAATTACATTGAATCTGGAATCTGAGGACCTGGGATTTCACTATTGGGGATGCTCTTTCCACCAATGCAGATTATATTCTGTTGTAGAATGGAAGTTCTTAACCTAGGGTTAAACCTATGAACTTGTTTTTAAAAATATTTTGTTAACTGTATTTCAATACAATTTTGGTTTCCTGTGTAGGGCAGCTCAGGCATTGGGCTTGGAATGATTTGGCTTGAATATCCTACTTCTAATATCTGCTAGATGTATGACCTTAAGCAAATTATATAACCACTGAGCCTCAGTTTCTTTACCTGTAACATGAGAAAGTTATACTTTATGGCCTTTCATTGCTACACTGGGCTTTGCCTCTCACCAGAATAAAGACAAATACAAGGTGTCCATGCATGCACACGTGTGCACGTACACACACACACACACACACGTGTGTGTGTTTTATTGGGTTGTTGGTTGTAATCATATGGCTTCAAAAGACAGATTGTCAGGCACCTGGTTTGTTTTCCGAATCTCTGAAAGTCCTAGCACATGATCTCTCCTTGTTAACAGACTCCCAGGGCAAAGTTCAGAGATGCGACCTTTCATCTCTGACAGCAACAACCATGCCTAAGCTCTCTCTGGCTGTTCTCTTGATCTTCTAGAGGCCTTTTTCAGACCCAGCATTCCACAGCTGCTCTACTTTGATTAGACAATCAGGGACAATGGAAGGAAAGAATCCATGTGTTACATATAATATATACTCATATCTATCACAATATGTCAGAGACAGAGAGGTCAACAATAGGAGACTAAAGAGAAGGAGAATAAGGGAAAGGGGAAAATGGGGATTTATATAATTCATAGGATCCATAGGATTTAGAGCTGGTAAAGATCTTACAGACTACACCAACCTCAGCATTTTCCAGTTGAGGAAACTGAGGCCCAAAGAGGGGAAATGATTTGCCTAAGGTGACACAAATAATAAATAAAAGAGCCAGGGTTTGAATGTAGGTCCTCTGATTCTAAATCTGTTACAATAATGAGATATAATATAAAATAATATGATATGATATAATTTGATAAAATATAAAAATTTTAGGGCAGCTAAGTGGCACAGTAGATAGAGTGCTGGACCTCTTCCTGAGTTCCAATCCAGCCTCAGACACTTACTAGTTGTGTAACCCTGGGCAATTCATTTAACCCTGTTTGCTGCAGTTTCCTCATCTGTAAAATTGGTTGTAGAAGGAAATGGTAAACCACTCCCGGATCTTAGCCAAGGAAACCCCAAATGAGGTCATGAAGAGTTGGACACAACTGAAAAAACAAATGAAAAATATAATTTTAAAAATATAATACCTAAGCTGGAAATTGAAACAGAAAAAGAAAACTATACAAATATCTCTAATGAATATATATGCAACAATTTTAAATAAAACATTAGCAAAATGACTACAGCAACATACCATAAAGATTATACACCATGGCCAGGTTTGATATTTACGTGTGGATTTATTTATGTAATGAGAGTTTGCGGGTTGTCAGTGGGTAAAAAAGGGAGAGACAAGGACAAATCTTTGTAAAATATTTAACTGAGTCTTTTTTTCAAGAGCTATACTGCTCAGCGTTTCCTCTAGGAATCCTAGAATTTTTTGGTCAGGAAAGAAAATCACACCTTACTTACTACTTCATGAACACCTTTAGTTTAGAAATTTTAGCAACATAATGAAGCCAAGGAGGACATAATAGAAAGGGAAGTCCCATTCAAAAGAATTATGAAATGTATAAAATACTTGGGAGTCACCAGTCTCCCAATGAACAATCAAGATCTGCATAGGTACAATTACATTGATCAAACTACCAAGAGGATTTTTAAGAAAGCTAGACAAATAATAATGTAAAAATAGGGAAGATGAAGTCTAGAATCTCAAGGAAAACAAAGGAGAAAAATAGTAGGAATGAAGGTAGGTCTAAAATTAGACTATAAAGCAGGAATGATCAAGATTACTTAGTACAGGTTAAAAAACAGAAAAGCAGATCAGTAGAATGGGTTAAATAAAGAATCAGAAACGAATTTCCTATTTGGAAAGAACTGCTGGGAAAATTGGGAATTGATTTGGCAGAAATGAGGTTTATATTCCTAATACTTGTGGGATACCATAATAAGTTCAAAATGGATAAGTGACTCAAATATCTTTTTTTAATAGAGAACAAGGTTAGGCACCTGACATGACTATGACTAGGCAGAAGAGATCTTAACTAAACCAGAGATAGAAGTGATCACAGAAGAAAAATATCAGATTTTATGTCAATTATGTGAAATTGAGGGAAATTTTGGTTAAGTTGGTAACATGAAAAATTATAGAGAAGCCTACTTCTCCCATATGTACTCTGGTAGGATCTGGAAAGAGCACTCATACAGGGTAATATCGATGATAAGAGACAGAAGGAAGTTGCTCCATTCATTTCAAAATACAAAAACAGCCAGGAGGCAGAAGATGTGTAGGAGAAGGGTCTTCCCAAGGAAGCTAGCAGTGAGTTTCAACTAATGAACCTTTAGCCTGCAAGGTTATCAATGGAAAAGGAGCCATATCAAGAAGTCAGCACAAACTCCAGGAAACATATCTGAGTCTAGCCATTGTTGGGAATTCTTGAGGAGGGAAGGTTTTCCCACAGTCCCTCCAATTTTTTTCTTTTTTTTAAAAAATACTATTTTATTTTTTTCAATTACATGCAATGATAGTTTTCAACATTCATTTTTCTAAACTTCTGAGTTCCAAATTTTTCTCCTTCCCTCCCCAACATAGCAAAAAATCTGACATAGATTATGTGTACAATCATGTTAAACATATTTCCACATCAGTCAAGTTGTGAAAGAAGAATCAGAATAAAAGGGAAAACCACAAAGAAAAAAAAGTGAAAATAGTATGTCACCATTGTTTTTTTCTCCCCTCCAAACTTCTTCATTTTCCATTTTAATCACCTTTGCCAATCTGCTGGGCAAGATGAGGAATTTTAGGGTGGCTCTAATGTGTATTTCTCTTATTATTAGTGATTTAGAGCATTTTTATATGGCTATAAATAACTTGGATTTCTTCCTTGAGAACTATTAATATCCTTTGACCATTTATCCATCCCCATTATCCATGGGGAATTACTTCTTATAAATGAGTCAGATCCTTGTACATTTTGCAAAGGATATATTGGAGAAACTTGCTATAAAGGTGTTTTTACCCACTTAACTGTTTCCCTTCTAAAATCCTGTGTTTCTTTCTTTGTACACACACTTTTAAATTTTACGTAATCACAATTGTATCTCATCTTCTGTGATCTCTATCCCTTGTTTAGTCAAGAATTCTTCTCTTGTCTATAGATCTAAAAGGTAATTTATTTTTGCTCCACTGTTTATGTGACCTTTTATATGTGGATCATTTATCCATTTGGAACTTATCTTGTCATTATGATGTGAGATTTGTTAGATTTTTGTCCAGTTTTCTCCACAATTTTTGTCAAATAGTGAGTCCTTTTCTGTTAGGACTTTCCAATGTTTTCATTCTCTTGAGATTCTTGACTTTTTTTCTTCTAGATGACTTGTTTTTTTTATAGCTCTATGAATTAATTTGCATGATACTGAATAAGTAAATTAATTTATACAGTATTGTCATTTTTATTATATTAACTCTGCCTACCTGTGATCATTTAACATTTCTCCAATTGTTTAAACATGTCTCTACTACTGTAAAGACTGCTTTGTAGTCATATCCATATATGTGTATATCTTCATAGGTAGACTCCCAGGCAGTTTATAAAGTTGACAGTAATTAAATTGGAACTTCTCTATCTCTTCTTGCTGGATTTTGTTGGTAATATACAGAAATGCTGATGATTTGTATGGATTTATTTTATAGTTTGCAACTTTGCTGAAGTTATTGCTTTGATTGATTTTTAATTGGCTTTCTAAGGTTCTGTAGTAAACCATCATATTATTTGCAAAAAAAATGTTTCTTCTTTGCCTATGCACATTCCTTCAACTTCTTTTTCTTGTATTATGGCTATAGTTAATATTTATAGAACTACATTAAAGAACAGTGGTCATACTTGCCTTATTTTTGATGTTATTGAAAAGACTTCTAGTTTACTTCATTACATAAAGGCTTGTTCTTAGTTTTAGAAAGACATGCCTTATCATATTAAGGAAAGGTCCATTTTTCCTATGTTTTTTAGGTTGCTTTTTTTTAAACAAGAATAGGTATTATATTTTATTAAAAGCTTTTTCTGAATTTATTGATATGATTTTTATTGTTCTTGTTATTAATGTGGCACATTTTCTTGACCGTTTTCCATTATTGAGTCAACCCTGATTTTCTTATATCAATCAAGCCTCATTATAGTGAATAATCTTTGTGATGTTTTGTTGTAGTCACTTTGCTTATGTTTTATTTATATTTTTTGCTTCAATATTCATTGGTATTTAGTATTCTTTCTCTGTTTTAACTCTCTTTGGCTTAGATGTTATATACATATTATATTACATTACATCATATTATATTAGGACCAGATTTGAAGAATTTAATAAGACCCATTCTTTTCTTTTTTTTTAAAATAGTTTTTGTAACACAAAAATTAACTATTTCTTGAAATGTTTGCTAGAATTTGTTTATGATGTCATCTGGTCCCTTCCCTTTGGGAACTTATTCAATTTCCCTTCTTTCTTTTCTAATCTTTGCTTTAAAGGATGGCTTTCTGGAATAGGTAATGAGGGATATGTTGTGAAATAAGGGTGATATAAAAACAAAAGACAGAAATACATTTTAAAAAAATCATTTAAAGAACATTGGATTGACAGTCAGAACTGAGTTTTCATTCCTGATTAGCCACTTGCTAAGAGATCAATGTAAAGATGGAAGGGGCTGTAACAATTTCATTGATTCTAACCTGTTACTACCATTTTGCAGAAGAAACTAGGACTCAAGAGATGAAGTGTCCTGCCCAAGGTCACACAGCTTAACAAGTACAAGAATGAAGATTAAAATCTTGGTCCTCTCTAGTACTTATTCTATAGGATCACTTGCTTTCTCTACGCTTCATTTTTTTAATTGGGAAAATCCAAATATTGCAGTACATGGCCTCTAACGTCCTTCCAGCTCTAACACCTATGATTCTGTGACTATATAATATCTAAGACCTCCTCTCACATTTCTATCTCTTCCTATCATTTTTGATATTTTGTAATTCTAGGCAAGTGTCAGGAGGAAACAGTTGGGATCTTTATGGCAGAAACCACTACCTTATATTTTTCCCCCAAACCCATCTCTTTTCCAGATGTCCCTGTTACTACAGAGGTCACTACCACGTCCATAGTGACCCAGGCTCTCCTAATTTAGTATCATCTTTAACTCCTCACCTCATATATCCAATCAGTGCTAAATCTGGTCAGGTCTATCTCCATTTTTCTCCCACGTCCCCTTTTCTCCATTCTTATATCTATCATTTAAGTTCATATCTCATCACCTCTCACCTGGACAGTTGCAATAGCCTCCTCATTGGTCTTCCAGCTGTCCTGAATCCCAATTTCCAATCTGTCCTCCAGATAACTATCAAAGTGATTTTCCTAAAGCCCAGGTTATTCCCTTACTCAATAAATGCCAATGACTCCCAATTGACTCTAGGATAAATTTTTTCATCTTTAAACTCCTTTTAAAATTTAAATGATAGTCAGTTAAATAACTCTATCAGCCCATTATTTTCTTCAGTGAGTTGCCATCAACTAATGAATCTAGTATAAATTTCTTCTGCCATTCAAGGTCCTTCGAGTTTATCTCCAAACTACCTACTCCAAACTATGTAATCTTCCATTATGCCCTTTCACATATCTTATTCTCCAAGCTGAACTCTACTACTGTTTCCCAAAAATATGACCTGTACTTTCCAGAATTCCTCTTAAGCTTTGTTTATTTGATTCCATGTTCCTGGAATGTCTTTCTACCAATCAATCAACATGTATTCATTAAGTATAGCAGGTTAATCTTCTAGGTACTGGGGATTCAAGTACAGAAAATTAAACAATCCCTAGCCATGCAATACTACTGGATAATAAGAAATTATGAAAGGGATCATTTCAGAGAAACCTAGAAAGACTCTGTATGAACTGATGCATAGTGAAGAATGCAGAACCAGGAGAAAAATTTATATGATAACACTGTAAAACCAAACAACTCTGAAAGACCTTAGAACTAAGATCAGGCCAATGACCAAGCATGAGTCTAGAAGACTGATAATGAAATATATTACCTATCTTATGACAGAAAGGTCAGTGAGAGACTTTGCTCTCTTCCAAAAGAGAAAGGGTGTGGGGAGAAAAAATATAATTTTGTTCAATGAAAAAAATTAAATTAAAAGGTTAAAATTTTAAAATAAAGCTCTAATAGCGATTTGCAATTTCATATACAGTCCTCTCCGTTCTACTTTGTATGCAGAAATGCACATTGTGTGTGTGTGTGTGTGTAGTTTAAGTGTGGAATAATAAATAATAATGTTTAAAATTTGAAAACAATTCTTATTTGCAAAGCGCTTACACTCTAATAGGAGAGAAGACTATGTATAATCACACGCAGCATGAATATAAAGTTAATTAATACAAATATGTGCAGAGTATTTAAATATAAGGTAGTTTGGGAGGTAGGGCACTAGAAGTCGGAGGAGAATGAGGAAATGCGTCATGCAATGGCTTTATGTGGAGTTTGTCTATTCGTCTGTTTTTTACTTTTTGGTCTGGATCTCTGAAATCACTGGGGCAGGCCACACCTGGGGAGAAACTCCTACCACTAACCCAGATTGGCATCAGGTCCCCTACAGAATAGAAAGCGGCCCGGGGCACGACGAGCGAGGCACGCTCAACCGGCCTGTATCAGAGGAGATGAAGCCAAGGCTCCAGGGCTCTGACGCTACGATGCCCAAACGTGGGTGCAGCGGGCACGGCGGGGTGAGCTGCCTCCTTCTTGGCTGGCAGAGCCCGAGTTTCGAGAGGAAGGAGGCTGGGGCGTCCCCGTCCAGGGCTCCGGATGGCTCTGGTGTCCGCGCGGCAGCAGCCCCCGGCGCGCTCAGTAACCTCGGCCCAGGAAGGAAGGGCCTGGGGCCCGGGCTGCAGGGCTGGGCTCACTTACCAGCGTGAAGTGCACCAGGGCGTCGTAGCAGAGCCAGATGAGCGCCCAGCGGTCCGCCCAGCTCGCCGCCCGGCCCAGGCGGCTGCCCAGCGCGTAGCCTGCCGCCAGCTGCGCGGCACACAGCAGCAGCGAGCCGGCCGCCGCCGCGGGGCTGCTCAGCTCCGCCGGCCACACGGTCATCGGGCCAGCCCGCAGGACCCCGAGGAGGAGTGGAGAGGCCGGAGCAAAGGCCAGGCGGCGGATGGGAGAGGACGAGGGAAAGCCTGCGCCTGGAAGCCCGCCCCAAACAGGAGGGGCGCGGGGAAGGAGAGGGAAGTAGGCTGGGAGTTCCCACAGGCTCCGACGGGCCAGCGCACGGCTTTTCTTTTTGTCCTCTCCTCCCCACAGAGGGAGATCAGGCTTCATTTGCTCGCCTGACTACCTTGCCGGGCTTTGTTCTGTCCTTATCCACACCGGTCCTTCGGTACTGAGAGGCCACCCCTGATATCCCAAGCTTTTTCGAAGGCCACCCCTGGGTCCAGGCTTGCAGGGACCCTATGCAAAATTATGGGATAAACGAGGTCTGGTAATGGAAGGCGTGCAGCGTGGAAGAGGGATTCCTCTGGTAATAACAGGGGTTCTTTTTGGTAACAGCAGAGGCGATATGGGGTGATCAGTGCCAAGAGTGTGTGTGTGTGTGTGTGTGTGTGTGTGTGTGTGCGCGCGTGTGTGTATAATGACATGACTTGAGTGAGGGAGGGCTGTGCAGGTCACCACTCTCACTTCTCCTCCAGAGTCGTCTGAATCCAGTGACCACATATTCATCAGGATGACTGGAGATGAACCAGGATGAGGCAGTTGAGGTTAAGTGACTTGCCGAAGGTCACACAGCTAGTGAGTGTCAAGTGTCTGAGGTGAGATTTGAACTCAGGTCTTGTCCTCCTGACTCCTGCACTGGTGCTCTAGCCACTACACCGCCTAGCTGCCCTAAGTTTAGGCTTGATAGTAAGAAAAAGTTTTCTGACAATTAGGGCTATGCAAAACCGTAGGAATAGGCTGCATGGGGAAGTAGTGGATGGAGGTGGATGTCTTAAAGTAGATGCAGAATGGCCATATGTGGGGTATGCATGCAGTATAATCGGGATAAAAACTCTCCATTTCTGTGCTTAGAGTTGTCTTCCAGCCTCTGATTTCCTTCCTCTCTCCCCAGTGTCCTCATGCTTTGTCTCCTCTATCTCCAATCCCTATCAAAAACATGCTTGTTAGGATCTTAGTTGACAAAGTTGGAAACAACTGGGGGAGCAAGAACAACTTAAAACTTTGACATCATCTAATTAAAGGAATAAATCCTTGATTGTTGCATGTTAGGTAGCAACTGGGAGGTGGGAGGAGGCCCAAGGTTCAATTTACTTGACCAGAAAAATCCTTTTATCATAGCTTTGTTTCTGCCCCCAACTCCATTTTAAGTTTAGAAAATTAGCTTTAAATATTGGTAATAATTAGTGACAGTGGTAAAACCTAATGGGTCTTGGACATTTGCTGGGATCACCAATCCTTATAGATACCATTAGTGGTGAATAATACTGGGCGGGGGAGGGGGGGGGAGGAGTGGGAGGTAGTGTTGGAGGGGATGGTTAGGATTAGAGGAAAACATTATTTATATTTGCTATAAGGTTCACAAAATGCTCATAGTCATTATCTCATTTGAGTCCCACAAATAGGTGTTACGGCTATTTTTACTGCCATAATAGAAAAAGGAAAAAGAAGTAAAAGGTGGAGGGAGGGGAAGTTTCCTGAAAGCACAGTGGTTAGAGTACTGGGCTTGGAATCAGGAAGACTCATCTTGGGTAACAATCTGGCCTCAGGCACTTACTAGCTCTATAACCTTGGACAGGTCCCTTAACCCTATTTGCCTCAGTTTCCTCATCTGTAAAATGAACTGGAAAAGGAAATGGCAAATCACTCCAGTAGCTTTGTCAAGAAAACCCCAAAATGGGTCACAAAGACTCAGACAAGACAAACAACTGAATAACCAAAGAGTAGAAGGGTAAAGGCTGCAGTACATTGTGATAAAAAGAATGTGAGATCTGAAGTCATAAAATCCGAGTTTCAATCCCACTGTTGGGGCTTACTGCTAGCGTGAAGGATAGAATGAAAAATATTCAGCACTAGCAGCAATGGGTCAAGCACAGAGAAACCAAAAGGAGACGGTCCCTGCCCTCAAGGAACTTATATTCTAACAGATGAGTGCTACTTATACCTACTGGGTTTATAGTGGAAAAATCAATTTACCAGTTTTTAAAGGATCCAATAACTCAAGCACTTATTCTTCATTATGCAGTGAAAAGATCTAGAGTCAACATGATTTATTGGCTAGAGTGCTGGTCCTGGAGTCAGGAAGACCTGGGTTTAAATTCTGCCTTAGTTACTGTAACCTCGGGCAAGTGACCCACTATGGACCTCAGCATCCTCATCTGTAAAACGAGGGGGCTGGACCTTGATGACCTCAAGGTCCTTTTCAGTTTTTAAATCTATGAGACTATACAGTTATCCCTTCCACATGGAGGGGGTTGGGGCATGCACCTTCTCCATCTGGAAAATCCATGTAAAACTTTTTGACCTTCCCTTCCTATCAGAGAAGTCTGAGTTTTTTCTTTTTCTTTAATGGGGTGTTTATAATACCTTATCGTAAAATTTGGTTTGCTATTATGTAATACTATACATATACTTTATGCATCTCTGAGTTTCTAAACGTTTTCCGTCATCTGCTGGCCTTTGCATGTCATCTATGGCTTCTGCAAAATTCTCCTCAAAAATGCCAATTTAATTTTTTATATTAAAACCGTGATGAGGAAAGTTTCAAAGTGGAAGGGATAATTGTATGTATGATCTCTAGGCCAACAGTTCTGAGTACTGGGTTCTAATTCTAGCTCTGCTGCTAACTGGCTGGGTAATCTTGGGTAAGTTATTTAATTTCTCTCTTGGTTTGTAAGAGCAGATAAGCAGATACAATTGCCTAAGTGATATTAACCCAGGACAGTGGTGCCAAACTCAAGTAGAAATAGGTTGGAATTGCATTTGGTCTTAGAAAATCACAAATTAACATTATTTGTTATAACTGTATTTTTTCTTTATTTTGTTAAACATTTCCCAATGACATTTTAATTTGGTTTGGCACTTGGAAGTTTTGCAAGTATCCACTGGGCCTGAGTTTGACACTTCTGTCTTAGGATGTCTAAACGGTGCCCCAAATTTTACGTCAACAACTGAGCTTAGTGTATTTCTCCCCAAGCTATCCAACTTCTTCACTCTTTCAGTGTGTGGCACCACAACTCAATCTCACATCTTGTGGTTACTGGTGTCATTGTTGACTCTTTTCTCTACCTTACCTCTCTTAGCTAATTACCAACTCTTCTTTGTCATCTCGTTGGTGCAGTGGATTGACTCTCAGGCCTGGAGTCAGGAAAACTCAAATCTGACCTCGGACACTTCCTAGCTGTGTGACCTTGTGCAAGTCACTTAACCCTGTTTGCCTCAGTTTCCTCATCTGTAAAATAAGCTGGAGAAAGAAATAGCCTACGACTCCAATCTCCTCCCCCAAACTCAACAAAACCCAAACGGGGTCACAAAAAATTGGACACAACTGAACAACTTAATTATACCCCTGCAATATCTTTTGAATCCACCCCAGCTTTTCTATCCTTACTGCCATTGTCCTAGCCCAGGCGTTCATTACCACCCACTTATACCAGATCTTTGGGCCAAATCTGGAGAGTTAAGAATGGCTTTTACATTTAAAAATAAAGTTTTATTGTGGTCAGATTTGGCCCTGGTTCCTTGTTTGCTGATCCCAGGTTTTTTACAGCCTGCCTCATAGATCCAACATACTGGCAAAGGTAGGAGTAGATATGCTCTTTACTTCTCATTATCTCCTCCATAATACCCTTGTACTACCATCATTCAACAACTTCTCCTTTCATACTCCACTTCAGAAGTGTAATGCTATGGACTTATGAAACAAAATCATTTGAAAGTTTATTTTCATTTTTATACTCCAGCTTTGGGAATTTTTGATAGCAAAATTTTCATTTTAATAAGATTGAACAACCTGTGCTATGCCTTGCATACGCAACAGTTTCTGGGTGATACTTTTTTAGACCAGTGGATCCATAGGAGGTCCTTAATCACCTAACATATCTCCATTTTGCTCATGGGGTCATGTCAAAACTGTAGCGTATGCATCAGAACCTCATACTTGATGATTTTAAGACTAGGGTTACAAATGCCATCCTTTTAGTCATTGGTAATGTTGAATGTTAAGATATCAATATTTTTAAATTTCATACTTCAAAGCTGCCAAAATTTAAACCTAAATTTTTTTTTTTTTAACATCCCGTATATCACCATACTCAGATCTTGGTAGCAATTTTCCACTGGCCACCAGGTCACTTGCCCTTCTTTCTTGTGTTCGGTATCCAACTCTTAGGCTTTCCCTTTACTCCAGTATCTGTCATTGTACTTGAAGACTTCAATACACATCTTGATCTTCCTTAAAAATCCCCTTCCTTTCCAGTTCATCAGCATCTACAATTTCCTTTATCTATACTTTCATTCTACCTCAGCAACAAATGGAGATGGCCCTACCCTTGATCTCATCATGAGTCCCCTAGTTTTCAAGGGTCTAGATCTGAAATCTTTATCCACCTTCCTCTTCATCTCTCCCTGAGTTTCACATCCCTCTGAAGCTCATTCTCCGTCCTCAACCTACAACTGCTTTGTTGATCATTTGGATCCTCATTTGTGTTCAGAATCTTAATAATCAGTTCAGTTTTATGCTGTTTTCTTCCCTTTTGATCCCTTACTGCCCTGCCTTAACATTCTTCATCCCTTTCCAAATTGCAGCCTTGAATTACCCCCACCGTGTAACGCAGTCACACAACGTATTACCTAGATTCATTGCTGTAAGCCAATGCTTTTACTTTTCCGTGGTTGTTTTTCTGCAGTCTCTATGGTGTCTGTTCTCTACTCCAGTTATCATTACTACCCTTTTGCTTCTCTCTCATCAAAGCTCTTCGCATCATATTCATTGGAAAAATTGAGGCTGTTTGAGTTCCCAATACCTCAAATCTTTTCTATATCATTTCCATTTTTTTCTTCTTCTACTAGTCTCAGAGGAAGAGGTGATTTTTATCCTTGCCAAGGCTAGCTAACTCTTCTCTTTATGTCCTTGATCCCATTCCCTCTCATCTTCTCGAAGAGTTTGCCACTTTATCACTTTCTCAAATTTTCCACTTTTCCCTGTCTATTGGTTGTTTTCCTACTGCACACAAACATGTCCACTTCTACCTATTTCCTAAAAACCATCATTTGAACCTACTATTTATCCTTCTAATCTTACATCTCTTCTATTACTAGAAAAATAGATCTGCACCTGTTGCCTCCACTTATCTCCTATTCTTTAACTACTTACAATCTGGTTTCTAACTGTTTGACTTAATCTTCTCCTTTCAAGATGATTCCAAATTGCTTAACTGATAAACACAATGATTTTCTCTCATTCCTCAACCTTCTGGGTCTCTCTGTAGCACCCAATATTTGTTGATCACCTTTTCCTTTTTTTTTAAAGCTCTATCCTGGGATTTCATGACATTGCTCTTTCTTCATTTTCCTTCTACCTGTCTGATTACTCTTCTTTTGCAAGTTTAACAACTGTCAACTACATGTTCTTCTAAGTGGATGTTCCCCAGAAAGCTGTCTGGGATCCCTCTACCCTTTTTTTTTTGGTGATCTCATCAACTTTTGTGGGATCAACTAAGATGACCCCAGCCCACACTTCTCTCCAGCTCCAGTCCTTCACCTGTACTTTCTTGCTAGACATCTCCACCTGGATGTCCCATTTGAGTATCTATGTAGAAAATAGGAAGCAAGAAGGGAGAAACAAGACTGGGAGGTCAATTAAGTTCTGAGCAAAAGGTAACTAAGGATGTCACCTCAAATGAGGTGGGCCAGTTATGTAGCAAGAAGGCTAGTGGATAGACAGCAGTAACTTTGGTAGTATCTACATAACACTGAGATTTGGAGGGAGATATTGTTATGTGGGTGGAACCCTGTGGAGGATTTATAGGAAATACAGCCAATAATCATGTGATAAGACTCAGATTGGTTGTTATTTGCACCATTGGAATGAGTACCCACATAGATGAAATCATAGATTCATTGAAGTATCAAAGTGGTGCAAGGTTGGGAGAGATACCATAGACATAGTACATATGTCAAGTTATCTGCAAATCATGATATTCTTATGCATAAGGAACAGCTAGCATTTATATAGTACCTTAGAGTTCTCAAAGCTTCCACAAATATTACCTCATCTTATCCTCATAAAGTACTGAATCTAAATGGTAATAATGTTGAATGAGTCTGGAGCTGAACAAGTTAACAAACTCAAACAGTATTAATGGCTTTGCCTTTGGCCCTGACATGATCATTAATGACAGAGGTGAAGACACGGAAAGCACTCTTATCAAAACTGGAGGGAAAACTAATACCATAGGTCATAGAGTCAAGATTCCAAATTAGGTTGGAATGGTAAATTTTGCCTCACTGGTTTTGGTCTTAACATTAGTAAATATAAATTAGAGGCAGTATAATGTAGTACAAAGGACCCCACATTAGGGAATCACAGCGCTAGCTAGCTTTAATCTCAGTTCTGATGCTTATTACTGGCAGGATGTTGGACAAATTACTTAACCTGTTTCTTCATTTATAAATGGACTAGAGCAGGTGTCAACAATGTGACCTGAACGCTGCAGTGCTGTTTAGTGCCTCCCTCCCCCCACCAATTTCTATTTGAATTTGACACAATAAAACTAGATGAAGGGATCAAGGTCCCTTCCAGTTATAAGTCTTGCAAGCATAAGTTTAGATTTAAAAAATTAGTTGCAAAAGTATTGTTTGGGGGAGGAGAATCTAGCTTAATAGCAGTTCACATTAAAAAAAAAAAAGATGGATGTTTTATTTAGCTCCAAACTTTATATTAGCTGACAGTGTGAAGTATATCCTAAAAAACCCCACTATCTTCATTTACAATATCCAAGCCACTGGATGGAAGAGTTATCACTTCATAGGGCCACTTTATATTGATCAGACCACATTTGGAGGTACCCTGAGAAAATGGATTGTCTTGATGAGGATATGATAGAAAGATGTCTAGAATGAAGAATTGTTGGACTGTGAATACCTAATTTGAAGAAAAAAATGACTGAATAGTATCATACTTTCATAACTTTAATAGGAAACCCTTCTAGGAACTCTCCTCAAATTTCCGCACTTGATCAAGTCTCTGGAATTCACCTGAGTCATCTACCCATCCTAGTCAACTTTTGTCACCTAAACCCAACCTCCCAATTCTGTTATCCCTAACCTAAGCCAGCCCTTCAATATCCGTTACCTCCTGATTGCCCCAGGCTATTTCCCCTCGATCCTTTCTAGACCCGTTCTCCCTTGGCCAGGTTGGTCCAGGTCCCTGGTGTTAATAGTACCATAAATGGCTATTTCTCAAGATACAAAAGAGCAAAGGATGGGCAGATAAGAGTGCTCGTGTTGCATGTCACCAATCTCTAGTGAAAGTTGGTGGCCAAGATGCGCCACCTTCTTGTGCGAACATAAAATGCTATTGAGTTTTTTCTTGGTGAGAAGGTTGGAGGAATGCATCAAGGATTTCTTTAAAGCCAGTGGGAGTGACTGAAACCTTAGGAACTCTGGACAAATTAGTATTAAAAAATTAATGACTTTTTTCAGGGAGGTACCAGTAGGTGTCTTAAGAATTATAGACTTGCAATGTTTTAAAAGTTGTCATCTTTTTAAAAAAAATTGCATGTTTACAATATGGCTGAGATATGGGAACTATGAGTGGACATGGAAAAAAACCAAATCTGTTAAGGACACATCAAAATCTAGTTTTAAATAGTGCTGTAATGCTGGTGAACAGTAGGAGTGGCTCTTATCACAGGAACATTAAAAACAAATTACCCCTCCCCCCAAAAAAACCCCTCACTGATTGTCTTATCTTTGCCTAAAGTCATTCTTTATTATCTCTTCTCCTCCTCTTGGCTGAATCCCTTGAAAAAGTCATCTAGACTAAGCTTTGCTGTTCAGTCTTGTCCAGCTCTCTCCTTTCGGGGTTTTCTTGGCAAGGGTACTGAAGTGGTATGCCATTACCTTCAACTCATTTTACATGAGGAACTGAGGCAAATAGGGTTAAAGATGCCCAGGGCACATACCTAGTAGGTGTCTGGGGATGGATCTGAACATATGAAAATGAGTCTTTCTGAATACAAGTCCACTAAACCACCTGCTTTCTCTTCTCAACCCTATGCAACATGCCTTTCACCTTATCATTCAACTGAAACTCCTCTCCGAAGTTACCAAAGATTTCTTGACTGTGAAACCGAACAGCCTTTTCAGAATCCTCATCCTTTCTGACCTCTCCATAGCACGTGACATTACTGATCACACCTCTCCCACCTCAGGTTTTATGACTTTGCTCTTGGTACTCTTGTCTGGCTGTTCTTCTGTCTTCTTTGCTGGATCTTTATTATGTTCCCCAAGACTGTCTTGACCTATCTTTGCTTTCTCTCTTCACTGATTTCAACTGCCATGGTTTCAATGATCTCTGTGCAGATCATTCCTAGATCTATACATCCAAGCCTAATCTTGCTAATGAGTTTTAGTTTCACATCACCACCTGCTTCCTGAACGGTCTGAATGGGATGTTCTACTGGCATCTCATAGCCAAAACATCCCAAACAGAAGTCATCACCCCAGCTCTCCTTTTCTATTAACTACCCTATTACTATCAAAGGCACCACCATCCTCCCATCACCATCCTCAACTTCTCAATCAACCCCCAGTGATAGATTTTGTCTTTTCTATCTTGACACAATCTTTCCTATGTCCCTTTCTCTTTATTCACACAGCCACCACTCCAGTTCAGGCTGTCACCATTTCTCACAAGGACTACTGCAACAGTTGTCTAATTTGTCTCACTGGTTCAAGTATCACCCCACAGATCCAAAGGGATTTTTCTAAAGAACATTCTTACCATGCAATTTTCCCCTACTGAATAAATTCTGGTGGCACCCTATTTGCTCCAGGATCATCGATCAAGTCATAACTAAACCCATTCCTACCTCCTAGTATTCTCATTGTTCACTCTCCTTTGCACATTATATAAGTCAGCTACCCTGTCCTACCTAATGTTCCTCAAACATGACACTCCATCTCCCATTTCGATGCCTTTGTATTTGACTGTCTCCTGTGCCTGGAATGCTTTTAACTCCCTCTTTATGAAGGAGGTTTTTCCCTCTACTCTGTATGGACTACGAACTTATTTATTTACATGCTGTCTTCTCCATCAGAATGTAATACCTTTGAAGCCAGGCACTGTTTTTGCCTTTGAATCCCTACTGTTGAGAACAACACCCAACTCATGTTTAAAAATGATTGCCAATTATAATTTTTCAATGAAAAACACAAATCTATTTCATAATTTGGCACCTAAAGCACATGTGCCAAATGGAGAAATTTCTGGAGCCAGCTGATGTTTGGTCCTAGGACAAAAGTCACAAGTAGGCTTTCAGACTGGATCTTTCACTGGAGTTTAAAAAGCCAGTCCTTTCCTTGCAAGAAACAGGTCTGTAAGTACCATATGTACGTTCAACCTTTACTGATCAGGAACCACACAGAAGGATGTGTATGAAAAAGTCTTAATCATCAACTTCTGTTGTTGTTTGGTCGTTTCAGTCTTACTTGACTCTGTGACCCCATTTGGGGTTTTCTTGGCAAAGATACTGAAGCAGTTTGAAATTTCCTTCTCCAGTTCATTTTACAGATGAGGAAACTGGGGTAAACAGGGTGAAGTGACTGCTCAGGGTCACAGAGCTAAGTGTCTGAGATCTGATTTGAACTTGGGAAGATGAGTCTTCCCGACTTTAAGCCTGGTAGAGTATCTACTTCACCACCTAACTGCTCTACTAGTCCCGAATGTTTCAAAGTATTTTTCAATATGTTTCATGTATGTTTCATGATGCTGTGGCTACCCACCTGCTGGGCATTGGTCACAGTTGACTGCTCCTTCAGGACCTGAGAGTGAAGAGAGTTTGGGTTTTGGTAGTACTCAATTCTTATCTGGTTGTGTTAATTTGAAGACTAAGGCTGTGACTGATATGTAGTACCCGTATCATCAGGTTAGAAGGTTTTTTTGGGGGTTCCAGTTGAGGTACTCTTGGCAGAGTTAAGTTTATATCAGAATTTTTTGGGGAAAACCTGTAGGGAAGGGTATGTGACCAATAAAATTAAATTGTTTTAAAAAATACTTTTCCCTTTAAAAAAATTCTACCCCCTCCCTCCTCATGTACAAAGTGTCCCAAAAGTCTTAGTGCAATTTAATAAGCCTTTGAAAGCTTAACATAGTAAATCAATCAATAATATTGAGACAATATCTATAAATTTTTCTGTGTTACTAAAGCAGAAAACAAATATTTGCATATTGGAACAGAAGACTCATCTACATTAGATGTGGCAGGATTATTTAGGAGCCAAAATTTCCTCATATTTGGATGCAATTTCAAATCAAACTCAAATCTGGTTTCTTCTTATTGTCCAAACTAATTTACTCTTTTATGTTACTGGATTTACTACTGCCAAATGGCTCAGTCTTAATGCAGTTACCACCTTCAATAATAATAATCTAGAAAAAAAGAGCTCTGTATTTTGATGCTAGTGGTTTTATGAAAGTCATTACTGCACTATCTAATGAATGATCATTCAATAGTTATAAATATGAAACTCCATCCTCAAATAGTACCTGAAACTACCTGCTGCCTTAGCTTAAAGTGTTCTAAAATTCTCTCGTTTTGAAAGCCTTTCTTCAGGGGAAGAGGATGGAAAATAGCCTTTTGGATATTTAAAAAAAATTTTATCTTTTACAATTTGGTCAGACAAAAAGAAAAATGAAACTATTTGAGAAACCTAAGCAATTTCAAAATAAGTTGTGCATGTTTTTGTAGTATTTGATAGCAGCTTTTTATTGGTTACAAAACCTAAGCCCATATACAAAATTAGGAACACATTTAGATGCCTCTTTTGAAAGAACGTTTTAGTCTATTTTAACTGATAGTTTAAAAAAAATAATAAAAACAATGCAATTTTTAAACACTGTTCTGAAAACTTAAAAGTGCAGCAATATATTCTGTTTCCTTTAACTATGAAATGGTGCAATTTCAATCCAAAACTGATAAGGTCACAATAAAGAGAATCAGATAATTCTGCTTTACCTGACTCTATAATGTTCACTTGGATATTGCCTGCACTTTCAGTGCAAGAAAAAACTGGTATCTTCACAGTAGTGGGAAAAATGTTCATTTTAATCTCACTGTAATATCAATGTGTGCAAAATCAACAGGGTAACTGTCAGTAAATGTTGGCAGGGTCATCAGAAATCAAGTTGGAAGGGGAAAAGGATTTTAATTCAAATATCTGGTGGATTTGGACTTTTCAATTTCACCAGTTTGTGACCTTAAATTGCTTTGACTTTGTTATACCTACTTTTAGTGAACACCACACAGTTTTAAGATTTTAGACTTTGTGTGAACAGGATGCAGTTACCATATGAAGCTTTTTAAAACTCAACTTTTGGGGAAAGAAAAAAAAGGCACAATGAACTTCAACTCAATTTTATGTGCACAAGAGTTGAAAAGTCTGAGCCACCTTAAAGAGAAATTGATTCTAAAATTTATAAAACCTATAAATAATCAGAGGCCAAACCACTATATTAAAACAGATTCTCTAGCAAGTAAAAATCTTGCAGTTTAAACATACGCTTGTATCCACTTAAGATACAAGACAAAACTCACTCTTTAAAGTGGCTCCACCTTGGCAGATATATACTTTTAATGAATGCACACCTGCTATGTGTTGTTCATCAGTGAAAAAAAACCAGCTGATTCACAAAGCTCTGATGGCATCTGTCCTTGTCTTCATCACAGTAAATACACCCCACATTGGATCACTAAATTAGTTTAGATTTTTCCATCCCTTCACATCAATGCATTGGGAAATCACACCCGGTAAACAATGGCAACAAATCCATTTTCGTGATAGCTTAGAGTTTCAAATTGTTCATTCCCACTCCAGCAATACCATATCCTTTTGTAAATAACTGGGTCAGACAATTTTACCAAAAGCAATGACTTCACAATACCACCAGATTATGCAGAACTATTTAAAAATCACTGCAAATCAGATTTATGCTGAAGAATGGCAGCTTCTTCTATACAGCCTCACACATACTTGTCGGTATCTTTTTTAAACAAGGGAATATGGTTTTTAGAGCAGGTTCAGAATTAAGCTTTTCTGATACTCAAAAAATGAAGCTTTTTATGACACTTCTTCTAAACAGTTGCTGGTTTGTTGCCAACCACATTATCAAAAGCACTGGTCACTAAGTAAAAAATAGTTTAAGACTAAATTACAGTAAACATGAAAGCTCCACAGTTTAAACCCAATATAAATCAACCAGATTCAATTATTAATTTAAAACAAAACATACTGACGACTGCAAGGTGAAAGCAAGACTCTTATGATCAAGGAGCCTTTCATTTCAGACTTCTCTTTCCCCGCCCAGTCAGGGATCTTGCTTTCAGCTTAAACAGAAGTCCAAGTCCAGGACAGGTTGCAGCTCAGGTAAAATACCATGCACAGCATTTGATTACTTCAAAACAGCAGGAACACACAGGCTGAAGTGAGTGGCCAAACAGGGCTTGCTGTTCTCAGTTAGGGATAATGGCAAAAAGCGTCACCGGTCCAAATCTAGAGCTCTTTCTCCAACCCTGGCTTCTGAGGCAGGTAATGAACACATCAATTACTGATAGATGAAGTACAGTTTGTTTTTTAACTTAATTGTTTAATCAATAACCAAGTTTTCTTTTTTGTCTCATTTTTTAAAGTTACTTTTTTTTTCAGTTTCACCAATGAAAATCATTTGGCTCGCATTTTAAAATCTATTCTTCCACATACAGTATATGAAAATATGTTTGTGGAGGACAGTGATGGAGGCCCAGCTGGCCTGTAAGGTCTTCCAGGATGTATGCACGCATCATACCCACGTGTCTTGGTCCACAGCGCACCAATTTCCAAAGACATGCTCTGTGGAAAGCCAACGTGCCACTGCTATGAAATCTCTCTAGCAAATCTGCAGGTTCAGCTGTCAGCACGCGGCACCAGGAAAAGAAAAAGGAGAAAATAGGAGAGTTGGGGCTGTTGAAAACTCTAAAACAGTTTAGGAAATCATGCATATGCATTTATAGTCCATGTGAGAGTGACTTTTGGCAACTGCAAAGTGACCGATACACGGCTTGCTTTAAAAGCATCAAAACGAGGAGGAGGCATGTGTTTGGGAGCCTTCTGATGTTGCTTGTTTTTGTCATTTGATAGCCATCTTGGTGGTGCTTCAGGTTGATTGGGGAGAGAAGCTGCCCTCTAGGGAACTTAAAAATTAAATTCTTTTGTCTGAAGGTTGGCCGTTGGGTCAAAATTGTAAGTACCTCCTTGTGTTGCTTCAGGAATGAGGCTAGGATCTTCATCAATCTATACAGAGCACAAACAAACCCATTTAATGTTAAAGTGTGGTTAACACTAGATTCCTGCCCTTACAGATATAATAATACTTTTATGCAATGTGAGAAGTTGGCTTAAAAGCTTTATTTTTTCATTTTATTGCACAAAAATGGTTTAAGTGACTCAGTAATTACTTCATTAGGAGAAATACAGATAATCTGAAAACAATTTCCTGGAAAATTATACTGTATCCAAATTAATAGCAATTTGCTATAACTTAATTACAAAACTGTTAGCTGAAATGTTCAAACTGAGTATTTATTAGGAGAATTAAGGTATTTTAAACTGACTCCTTTTTAAGTTCTAGCAATGAATTTAATTTTTCTATCATAATTGATAAATGGTACTCTGCCATTTATTTCTAATTAACTGATTCCAAAGGAATAAGAAGTATCATTACAAACAACTTTTTATAATCAAGTACAAGAAGATGGTTTTAGGTAGGGAAAAACAATGCAGAATATGCCTAATGGAAAAATATTTTGATTCAGATTTAGAAAAACATCTTTGTTTCATTATTATAGGAAAGAAATCATAAATATATAAACTGAAAGTTCTAGGAAATTCACAAGGTAAGCTCTAATCTACATTTACACACATCATTGTTGTACTTACATCATCACCAGAGAAATACTGATCTATGATCTCAAATGCTAATTTATAAATGTCCTCATTTTCATGTTGCTGTAATGCTTCAATTTTCTCCAAACCTATTAAAGTAAAATCAGTAAGATAAATAAGCACATAAAAGACTGCTTCAAATCTCAAATGAGAGAACTCTCAATTAAAATATCTCTGAGGTTTTACCTTATACCTATCAAATTGGTAATGATGATAAGATAAAAAAAAACAACACAAAAACAGCCCAGTAACTGTCAACATGGATGGGACTATGAGAAAATTACCATATCAATACAACATAAATGGAATTATGACTGGTTCATTTATTATGTGAATAAATTCAAAATTATGAAAAAAAATCCCTCAGTCATAGATGCTACTATCAGACATACCATAAGGGAGTGAATAACAGAAAGGTTTTATATCACACACACACATATACACATACACACATACACACATACACACACACACATGCTGTGAGTATTGACTAAGGAATAGCTAAACAAATTGTATGTGAACATAATGAAATATTGTTCTGTTAAAAAAAGATAATGAGGAATTCAGAGAAACGGGAAGTGATGCAAAGTTAAGAAAGAATCAAGGGAATATGTGAAGTGACTATAATAATTAAAAAAAAAAAAGCAGCTGAACTGCGATGAGCTGTAATGAATAATCTTGGTCCTGAAGAAACCACCTTCCTCCTCCCTCCTCTCTCAATAAAGAGATAGGGACTAAAGATGTACAGAGCAGAGTCTACGATTAGATTCAATTGCTCAGTCAGTTGCCTTGCTTAAATGTTTTGCTTTTGCTATGAGAAGGAATGTGATGATGGGAAGATGGTTAGGGAGAAATGACTAAGTGTAAAAAATAAAAGTAAACAAAAAAATTAAAAATAGAATAAAAAGATTAAAGCGAGTACAAAGAGGATTTCTAATTTCCATCATGGCAAAGACCAGTTTCTCTAAGAGCTCTATGAATTTCACAAAAATTTAGACTCAGAAAGGATTTCAAAAGTCATCGAGCCCATTTCTCATTTTGCAGATGAAGAAATGGAAGGCCCACAATGTTTAAAGGACCTTCCAAAGGTCATATGCATAATAAGGGACATCCTCTAACTCAAAACACAGAATTTTTCCATTGCACTACATGGCACCTCCAGGGCCTTTAAAAAAATGAATAGGCTGAGACTAAGGAATGTCACTGAAAAGATATCAAATTCAATAAACTCAGTCTTCCCTTCAATTGTCCTATTGGTTGGATTGTGCTGGAAATATCTGTTTAGGAGGAAACAATGTATCTGCTACAGTAAATGTTAGTAAGTGAATTAAAGGGCAGGAATTTGTAACACAGAAGAGAGAAGGGATGATTTAATAAAAGTAGGATAAAACTGAAATGTCATAGGCTGCAGAAGCTGAAAGGTTCTGTAGGTCTTACAAGGACAGACCAAATGCTGTCCCACTTCCAACAAAGCCTCCTCTCCAAAGCCTGCTTATACTCCTCCTAATTCTCCCATCTTCCTTTCATCTACTTTCTGCTTAAAAGCCCAGTCATTCTTGACCCTTTCCCCTCTCCATCAAACTCAGTCAACAAACATTTATGACATACCTGTCATGTACCAGACTCGGTGCTATGCTTGCAGAATCAGCCCCAAGATTCAGCTGCTTGTCACATTAAAATGATACTACTCTGGAAAAATCCTCCCTCCTTCCCACTATCATTACCCTAGTTCAGATCTGTAATCTCTTGCTTACTTTCTAACTGCTCTTTCCTTCCCAATATATATGGGATTCCTCTCATCAAAAGGCTTCAGTGGCCAAAGAATTGTCAATAAGATAAAGTGTAAACTTTGGCCTGGCATTTCAGACCTTCCTTAAGGTGATAATTAGGCTAGAACCTGCCTTCTAATCCTTGTTCTGGTAATCCTTTTCACATACCGGGAGAGCTAAATATTCCTTTCCACCTCGGCATGGCAGATAGCATTTCATAACCCCACATAAGATATTATCCTTGTCCATCCTCTTACACTGCTATTTTTCTCATCTTTCTGGTCTTGGTCTTACATGTCACCTACTTTAATTTTTAGATTTTTATCATCTTGAATTTCCCTCCTTGACTTCTACTAGTCAGTCAGTCAGTCAACAAACATTTTATTAAAAGTATACTATGTGCCAGGTACAGAAAGAGGGAAAAGATAGTCCCTGTCCTCAAGCAACGAATGGGGAGTATATACAAAAGTAAACTAGTTATGGGATAAACAGAAAGTATGTAAGAAAAACACGTAAGAAAAGGTATGAGAATTAAGAGGGGTTAGAAAAGGCTTCCTGTTTAAGATGGATTTTAATTGGGACTTCAGGGAAGTCAGTAGGTAAATATGAGGAAGGAGAGAGTTCCAGGCACAGGATATAATCAGAAAAAATGCCTGGAGCCAAGAGATGAACTACATTATGCTATGAAAAGCCTGGGAGGCCAGTGACACTGGTTTGGAAAGTGTGTGGTAAAGAGTAAGGTGTAAGACAATTGGAAAGGTAGGAGGGAGCTAGGTCCCAAAGGGCTTTGGATGCCAAAAAAGATTTTGTATTTAATCCTGGAGTCCACAGGAAGCCACTCTTCTAAGCGCTGAATCCTTCCTGACTTGTGATAATCATTTGTGTATATGCACAGATCACTCTCACATATCACTCTTCTGCTTACATTTAAGGCCATTAAAACCTGATATTCTCCCTCCCCACCTTTGTTTCATACTTCTCCTTGCCATTTGTTTTACATTCTAGTCAAATGAGAAAATCCTTCACCTTCACAAGAGACCATTCCTTTTCCTCCCCTTGTGCCTTTGCTTGTGGCATCCTGCCATGCCTCCCTCCCCCTGCTGAATTCCTACCTAACTTTTAAAAAGTTCAATTCAACTTTCATTTCCTTCAAAAAAGCCTTCATTGATTTTCTGGAAGCAACACATGTTACACTTGGAAATCTCTTTGGTTTGCTACAGATCTAGATTTGAAATATAACTGATAATGATTAGCTGTGTGTGACCTCAAACAATTTTGACAACGTTTGGCTTCATGTTTCTTATCTAAAAAAAGGATAGTACTTGCACTGCTTACTTATACTTCACCAGAAGCATGCAACTATGAATCATCTTCCCTCCAAGGGCCTCATGCACTAATGTATAGTATAGTTACATGTGAATGTACCTTATTGCTCTACCCATCTGTAAGCTGTATTACAAAGCAAATGCAATGGAGTCTGCACTTTGGAAGCACTGAATAATTTTATACAAGAGTTAAATTCAATGCCCTTGTGAAGGGAAGAATGGAAGCTTCTCAAATGTTTATTTTCTTTTTAAATTCATTATTTGTTTTCAGTTTTCAACAACCACCTCCATAATCCTTAAATTTTCTCTCCCTCCCTTTCCTCTCCCTCCCCAAGATGGCATACACTCTTATATGGGTTCTACACAAACATTCTTATTAAACACATTTTCACATTAGTCATACTGCACAGAAGAATTAAAACGAATAGGAGAAACCATGAGAAAAAACAAACCAAATCAAAACATAACACAAGAGAAAAGATCTGCTTCATTCTGTGTTCCTCAAGTGTTTATTTTCATAAAAAAAAAATCAAGCAAATGATCCAAAAGTATTGATTAAATACTTACTACGAGCTGCTTGGCACTGTGCTGGGTGCTAGGAATAAAAGTCCAAAGAATAAAACAACCTCTACTGCACTGAGGTTGGACAATTAAACAAGGTATTTTGAAAGGAGAAGACAACAGGGAGAAAGAGGATGGGAGGGAGGGAGAAACCAACAGAGGGAGATGAGGGGGAAAGGAGGAAAGAAGGGCCAGAGGCCCAGAGAGAGACAGAGAGAGTGAAACAGTGTGGGGAGAGAGGGAGGGACAGACAGAAGAAGAGAGAGGTGGAAAGAGAAAGACTGAAATGAAAGACAAGGTAGTTTGGGAAGTTGAGTGTAGCACGAAACGCTTCCTATAAAACATCCTGCCTGATTTGCATCTCAAAGGAAGAGAGGAATTCTATGAGGCAGAAGTAAGGAGGAAGTGCATTTCAAGCAGGTGATTTATTTAATGCAAAAAAGGGGAGGTGAAGTGTTACAGGTGAGAGAAATTCACTTTGGCTGGACTGCAGAATGCAGGAAGAAGAGTAGTGTCTAATGAGTATTCAAAAGACAGGTTGGGGAGCCATGTTATGCAGGGCCTTAAAAGCTCAACAGTTTATATTTTATCCTAAAGGCAAAAGGAAGTCATTGGAGACTGAGTAACAATTGGCTCTCAATTTAAGAAAGGTGACTTTAGCATTAGTGTGTGTATAGGATCTACACCTGGAATGGTGCAGAAAGGAAGTAGGGAGATCAGTTAGGGGCTGTTGTATTTATCTAGTCAAGAGATGACTCTGAACTGCTGTGGTAGTTATATCAGTAAGAAGGTCAGATGGGAGAAATACGAAGATAGAAATGAAAAAAATTTGGCAACTGGTTGGTATGTAGGGCAAGAGGGGAGAAGCATACAGGATAACACACCAAGGTTCCAAATGGATGGCTGTACTTTTGTAGGAGGAGAGAGAGTTTTAAGGAAAGACTGTATGTTCAGTTTTAGAATCTAGTATCTTCCAGAAATCAGGTCTGAAATGTCTAACAGGTACAGTGATGCAAGACCAAAGGAGATATTATGTTCATGAGAGCTAACGAGTTGTAAGATAGATTGAAGATAGCTTTAGGATATATAACCTTGGGGGAAACTCACAGTTTACGTATATGAATCAGCCAGAAAAAGAGACTAAAAACAAGTAGTCAGAAAGGAAGGAGAACCAGCAGAGTGACACAGTGTCAAATACAGGAGACAAAACCTAAAGGGATTAGGACTAAGATTAAATTTGGCAACTGAAATATCACTAGTTGACTCTGGAGAGAGAAGCTGCAGTTGGAGCGAGGCCAGAGGCCAGTTTTGCAAAGGCCTGAGGAGTAGGTAGTGTGTGAGAAGAGAGGCACTGGAAACAATGTATGTAGATTTCTTTTTCAAAGAGCCTGGTTGAAAATGAGAGGATGATATAGGAAAATAGTTTGAGGGGACAGTAGAGATAGTAGAGTCTAGTTAAGGTTTTTCTTGATAAAGACATGGATTTCAGCTGAGAAGAGGAGGACAGAGAAGTATGAGAGGCTTAAGATGAGAGACGGTATTGAACAGCTTCTGAAGGAAGTCAGAGAATCAATTAGTGAGGAATAAAAGGACTGACTGCCATGCTGCAGTGAAGACCCAATTGAGGCTGGCTAATATGAATTTATAACACACCCTCCCTGTTAGCATGGCTGAGACTTCCTTCAGGGGGTTCAGCTGCTTGGAAGTAGAAGAAATCCAGGACTCAGCATGAGAAAAGCAGCACCAGGATAAGAGGGCAAGAGATTCGAGAGCAGAGGCCAGAAAAAAGCTGGAATAACTACTGGTCTGAGAGAGAAGAAAGGGAAGTCAGAGCAGGAATAACGCAGTGAGAAAGTATTCCTTTCAACAACAGCAGGTACTTCAATACTGAAACTGACTGAAATAGAATTTGGGGTCCTTTTTAACCCTAAAAGTGTACGGTATTAATTTTCTTTTTGAAAATATCACTCATATTAAAATAAAGCTTGATGATTTCCTTAGACCTGAATTAGGGCAAAGAAAAAGAACTATTAAAAAACTTATTTCAGAGAAAAATATAGACTCTAGGTAAGTGAACAGCATTAACCTTTCTCTATCAGTTTAGAAAATACCACTGAAAATTAGCTGACTTTACATACACCAAGTCTCACCTCCACATTCTTCTATTATTTCAGCTATTGCGCTAGCTTCATCACCAGCCATTATCAGAATGTTTTTCAGACCATCGAGAACCACCTGAACCACCTGAGAGTCTTTTACTGACAGTAAGTTACAGAATGGTGGTATTACATTCTTCTGTACAAGGTATTCAACCTAAAAAAAAAAAAGGAAAAATTTATTACTTTTTAAATATACATAGACTCTATCTTTTCTTCCCCAATGAGCTCCAGGAATTATCTACTAAATAAAAATAATAATTTCTTAAACAATATAGAAGGTGTATTTGCATGTATTAATGAGCAGCTTAAAATAATCTGATAATTATTTCATGCAGTCTCTTAGTACCTGATCTTTTCGCCCACTTATCGTCAAGTTGCTGATTGCCCAAGCAGCTTCTTTTTGTGTTCCAAAGTCCCCCTGAGAATTAAAAAACAAATTTAAAATGTACTGTTTACTAAGACGCTTCAGTTATATTGTATCAGAAAGTTTATTTAAAATTTCTTATCAATATCCTTTGTTTTTACATTATCTACACTTGCCTCCCCAAAAGAATGTGTCAGATACTTTAAATCAGTCTAACTCATAATATTACTGACCTTAGCCAGCTGGTGTATGATCATAGGGATTAATCCAGCATCTATTACAGCTTGTACTTGTTGCTGGTTTCCCGCTGTTATATTGGAAAGGAACCAAACTGCTTCCTATAATTAGACAAAATAAAAATAATTTTTTCATATATGTTGATTTATTTAAATAAAATACATTAAAGATAAATCAACGAAATCATATTACAAGTACTGACTAAATAAAGCATACAATTTCCACAAAATCTTTCACTAATAACATTAGGATCCTATTAACAAACTAGCATTGTCACATTTCTGAAGTCAGGAAGAGACAAAAAAACCCAAAAACCAAAAAACCAAAGCAAACCTGAAACTAAACCAACTGAAATTAAATCTAAATACAGCATCCATGGTGGCTTTATACTTGAATTTGTTCCAGACATTATATTTAGTTCAAAATAGCTTTATAAAGTAACAGTTAATTTTTTACCACTAAAAATACTCATGTGACTAATGTCTGGGGCCTAAGAGTATTCAGTATTCAATCTAAGAAAGGTAACTTTTTAGGATCTTGGGTAACAACCTCCATGTCTACCTCCTTGTAAGAGTATGTGCCTGCAATATATATGAGAGATCAAGCTGACCAACAGAACCAGATGAGTCCAGGACCCTTAGACAACACCAAGAATTAACAGTCTTGTCCAAGGTTAAGTAGAGACTTTCGGTCAGCACTTAACAGAGGGCTCACACCAAGTGGCTACTAGGGAAGAACCAGAACATAGATATACTAAAGGGGGGCTTTCTCCTCAGAGATGGGTAAAATCTGATCATTTTACTGCTTTCATCTGGACTGAAAGACAAAAAAAAAAATTCAATGAAGTATATGGACTTAGTAGTGATAGGAATGTTAAAATGAAAACAAATGTGGGGCTAAGAAAGGACCTAGAGACTTGGGACTTTGATATCCAGACAAAACCAGTCTGAAATCAAAAAGGAGGTTGGGAGGACAAGCAAACAAAAAAAGATCCCACCACAAAATGCTTATCATGGTGACAGGGACACTCACAACACAAACACAGAAGAGAATGACTCCTAAAATATCTACAAGCAAAGCCTCAAAGGAAAAATGGGTCTGAGAACAAATTCAACTACAACTCCTTGAAGATCTGAGGCAAGGGTTTTAAAAAGTTCAAAATGTTTTTTATAAATAAATGAGAAAGCTAAAGGAAAAAGTTGGAAAAGAACTACAAATTACAGAAGAACTGGAAAGGGAATAAACAGCTTGGAACAACAGGTACAAAACTTTGCCCAAGTAACAAACTCTCTGAAAATTAAAGTGGAACAAATAGAAGATATCAGAAGTCAACAGGAAATACTAAAACAAAGTCAAAAGATTAAGGAGAAAAAAATTTCAGAATAACTGGACTACTACCTAAAAGCTATGAACAAAAAAAGTATCTAGACATCACATTTCAAGAAATCTTGAAAGAAAAAATTCAAGTTAACCAAGAACCATAGTCAGGATCATACATGATTTAGCACCTACCACTATAAAAGAACAGAAAGTGTGAAAGAAAGGAAAGGAGCCTTTATTAAACTCCTATAGTGTGAAAGGTACTAGGTTAAGTACTTTAAAAATATCTCATCTGATCCAGTCTGGATGGTAGGTGCTATTGTTAATCTCATCCCCAGTTGAGGGAACTGACTACTGAGCTATCATGTGTCTGAAACCGGATTTGAACCTAGGTCTTCTTGACTCCAGGCTTAGTATTGGTTCCTACTTCTAGGTTCGTCAGTTGGCAAAACAGCCAAGAATGACTTGCCCAATAAAAATGCCTTTAATGAAGGCATATATTCAATAATCCTGATAAAATGACTAGAATTATACAGAAACTTTAAAGTTCAAACATAAGAGTTTAAGAGAAACATAAGAAGGTAAAAAACAAATAAAAATGATAAAAGAATAAACAAGGATAAATTGCTTATATTCTAATACAGGGAGAGGATATGTGTCTCCCCTTGGAACCTTATCATCATCAGGGGTCACAGGGAGTCCAGTCTAATCAGACAGGAGGCATGGGAGTGGTTCTGTCATATCTTGATTATCTTAAGAGAAGAATGGAAAGGTAGAGGAAGAAAAATGTAATGAGGTGAGGGGGACAGGAAGGTTAGGTGAAATCTCACATAATTAGGGGACATAAGTAGAAGTCTACAAAAAGAAAAAAGGAAGAAACAGTGGGGGTAAGGGGAGAATGGTTGACACCTGAATGCTTATCTGAACTGATTAAAGGAGGGAATACATAAACCACTGGATATAAAAATAGGAGGAAATGAGGACTAGATTAATTCTTAGTAAAATAAACTCTAAAGATGTGCAAAAATATTTATTCCTTTGAAGTGACAAAAAATGGGAATCTTAGGGGGTGTCCATCAATTGGGGACTGCCTGAGTTAGTAAGAAAATATGGTGGAATACCATTGTGCTGTAAGAAATGATGAAGGGAGTGGTTTTAGAGAAACCTGGTAAGACTTGTATGAACTAACGCAGAGTAAAGTAAGCAGGATCAGGTGAATAATTTAGACAATGACAACAATATTGTAAAAACAAACTTTTAAAGACTTAACATGAAACTCAACCCCAATGGAGAGAACAAACACTCAGAGAACAGAATGATATATTCCTACCTATATGCATAGGATTTAGATGTCTATATGGTTTTTCCTTTTAGACATGGTCAATATGGAAATGTTTTGAATTTGAAATTTGCTTGAATTAAACCATTAATGTTTGTATCAAGTTTGGCTTTTCTTTCATTTTCAATTGGGGGAGGTGAAAGGGAAGGGAAGGAAAGAGAGAGGACAGATTCTTGATTGAAAATGAATGAATGAATGAACAACTAGGTGAGTACTGGTCCCTACTTTTCACCAAACTAGCTATGTTAATGTCAACAAAGAACAATAAACAAAACTGTCCTGATCAACTATTGCTCTAACTGACCTTATGTTAGTTACATGCATAGAACAGTTAATAAATGAAACAAAATGAACTCAGAGGTAACTGTAATATTCTTTTATTAACTGAAAGTGATAGAGAAGAGAAAACATGTAATAGGAAAGCTCCACCACATACCTTATTTATCTTCTCTTTTGGGTGAGACAAGAGGTTTGGGAAGTGGGAAAGAACGTCACAGTTGAGAACAACCTGTGTCTGCTCATCAGTGCCTGTCACTATATTGCCCACTGCTCTCAGAGCTGCTGTCTGTAATGGCAGGAGAAGAAATACATTTTTGTTTCTTAAAGAAAATTCATTTCTTCCTTGAATCATCTGGTTGGATTTGCGAAGATTGAGAACTCAAAATAGGAATGTCTACTATTTTATCCTAACCAAAAGCTAGATATATAAGCATTTCTGAATTTTTAAATGAAGCTACGTTAGTCAGTCAATAAGCATTTATCGAACACCTACTATGTGCCAGGCACATAATAAATGTTAATGATACAAAAGGTCTCTGACCTCAAGGAGTACATAATCTAATGTCTGTGGAAAAATATAGATTAAAAAAACCCAAATAAGCAATATAATTGAAAAAAATAGATTAAAGAGTAGAATGTAAAGAGAAAACCTGAAGGACTAGTAAATTCAAGGCTCATTCTTTACTGCTTAATAAATAATAGCATCTTGGTGGCTATATTCCTCCTTAAGACAATACTATCTCAATGTTAATCTATTTCATCATTTTTTCCTACCTTCATTATACTGGATGAAAACAAGATGACTCTTCTATATCAATATTTATATATTAAAATCATTAACAAAGGTTCTACATGGGTCATTTGTTAGCCTTTCATTTATGAGCCATCACTCTGGATTTGATTGTGGGACATGGGAGACACTGGCACAGGACCATTCAGCATGGCGTGCCCACATCAGAAAAGGTGCTGTGCTCTGTGAGCAAAGCAGAATTGAAACAGTAAAAAGGAAACATAGGCTAGGCAAATTTGGAGTAACTACCCCAAATGTTCACATGGACTATCTATGTGCTCAATCTGTGGAAGAGCATTCTGAGCTTGTATTGGAGAGATCAGCCACAAGCAGACATATTGAAACTTGATTTTATCACGGTGATGTCATTTTGGTCCTCTTTGAAAATGAAGTACAACAACCAACCAACTATGAGCTGGCAGTTATATGACAATATAAATGTTGAAGGCTAAAACTTAAAGCACAAAACTTTCTTTCAAAGTACACATATGGTAAAAGTATGAGTTATACAAAGTTTATCATTTTTAGAAATATATTGTTATATGCTTCTATAAGATTTTTTGTTAGCTGCATTAAGTGGGTTTTCTTAACCTTCTAATTAGTTACTCTTTCACACATTCAGTCATTAAAAATATATAGACCATCTACTATGTGTAGGGCACTATGCTAGGCATTTTGCTAAAGAGTATTAGCACCTAACAACTTATTCTGGCAATGAAAACTAATAACCAGAATATCAATATATGTAAGCAAAGATATAAAGTATTCTTCCCAAAAAAGGGACCTACTTATATTAACTAAATCTATGGCATTTTAGAACTCCAATATTTTGGGTCCATATACTAGAATAGGAACCAGGAGTCAATATTGTTAATCACTAAGGTTAGCATTAATATTACAACCAAGAATTAACTGTCATAGATTTCTTTGCTTGATGTTAGGAACGTCGAGACAGATTCCTCCCCATCTTTTGCACTATCAGTGGAAATTGGTCTCTTGAAGGTTGAGGCTAGGAGATACTACTCTCAGGCTTCACACTGGAAGACAATGGGGATGGATGAAAAGGGAGTAAAAGAATTATGGCTATCTCCTTCCTGCAGGAAGGTGTAAAGGACATAAACACTTTCTTCAGTTAACTAGTGGTTTGTTTAAAAAAAAGTCCGTCCTGCCCACATACCATTCACCACTGCCAGAAAATCCAAAAATCAGAGAGGTTCATCTGGGTCAGTAAGTTCTGTATTTTAAATGCCAACCTCAGTCATTTAACCTCAGCATCTAACAGTTTATTCAAATTGTTTTTCTTTCAAAACCCAAACCACTTAACTGCTCTGGGATACTGAGAATTTTGATTAGGGAGGTTAAAGAGGAGGAAGGAAGTTACTATCTTTTCCCTAAAATTCAGCCCTCTTTCAAATTTTCCTATTTTTGTTGAAAGCATAGCCATTCTTCCATTCTCAGCTTCATAACTTTGGCATCCTCCTTGATTTCTCCTTCTGCCTCACCCCCGAAATATCCAACCTGTTGCCACATCTGACCATTTCTAAGTGCACATCTCATAAGTGACCCATTCCCTCTGTTCTTATAGCCACCACTACCTCAGTTCAAACTTTTACCCTCTTCTGCACCTTGATCACTGCAGTGGACTTCTCATTTCTTTCTACTTTTCACCTCTTCCCATTGCAGCCTGTTGCATACACCAGAAACTATTTTCCTTCAGTGCTGATTGATCACATACCTACCTTCCTCAATCAACTCAAACAGTGACTTTCTATCACCTCTATGATCAATAAATTTTTCTATTTAGTTTTTCAATTCCTACACAGCTTGGTCCTAATTTATCTTCCCAGTCTCAATCTACATGATTTTCGTTTCTGTAATCTGAGATTTGGCCAAACAAGCCTTCTCCATCCATTCTCCCAACTCTGTGCCTTTGCATTGGTGTGCTCTGTGCCAAGACTGCACTTCTTTTTTCACTCAGCCACCTAGAATGCTCTTGTCAGAATATAGCCCAAGCACTATTTCCAGATGTCCCTAGCTTCTGGAGCTGTAAGAACCAAAGGAGAATTTCTGCTCAGTGCTTGATTTAGTGGTTGGCAAAGAGCAGAGTGTAATAAATACTTATATTCTTTCTTCTCTCTGTCCTTTGTATTTGTTTATATTTTAATTTTATGCATTCCGTACATAGTTATAGGTGTATCCATGGACTGCAACAGTAGAGAAGAATTCTTACCCAGAAGCTGCAGTCTTCGGGTTTCTCAAACATTAGATTACTACAGTCATTTACTACTGTGTCTTGTGTATCTAATCTATTCCTGATCTACCATTCTATTTCTTAGTTAGTAGGAGATAGTTTGGATGATTGCTGCTTTATGATATAGTTTAAGATCTGGTAAGGCTAAGTCACCTTGCTTTGCATTTTTAAAAATTAATTCCCTTGATATTCTCAACCTTTGCTCTGCCAGATTAATTTTGTTGTTATTTTTTCTAGCTCTATAAAATAATTTTTTGGTAGTCTGATTGGTATGGCACTGAGTAAATAAATTAATTTAGAATTGTTATTTTTATTATATTGGCTCAGTCTACCCATTTTTTTCAACTGTTTAGATCTGTCTTTATTTTTGTTAAAAGTGTTTCATAACTGTGTTCATAGTTCCTAGGTTTGTCTTGGCAGGTAGATATCCAATTATTTTATATTGTCTGCAGCTATTTTCACTGGAATTTCTCTTTGTATCTCTTGCTCTTGGGCTTTGTTGGTAAAATACACAGAAATGCAGGTGATTTATGCGGATTTATTTTATATCCCACAACTTTGCTAAAGTTGTTATTTCAAGTAGTTTTTCAGTTGATTCACTAGGATTCTCTACCATATCATCTGCAAAGAGTGTTTTGTTTCCTCACTGCCTAGTCTAAATCCTTCAGTTTATTTTTCCTCTTACTGCTATAGGCCACATTTCTAGTGGGCTTATTCTATACTGAATAAGACAGGAGATACTGAATATGCTTGCTTCAACTCTGATCTTACCGAAAGGGCTTCTAGCTTATCTGCATTACAGATAATGCTCACTGATGGTTTTCAGACAGATATTAGTCATCATTTTAAGAAAAGCTCCATTTTTACCTGTGCTCCCTAGTGTTTTTATTTGGGATGGATGCTGTATTTTGTCAAAAGCTTTTCCAGCATTTTTTTGAGATAATCATGTTTTCTGCTGGTTTTGTTATTGATATGGTCAATTATGTTGATAGTTTTCCTAATACTGAACCAACCCTGCATTCCTGGTATAAATTCCACCTGGCAAATGTATGATTCTTGTGATGAATTGCTATAATCTCCTTGCTAGTATTTTATTTAAGATTTTTGCAACAATATTTATTAGGGAAATTAGTCTAAAGTTTTCTTTCTGTTGTGGCTTTTCTTGGATTAGATATCAGCACCGTATTTGTGTCATAAAAGGAATCTGACAGGACTCTTTTACCTATTTTCCCAAATGGTTGATATAGTGTTGGAGTTAATTTTTCTTTATATGTTAGGTAGAATTCATTTGTTAATTCATTTGGCCCTAGGACTTAGGGAGTTCACTGATGGCTTGTTCAATTTCTTTTTCTAAGACTGAGTTATTTAAATATTTTATTTCTTCTTCTGTTAATCTGGGTAATTTATATTTTTGTAAATATTCATCCACTTAACTTACCTACTTATTTAATTCTGTAAAGCTATCACCTATGCGACAATTTCTCCATCTTCTCAAAATGTCTGTTCACTTCTGTCACATTGCCCCAAACCCCACGAACCAGCAATTCATTTGGGTCAAGGACCTTTTCATTCTAATATTCAGAATCCTTGAGAGGATTAGTGGGTCATTAATCATTCACACTATGATATAAATTAGTTTAAATAGAATGATTTCTTCCTATTACCTAGTTGTTATAAATCTGTTATATGAGGAACAAATGTTTTGATTAGGGTGAGGCGGAAAAGGTAATTAAGGGAGAATGAGTTATAAAAGGAGGACAAACCTGGAAAAGGGGACCAAGATAGGGGAGTTTGAACTGCAAGAAGACCCATCTTTGTAAAGGTGGGTACCTGAATTTAGGGGAGAATGGACAGTGAATGTGAAGAGGGGTTGCAGAAAAGTCACATCTACTATAGGATACCTAGGGCTAGTGCTGAACTATTCCCCTTTCTGGAAATCAGTTGGGAAGATAAGCATTATCCACTACCCATATTCTGAGCAGTAGTCTCTTGTAATATTATTTGACCCTTGCTGATTTTTAACGTGCTAACTAATTGTATTCCACCTCATTATACTGACATTTTGTCCTGTTCTGCCTAAAGCACGGTGGTGGGAATGAGGTTTCAGCTAATTCCTGTAGTCTTAAAAAACAAACCTCTCAACCCTGGGATCAACAGCAGGTAAGAAACTGCCCCTTCCCAACCAGCTGTCTTACCCCACTGTGACGTCTCATCTCTCGATCCCAGTTTTTCTCCCAGGGCAGTAAATAAATTTTATAAAAATACATATGGAAGCCCTTAGTGGTTTAAAGGAACTAATTTGGGGTTATTTGCTGATGACAAAGAAACTGAGGGTATGTTGTATATGGTCATACAAACAGCCATGTTAGAAAAATTCTGACAACTTCTTTTGCTTCTTCCATACAGTCGAGGACAAACCTAGGTATGTATAACTTATTTCTATCTGATTTCCAGTTAACTAGGAAATAAAGTTATTTTTAATATCCTACCTTATTTAAATTTTAATTGTACAATCTTGAATGTTGTTTCATAATAAATTCATACTGTGTAACTAAAATCATGTGGAATGAAAAATAAAACAGACCTAAATACGAAAATCAGTCACAAATAAATAATATTTTTTAAAAAATTTGTTTCAAATAACCTTAATACTTTAGGGATCCATATTTTCATCATCCCTCTTTAATAAGATTGTTCTTAGGGGGCAGTTTTTTAAAATTCCTGTGGCTGAAAAAAAACATCTGTGATGAAGTAGCTAACCACCTCATGATGAAATGTGAAGCCATTACTTAGTTGTGCAGATTTTCAGAAATGACAGGCCCATACCAATACCTGAAGTCTTTCTAGAATGCTGAAATTTATCAGTCTGAGCTCTATTAGCAGAGCCTTCAAAAACTTAGGGTTTTCTCCACACATTTTTGATGTAGGACCTTAACAATGGTTCAAACTTTTACTCATATTAAAATAGTTCATTATATCAAGCTAAGTTTTTGCAATCAAATTTTAATTAATAATGTTTTTTTGGTGGAAATAACTGAATTTATGCCAGTTTTAAATCAACAGGATTCTGTGTTTATAAGAAAGTGGAACAATACTTACTTGAACTTTAACTTCCTGGTGGCTCAGAAGAGGCACAAGAAATGGCACAACTCCTGAATCAATAACCATCTGAATCTGTTCATTACCTCCATCAGTTAGGTAAGACAAAGCCCAAACAGTGTCCACAAGAATCTATAGGAAACAACAGCGATTTAAAAAAATAACCATTCTGCATACTAATTTCAATATTTTCGTGTACACAAAACATTAGATTGTGAGGGAAAAAGTAGACAGATGTCAAGATTTGTTTCAGGACTATACATGCCTGATTACTTGCGATTTTTTTTTCTATTAAGTAGCAGGTATCATTCCCTCAGTCATTATCCTCCTGCCTTCAAGATGGACCTCCACCCCAATTTCCTCACTTTTAGATCAGAGAAGCAAGTGTCAATTTATTAGAATGGAAAATTTTTTTTCTACTATATCTGCCCAGTTATTACTCGAAATACAGATATTTATAATGGCATTGGCTCTTCTGAATGAAAACCTGTAGCAGTTATCCCATCTACTTTAAGATTTGTGAACTGCTTACTACTTCGGGTCTTTCACCAAGTCAAAGATTTTTAAACACACACACATGCATACAATTGCACGCATGTGTGAAGGAAGACATAGAAAGCAAAGTTAGGAACCTTTATCTTTCACTCTTAAAAAAAATGAACTCAAACAAAACTCTCTGTTCTTGTTTACTCTTAAACCTTCCACAGGACCTTCAATAGGAGAAAAATGTTCTCACTGAAGGTTAACTCCAAAAACCTTTTTCATTTTAACCATTTCTGATGGAAATTACCATCATCTCACTGTTATCAGCAGGTATCTCGTTACCAAATTACAGTCTGAAGACTCTGATGCTCACCTCTTGCTCTCTGATTATAACCAGGAACAGAATCAAATGGTTATAGCACCAGGAGAAAACTATATCTAAGCATTTGTATAAAATGAAGTCAATATACTCTGATCCTAACAAAAGAAAAAGTACAGTATTTTTCATTAGTCTCTAAGGATATTACCTTGAAAAGTCAAAAGCTTTCTAAAAGTCTGAAATTGCTATTAAATTTGATCACAGGCTATATGGGGTATTACTTGAAAACTGCATTTCGTAGCCATTCCAACCTGGTCTAACTTTCTCATTTAAATTCTTGGGCACCTAGAAACTCTCACCTTTCTTGGCTTCCATGACACTATGTGCTTTTGAGTCTCTGGGTCTTACTGTTTTCTATCTCTTCTGCTGGTTCCTGTTCTTTCAAGCCTTTGTCCTTTACTTTCTGTCCTTCTTTCTTAAATACTGACTTTCTCTTGGGGAAATCTTATCCTCAAATACAGTTTCAACTATATCCTTTACAACTCAAGGCCAGTATTGCTAACTGGATCTTCATACCAATACTTCAAACTCAATATAACAAAAACTAGACTTGTTTTCTCCCTCACTCATTCTTTCCCAATTTCTCCATTCTAAGAGTATTAACATGTAACAAAAGTCAACCTATTTTTATTCTTCTTAAACTATAAATTGCTTGATTCTTTAGAACTTGTTACAGCAGAATTTGGCAAGCAAGCTTCAAAAGACCAGTTTCATTAGCACTGTAAAACTTCAGGACCTAAGATATGAGTTAGCTGAATCAGTTTCCTAAAGTCATCTGAAGCTTCATAAGTTTGCTTACTATTTTTCCTCAGGTATACCTATCCTTCCAATGCCTCACTTTGAAATGTTCACAGAAAGATAGTAAATTCACCCATTGGAAGATACACATGGCTCAGTCAACTGCATTTACTCATGAAAATCTTTTGCCTTTTCAAATAACTCTGGGTAAAAGACAAAAGTACCCTTTCATCTTTTCACAACAGAAAGCTGTGAAAACTTTCTAAGTAAGATACAAATTACAGTGTAAGTTCAAAAACAGACCTAGTTAGTTCTGCTGCCTGTGCTTACAATACTGTCTTGGTTACAGTACTCTGCTGTATTCAGTTCAATGTATAACTATTAAACACCTAATGTGGGCAAGACATCGCTAGGAATATAAAGAAGTAAAAGTAATATTCTCTACCTTAAGTGATCACTATAATTACTGGATTCGACAAGCAGGTGTGATAAATTTCCTAGTCCAACCTCTTCATTTTACTGATGAAATTAAGACCTAGAAAAGTAAAATGACTTCCCTAGAATCACATGGCTATGTGTTTGAAATGAAGTTCCCTTTATGTTCTTTCCATTACATTAGGCTTTCAATTGAGCATACATGGACTATGTATGGTCAACAACCCTCCACATTATACTTTCACTGTGCACCTTATGACTTTATATAGTGATGCCCTACGAAGATATCAAGGTTTACTTTGCCCTTTTATCAAATTCAGCCTCACAGACCAGAGCACTCTTCTTTGATTGAGAGGCCATCAGCATGTCAATAAAAACCCGTAATGCTATGAGGTGTTCCTTTTCTGGTTACTGTAGAATCGTACAGTTCCCCACCCACTTCCCTAGCCTCAGCATAGATTGCTCTTTTATTCTCCATTACAAGACTTTCTGTTGCTTACTGATCTTTCTAACTTTTATTATTGTCCCTTCTAGTCCTTAAGTAGCTTCTGTCTCCTCTTTTACTTTTCTCTCCTTTCCTCTGTTTTTTAACTATCATGACAGACAGCTTTTATATCCATGAGAGCACTTCTTTTTGAGCATCCAAATAACCATTTACATTCATATACAGAATGTCTTCTGTAGCATATTTGGGTTCCCAGTTCTTCTTGGCTGTTTTAATCAATGCTAACTGCTGGATGTATGCTTCTTTATTGCCAAAGATTCTTTATTATTTTTAGGTATGGAGCTATTCCAAATGCTTTAAGCTACTGGAAGGCTGACTTCTGAATAAATGAGGGGTTACTGTGCTTTACAAATCCTTTATAAACAACATGTTAATGATTCTATCCCCAAAACATATATAGCAGCAGATATGAAAGAGGCTACGGGTCCTATGCAGAGTCGTTGTTAAAAAGTAACAAATTCTATGTGAAAACTGATGGGAAATCCTACATGCAACCAAAGATCTTTATCATGAAATCTAAATAGCTAAAAACATAAATTTCTGTTATCTCTACAACAGACTAATAAAGGTTACAACGACAGATGAAATGGAAGATATCATAATGAATAATGACAATATATATTCTTTGGAAAACTACATATATCAAAAAGGTACAGGATTTGGGGTTTGATAAAAGTCTTATAAAAATGTCAAATCATCTATGTACCATATCCACTGAAAAACAATTAATTCTTAGAGTAAATCTAACTTACATCAGGACTGTAGTCTTGCTGGTTCTATTGGTACAAAAGCAGTACGAAAGATGAGAGGAAGATACTGAAACAGTCTATGTACAGTAAACTAAAGCGGAATATGACTGGAAGTAATATAAATGTTATGACAATGCAATAAAGATTAGTTCAAGCATAAGAGTAGATTATTAACTGCTAGTATTCATGTCAATCTGACATGAAATCATCAGAAATGGGTGGCTAATTTTGATCTAGCATTGAATGGGCAACCTCAAAAGGACAAAGAATCAAGTGAGAGACAAGTCTGACTTGGAATATAGCCAGTAAAAAAACTTATACACATATTCTACATGGAATGGAAAAGAATGAAGATTAGCCATTAACTTTTACTGTCAAATTAGTAAATGTGGCTGTGTCATTAGCAGGGTCATCTTTGAACAACAACAAAAAGAAACAGTTAATTTTGTAAGCACTTCAGCAGTCTCCTGCATATTACCACTTATTGTGAGTAACCATGAATATTAAAAAAAAATGTATTTTACTACCTGGAACCACCAAAAGTTAGGATCAGGAAATAACAAAAAAACACACAAACCAAAGAAGGCTGATAAACATTCACATTTGTTCCCAAGGCTGTCTTACAAGACATCAAAAAAAAAAATGTTTGGGAGTAAAACAGAAAAATGTTGAATTGAAAAAGTGTTTTCTACCCTAGATAGTGCAATGATGAGCTTATTACTTAAAGGACAGAATTCAATATGCTGAAATGTTGACTTCTATTTATTCTTATAAGTATTGCAAATAGCCTGTGTGTTTCAGAAATAATTTCCCCTCAGAGCCCATATACCGATGTGCAAGAGGGAAAACTGAAACTGAGCCCCTCCCTATGGCAAAATTCCTTTCTGTTCAACTAATAAATTACTCAGGTTTTTTGATTATTCACAATAATGATCCAATTTACTGGGAACAAATAATTAAAAATTAATAACAGCCAAGGCCTGTGAGTAGCAAGAAAAAATTGGCCAAAATAGATATCCATTAAATTTTAAGTTGAATTCTAATTTTACTATTATTTTTGCTTTCAGGAATACTGTTGGTTAGAAAACTCACAGCATTATTATATTGAGAAAGTAATATCAGATTTTGAAGCAAAACCTGAAGGGGATTTTAAGTAAGGACAATGGATAAAGGAGAATGCATCCAGAGGAAGGTAATCAGCATAAGGAGACTGGGGATGTTTGGTCTGCAAAAGAGATGAAGACAGACTGATCTTAATTTGCTTGGTGCCAGAAGAAGTAACAAGAAGTAGTGAGTGGAAGATGATCAGATGAATTCAGGTTTGATGCATGGAAAAAATTCCTAACAATTAGAGCTATCCAAAGGTTGAATGGACCACCTGTGTAGTTAGGCGATTTCCCATTATTGGGATAAATACTTGTCAGTAGTTTTGTAGAGGGAGATTCTTGGTAAAGGAATGGGTTGGACTAAATGGCCTCAACTTAACACCTATGAAAACAATTTGCCCAAGGCTACTTCTTTAAAAAGGTTTCAAATGTCTTTATTTGATTAGTCAGGAATGCGATCTCCAATTATTCCTATGAGAATAATTTTGATTGGAAGAAAAATCTAATTCACGACTTGTTTTGTGGGGAAACAAAAGATTTAACTTTTTACTATATCACTTTTATATTTAAAGTGCTTTAGAGTTCATTAAGTATGTTTATATTATTTTCTATCTCATTAGAACCTCAAAAAAATACTATGAGATAAACAGGTTAGGTATTTTTACTTCTGTACTGCTTATGAGGACACAGAGGTATGGAGAAGTTAAGCTGCTCAAGGTGACACCAAGTTGAGTGGTAGAGACAGAACCCAAACTACATCTTCTAATTCTTAGTCTATGCTGTTTTCCATCAGATCACACTGGCATCATCAGGGTCTTACAGTATCACATTAGGTGAAATCAGCAGGTATGGCTATCTTCTTGTTCTCTAGATGGAATGATACCATTAGTCGATCAAAGAAATTGCAACTTTGGATATGCATATTATTTAACCCATTGTTAAACCATTGTTTCCAACCTCTTACCTCTTTTATGTCTTTAAGGAACAGTTTGTTCACTTGATCTTATTACCTATTGCTTTGCCAAGCCAAAATCTTTTGGATATTGCTTTTTAGCAGATTTCTCTTTTCCCTTCTCTCAAGATGGCGGACAAAAAACTCAAAGGAAAGGAAGGAAACCAAAGGAAAAGAAGACAAAAAAAGAAAAAAGGGAGAACAAAAAGGAAGATGTGGCTGAAAACCTTGAAAGCATTGCGGTTGGAACCCAGTCCTGGCCCAAAGGATCAGTAGATAACTCCAGGTCTGCAGTGTATTCCTGGAGAATCATGTACAAGTGGAAATATGCTGCACAAAAAATCCAGATTGAAAGGAAAAAGAAAGAGAAGGTGTCTGCTACTATCTCAAAGCCAGTTGGTGGCTATAAGAATGGAGCAACCCATGTAGTGAAGATTTGCAAAATGCTTAGGTATTACCCTACTAAGGATGTGTCTAGAAAGCTGCTAAGTCATGGCAAGAAGCCTTCAGTCAACATGTGAGAAGACTTCGAGCTAGCAGCACCACAGACACCATACTGATCATGCTCAATGGCCGCCACAGGGGCAAGTAAATGTTTTTTTCTGAAGCAGCTGGCTAGTGGCTTGGTACTGGTGACTGGACCTCTGACCATCAATCATGTTCCTCTGAGAATGACACATCAGAAATTTGTCAATGCTACCTCTACCAGGGTTAACCCCTTTCAGGTGTAAAAATTCCAAAGGCTCTGTAAACCTAGACACCAAGGAGAGATTTTTGACACAGAAAAAGAGAAATTCGAGATTACCAAGCAGTGCAAGGCTGATCAAAAAACAGCAGACTCTCCAATCCTGCCCCAAATCAAGAAAATTCTTTAGCTCCATGGCCACCTGCGCTCTGCATTCTCTCTCTCTCTCTCTCTCTCTCTCTAATGGAGTTTATCCTCACAAACTGGTGTTTTAAATGCCTTGCAGATGACTCTTATTAAAATATTTGGAATAGCAAAAAACAAACAAAAAAACCCTGCCAAAACCAAAAACCCTATCCTTGTTTTTATGATGTGGTCATCATCTGTGTAGCTGACCTATGTAGCAGCTATGTTATTGAAAAGTTTATTCCTCTACCCACTGACATCTGTTTACTTGGTCTAACCTGAGGTCCCTTGTTTCTGTTGGAGACTTTCCACTTTATGTGGGAAGCAGGAAGGAAAGACAGAAGACACTGAAAAAAGATAATCAGGTAAAGTCAGGATTATCTTGCTTTTTGCCCCCCAACAAGTCTTTTTCTCAACAGTTTTATTTTACTTTTTCTTTCTGGTCAAGACTCACGTCTTTATTTCTTTGGGGAACTCCTGGGATGGAATTTTGCAGACTGACAGTGTCTTAAAAGTACTGCCTGGTACAATGGCAGGTTGAATTACTTGTCCACAGTTATATAGCAAATGCGAAAGAAAGGCAAGATTTGAACCCAGGTCTTCATGCTAAGGGTGTTCTGATCACCATATGTTTCATTTCTTGACCATATTTCCTCTCCTGTTTCATTTAGGCATCTTCAATAATTATATTTTGTTTAGGCTGAGATTAGATTTAAGGATTCCTGACAGTGAAAAGCAGCATCTGATAAGTGGGTAACAACTGTGTCTGAAATTGTCATGTTCCCCAAATAAAACACCAAGTGAATCATTTGTATATAGGAAATCAAGAACTGACACATATTTCAATTAATTCTTCAAGGCTACACAAAACAATTTCTTCTCACCACCCATGTATAAGGAGTTCCTTTTATGGAGATTCCCCCTGAATGTAGAACAATAACTCCTCTGTAACTTAGAGCATTTTTTTTTTTATTCTTCCTATCTTGTCCAGGTTGGAAGTATAGCAATGTCACTCATGGGCCTACTGGAAACACTGACAGAAATGGAAACTCTGACCTGCTTTACTTTTCTGACTTGGGCTGGCCAGTCTTTCCTCTATTCCTAGAAGTCTACCATATTCATGCTGGTTTTAGCATAGACACTCAATTGCCTTGAGCCTGACTGCCCATCAGCACAGGATTATAAAACTGAAACTACATCTACTACCAGGACATAAACAAATCTGCTCAGTAAATGATCTTACAGTACCTTGTTTATAGCAGGCAGTAATGTCAGAAGTGAAAATGAAATTTATCAAATACCTTACTTCCTTTAGATTATTTAACATTTTTATTTATTGGCTTTGGGAATATTCTAAGATCACATATTATCTACAAAACAGAGGAATTAAATTTACTTAAACTTTAGTCAGCAAAAGTCTGCCTGAGTAACAATTTTTAAATTTTAAATTCTATTCTCTAATCTCCAATTCGTGCCCTTAAATAATATTCTAGTGCCATCCAACTACTGCATGTTAACCCATCCAAGATTAATATTTCTGCTGTATAGGCAATCTAGAAGATAAGCCCTTTAAAATCATAATCCTATTTTTGAATAATAGCTATACTGCTGAAGCTTAATAAACATAATGAAAACTTTGCCTGACATATGTTACAAACTAATATGATCCTAGAGGACATATAATACTCCTCCCATCTCAATTAAGAAATCCCACAGCTCAGCTTAGCTTTGGTTTTACTTACATTTATATCTGTATGGTATATGAGGACACATAATGCTGGCAGAATCTGAAGAAATAAAGACAAAAGATTGATCAACTCTAGTACTATGTGTCTGACTTCTTAAAGCATTAGCAAATTCAATTTATTAGAGTGATAAGGTAAATGGACAGACAGAAATAAATGTATCTCCTCTATTAGAAAATGATCATCTGTAAAACTAAAAGAAGAAATGTTAAGTTTCATTCATTTACATAATCCAACTATCTATGCTAATGATATCATCTACCTGAAGGAGAAAGAAGAAAAACATTTTGTAAAATAGTCCTTCATGGCATACATGACCAGTAGAAGAACGACACTGAAGATGAGAAATTGGCATTTTGAAGCTATGTATGAAAAGTTGGATTTTTAAGAGTCAATATTTGGGCTCCCTAAGGGGAATAAAATTTTATTTTATTAACCACTTGTTTGTGAAGAACAGGGTTTATCATGAAGTCTGCGTAAAAACATACATGCATAATTTTACTTTTATTAAACTTAGATCTTTCAATACTGGTCTTTGTATGCTTCACTTTTTAAAAGACAAGAATGCATTAAAATCTTTTTCCATAGAAATGAAAAGCTTAACAAGTTCTGATTATTCTTGATTAAAGGTGTGCATTAAAAGTAACATTATGCCAGTCAAATGACAAATGAATAAATGCTAAATATTGATTTAAAAAACCAAAACAACCCTACAAATGCACTGTTATTTAAAAATATGTAAATAAATCTGTACTCGCTTAAGGTAGGTTTACATATACAGCATTTTATAGTCTACAAACATAATGACACCATCTCGTGATCTTTATAACAATTTTGGCAGGCAGGAAGTACAAGTGTTATTGAGTCTATTTTGCAAATGAGACAAAATGGCTTGCCAAATGACACATGGCTAGTTAATGGCTGAGGAGAGATGTGAATAACTTTCCTGGCTCTTTTTCTAGTTCTTTTTCACTGCACTATGGAGATTCACTTTTAACTCAAGATCTAAGTCTTATAAAATTTTTTATTCTGAACTCATATACTCCTAGGTAAAGGATTAATGTCAATACCACAATAACAGATAAAATAATTTTATTACTTGCATAACTTATTAATGCAATTCAACACTAACAAGCTTTCTTTCTCCCCCTTTAAAAATTTAGATGAACCAAAAGTATCTCATATCTGCAATCAAATATAGATGCATGCAATTGTTCATTAAAATCTAAAGTATAAAGATAAGGAAAATATCTCAACTGGTGATTATAATTCTTTGTTTACCTCCTGTACTGTCTCCATAGGTGGTGGGGGATCCTTATTCCTGCAGAGATTGACTATGACCCATGTGACGTTCCGAAGGAAGGTGATGGGAATGGAGGGATTGATGAAAGACAGAAGAGGTTTGACAACTCCCAGTGATATGACATAATCTCTACATTGAGGACCATCACCTACAGAAATGAAAATCAATTTAAAAAAAATTACATTCAAGATGGAAAACTTTGAAATGTATGCAATGGCTTATGTTGATATTCTATGTTTCCTCATCATTAATCTACGAATGGCACAAAATACTTCTGTTCCTTACCCTTTTCCTTTGGGGAACATACAATTTAAACCTACTAGAACCTGAGAGTAAGTCACAACATCTTTTTCAAGAGGGTATGTTAAATATAGAGGAAACATAGTAATTGGTAATGCCAATGTTGAAGTTAGATAATATAATATAATATTCTTAAACTGTTCTTGTCTTAGTAATTTTTCATCCAACACAACTTACCTATGATATTTCCTAAGGCCCATACTGCTTGCTCACAAACATTCTGATGTGGTGAGTGGAGAAGTCTCAAAAACAGAGGAACTGCATCTACAATTATACAATTAAAAAAAAAATACTTTCAAAAACTGAAAAAAGAACTAATTAAGTTTCAACCTTAAGAAATTATTATAAACAGATGTATGTATATGTAAACATATATGCACATGTACACGTAAATGTTCACTATGCCATATTGCAAACTTCAATTCTAACAATGCATTTTAAAACTCTTCTAAAACAAAGGTTATATAATGTTCTAAAAAGGTACCAGACGGCTAGACCTGTAAGTTAGCATCCTACAGTAAACACTAATTAAAATTAAATTAAATATTAAGTAAATGAAGACAGAAATATCTAATCTTTCCTATCCTGAAAACAAAAGCTGTATTAACAGGCTCTAATGAGCTTCAACATTGATTATATAAACTCTGTGAGTATTACTATATCCATTTAACAGGCTCCCTATAATCACCAATCTCTATTGAAAGTTGGTCAGCAACATTTTGCAACGGTGAAAGAACTACTTAGTAATCATAAAATAAGATTACTTTATAGTAAAGAAATTATACTTTAATAGAATCCTTTTAATATTCCTAAAGTATTGTGGAAGATTACTGAGCTAGCTGGAGGGCCAGGGAGCCCTTCTTTCCTCTTCTGCCGAAAGCCTGACTTCTTTTTCTCTGCTGGGACTCCCTACATTTACTGTTCTTCAAATGATGAAATAAATATACCAGCTGACTTAAGTAAGAGAAAAATTAATTTACATAATGAGAAAAATTGCAAAATGTTTTGTAGCTTAAACAGTATAAACAACTCAACATTTCATTACTGGAAATAAGAACATTAAGTCATGCTGTTAGAAAATAATTTGTATAAAAACACAAATCTCAAGCTATTTCATATAGAAAATGTATTCTTTAAATAGTAGGAGAAACAAAAATTACCTGATAGGTTAATAAGAAACAAAGCCTTTAAGGGGAAGACCACAACCATCAATGGCAACACTATAATCACATACTTTAAAAAGTTAAAATATAAAATTTAAGCATTCACATTCATTCTAAAAATGAAAAAGGAAGTTTAATTTACTTACTAGATTGTACCACTGCCTGAGTCTGTGCAGAAGTTCCTGATGCTATATTAGTCAGTGCCCATGCGGCTTCAAATTGTAATGAAGGACTAAAAAGTACATTTTAAAAAATCTGTTAACATGAATACACTTAAAAAACATTATATCAAAGCTAAGGCTGCACCCATAAAAAAATGCAAGGGGTGAGTGCTTTGCCAGAAACATCCCTGAATTTAGCTCCATGCCAACTCCAAATAACTGTAGTGAAAATGGGAAAAAGCTTGGCATATTTGAGAGATGGTAAGGTCAGTCTGGTTGAAGTTTAGAAAGGGGTAGTTTAAGAGGGTAGTAGGAGATAAAATGAGAAAGGCAGCTAAGAACCATACTATTGAGGTCCTAGCGTGAAAGAGTTTGAATCTTTCGTGGAAGGCAGGATAAAGCCAAAAAAGTTAAGCACCAAATTCTCCTACTAACTTGTCCAACTTTCTGTATTTGAGAGGAAATGGGGTAGGAGTTAGCAGGGGAGGACTTAAATGGATAAAATGGGCACTCGGCCCTTGCCCTTCCCCAGTGCTCTAACTACTAAAGCACCCTACCACTACTACTACTTACTGCTCTACTCTAGAGCCAATTCTACAACTGGCAGCTACCAGACTATATCACTCTTTAATCCCCTGCACTATCTTGGGGGGAGGGAAGGATAGGCTAAAGCAGGGGACTAAAGCTCTACTTTTTATGTTACTGCTCTTGAAGGCTACTGTCTCCATGTCTTCAATCCTCTCCACCTTGCCAGTTCCTTTTATCCCTTCCTATTTGTTCCTTTCACCCATGGCAGAAATGTGTGTGCGTGTGCGTGTGCATGTGCGTGTGCATATGCATCTGCACTGCTGTTTCAAAGGAGCAATAAGTGAAGTTACAGAAAAACAAATTTCGGCTCAATGTACAAAAAAATCTCAAACAACTTCCTAACAATTAGAGCAGTCCAAAAGTGAAATGGACAGTTTTGGGAGATATTATGTATCTATCAGTTAGCAAAGAAATGATTATTATGTAGCCTGTGTTTAAACAATTCCAATATTGGTCAATACACTACATGACAACAACATAATCAAATTGTAGATAAGGGTTAGAAATCTCAAACTCGATGTCCAGTAGGCTTTTCAAACTCAACATATCCAATATAGAATTGATCTTTTCCCTCTCTCCTGAACTTATCTACTGAAGTTCCTACCACATTCCGGGACACACACACAGAGACACACTCAAATATCCAATAATTGCCAAAATTTGTCACAAAACAATTGCAGTAGCCTTCTGGCTGCTTTCCCACATTCAAGTCTCTCCCTACTGCAACCCATCCTCCACTCAACACCATGTTGATTTTCCCAAAGACCAGATCTACCCATATCAGCCCATCCTTACCCCCTGCTTTCTGATAGATAACTTCTCAAAGCTCCCTATTATATCCAGGATTTTAACTCCACTCTTTGGTTTTTAAGGTCCTTAATAACGTGACCCCTTCCTACCTTTCCAAGTTTCTTACCCGTTACTTCCCTCCAAATACCTACAACGCTCCTCCTCACCTCTGATTCCTCATTTTGCTTGTTTTCTCAAAGACTCAATTAAAATCCTTCCTTCTGCAGGTCTTTTCTGATCCCCTCAGTTATTATTAGTTCCTTCCTTCTGAGATTACCTTCCATATATTCTCTATATATTTTGTGTGTTCGATGTTCTGGATATCTTCCTCATTGTAATGTGAGTTTCTCATGAGAAAACTTTTTGCCTTTCTTTATATTTCCACAGTGCTTAGGGCAGTGCCAGGAACATAGTAAGTACTTAATGCCTTTAGACTTGTGACTAATTGTTTCAAAATTCTTCATTATATTAAGCTGCAAACCAGTTCTCTTTAACTTTCACTCACTGGTCCTACTTCTGCCCTGTGGAGTATATACAATAAATCTAATCTCTCTTGCACAGGACAACTATCAAGTGCCCCTTTAGTGTTTTTGCTCTTCTGAATTTTTTTTTTCAAAAATAAATTATTTTCTCCTCAAGCTGCACATCTTCAATTGCATACTGGACATTTCAAATTAGAAGTCTGAAAGGCATCCATTCAACATGGGAAAAGTTGAACTAATTATCTTCCCCCAAACTCATCCGTCTTTAAACTTCTCTATTTCCAGAGAAGAAGTAGTCATACTTCCAGCCATTTAATTTTGCAACCTCATCCTCGACAACTCATTCTCCCTTCTTCCCACGTAGGTAATAAATTGCCAGATCTCTCCAACTACCTCTCCTGTATCGAACTCCTTCCCTTTATTCCCACAGCTACCACTCTTGTTCAGGTCCTCAATGCTGCTTGTGTGGACTATTGTAAGTCTTCTAATTTGACTCCTGGACTAAATCTCATTCCATTCCAACTTTGCTAAAGTCATTTTTCCTAAAGTGCAGGCTGGATTAAGTCATTCCACTTAAATAGTAATTGTTTCTCTTTTACCCAGGAAACCTGAGGGTCTTCCCCTCCCTGTTTGATTTTTTTTTTTATTACAGGGGTCATCCCTTGAGTAACTTAAAGAAGTGTATTCATTGAATAGGTGTATCTCACTCAAAGTAACTTTGTGATGAAACCTAAGACTGAAAGGGCCCGGGTCTCACATTGCATCCTGGGTCATCTCCAGTTGTCCTGATGAATATCTGGTCACTAGATTCAGATGGCTCAGGAGAAGAAAGTGAGGCTGGTAACCTTGCACAGCCCTCCCTCACTCAAATCAAAGTCAACTGCAAGTCATGTCATCATCTTGATGTCATGGTCCTCTTCAAGAACAAAGGACAAACACAAGTCATTCCACTATCTGAAAAACTCCACTGGTTCCGTATTGCTTTTAGGCTGAAACATAAACTGTTTTGCTTTTTAAAGTTTTTCAAAACCTGGTCCCAACAAACCTTTCTGACCCTATTTCCCCTTCTCATGATCAGCAGTCTGACCAGACTGATTTATACCTTATACATGACATTCCATTTCCCTTCTCTGAGTCTTTGTTCTAGCTCCCTATCTCTGAGAATTTTTTTCTCTTCTATAATCAGTTCAAAATCCACCTTCGTGAAGTCTTTTTTGATTCTCTCAGATGCTAATCCCATTACCTAGAAAATGTCCTTGTGTTTTAGGACATTTTACATGTTCACAACATATGCTACCATCCCTCATGCTCCTGGAGATAGCTGGTTCCATTTGTCTTTATGCCCCTAGCACCAAGCACATAGCAAATAAACGCTTCTTGAATGACTAATTCTTCTCCAGGTTAAACATCAACAATTCCTCATATGGTCTGGCGTTAAGTCCCCTCACCATCCCAGCTACTACTGACAACCACACTCTAGATATGATGAGAACTGGCTGAGTACAACAGAATATTATTTCTCTTGTTGTAAACTCTATACATCAATTAATGAACCCAATAATTTGTGCTAATATATAGCAATTTCAAGTTTACAACAAAGCACCTTCCTCCCAACAACTGTGAGGTGGGTTATTTAAATACTGTTATCTCCATTTAACAGAACCACAGAGAGGTTAACTTACTTGTTTGTAGTACTGCAGCTAAGAAATCTCAAAGACAGGTTTTCAACTTGAGCACTGACTCAAAGTTCAGTGATCTTTCCTTCTTAAAATCAGATTGCTGATTAGGAGCACTTTAGGTTTTATTGTTGCTGCCAGTTATTCATATTGGATTTGCAGATCATTAAAAACATTAAAACATTTTTGTACGATAAACTGTCCTTATGATGTTTATTTTCTAATCCTTATATTTATCAGTATTAAATTTTATCTTGCTAAATACGGTTCATTGGTCCTACCTGCTGAAATTTCTTCAGATCCTAGTTCTGTCACCCAGAGTGTAAGCTATCCCTTCTAAATCTTTATCAAATGCAAACCTTCAAAGCATGCTTTCTACTGTTTTGGTCAAATTGATGATAGAAGTGTTACAAGAATAGAACCCTGTGGTACATCTTTATAGACCTCCATCTAATTAAGGAGAATTCTGTACACATTCTCTTTTGATTTGATCTTAAGAATCTATCTAGACTATAACATAGGGCAGAGTTTTCCCTTATTCACAAGGATATCATCAGAGACTTTTAACAAATAGCTTCCTGAAATCAAGACAACTATAACCTTTCTGTGAGGTACAAAAACTATCAAAAAGAAAATGAAATGAGTTTAGCCTGATTTGTTCTTAGTGATCCCAAACTCACTTCTGGTGTATAATAATTCCTTTTCTAAATATGAGAAGCCATGCTAATATGACAAAACAGGAAGATGGTAAATATTAAAGAAGATGTTGGAGAGCTGGAACACTAATTCCTTGTTGGTGGAGCTGTGAGCTGATCCAACCATTCTGGAGAGCAATTTGGAACTCTGCCCAAAAGGCTACAAAAATGCTTTGACCCAGCTTCTGGGATTGTATCCCAAAGAGATCATAGAAATGGGAAAGGGTTCCACAAGTACAAAAATATTTATAACAGCTCTCTTTATGGTGGCCAAAAACTAGACATCCATCAATTTGGGAATGGCTAAACAAACTGTGGTATATGAATGTAATGGAATACTATTGTGCTATAAGAAATGATAAACAGGAAGACTTCAGAGTGGCCTGGAAAGATTTATATGAACTGATGCTGAATGAAAGGAGCAAAACAAGGAGAACACAGAAACAACCACAGTGTGTGAGGAATTTTTCTGGCAGACTTACTACTTCATTGCAATGAAAGAACTTAAAAAATTTCCAATGGACTTGAGGCAAAATGCCTTCGCATCCAGAGAAAGAACCATGGAACTGGATCACAGAATGAAGTAGACGATTTTCTTTTGTATTATGTTTTTGTTTTATGGTTTCTCCTATTCATTTTAATTCTTCTATGCAACATGACTAAGGTGAAAATGTATCTAATAGGAATATATGTGTAGAACCTATATAAAATTGCATGCCGTCTCAGGAAGGGAGTGGGGTGGGGGGAGGAAGAGGAGGAGGGAAGAGAAAAAAATCTAAGATATATGGAAGTGATTATAGAACACTGAAAACAAAATAATTTAATAAAAAAATATGAGAAGTCAAGGTTTTCTGGAATTTTGCTGGAGATTAATGTCAAGCTCATTGGTTTATAATTTCTTGTCATACACTTTTCCCCCTCTATTTAAGAAATTAGGATACTTGTAAATTCCAATCTCTAGCACCTCTCCCATTTCCCCACAATTCCCAAAGACTACCAACTATTGCAATTTTGGGATCATATCTGTAAGTTCTTTCAGTACCTTGGAATGCAATTAATTTCAGCTGAAAGACTTGAATTCATTTAAATTACACAGGTACTCTCTTACTACTTTCAATTCCCTGGGTGGTTTTTGCTACTTTATTTGGTCTGAAGACAATGACAGAAATCAAATGAGAATTAGTGACTTTGGCTTACTCTGTAAATTAACATTTACACAAAGGAGTAGACCTTTCTTTTCTTTCTTGCTCTTAATATACCTAAGTTCTTTCATTAGCATTTTTAAATTTGTGGCTCTCATTTCATTTTAGCTTTTCTAAAATGTAATTTTCCAACATTCTAAATATCTGTCTATATTCCATGTTTTCTTTCTCAACATTACAAAGGCTAAGATCACATATATGTTCATTTTGTCCCAAGATGCTCATTATTTCCACATGCCCAACTAGTTATTTCCCATGGGTGACACTTAGAGAACAGCAGTGAACACCACTGTCCACTCTATCTTCTAAGCACTGTAACTGTCAGCAAAATAAATAATAAATTTGTCAAGAGTTTTGCTTTTATAGAGAAAGAATTTCTAACAGACATCTGGATAACTGAAGATGTCCACCAATATCATACTATTTCACTTCAAAATAAGAAACAACAATCAGTATGCTAAACAACACTGAAATGAGTGACATGATGAAGTAGTAACTTCCCTGAGCTGGAACTGTTTATGCAGAACCTAGATAGCCACCTGTCACCTGTCATCACTGAATGAATACTCTGCACTAGGTGGGGAGGCTGGAGTAAATTGTCTAAATTTAAGTCTAAACTATCCAGTCTTCAACTATTAGGCAGTTAGTAGTAGAGTTTGATAAAAAAGAAGTTTCATAGTCTTTGTGACAGACAGAGATCAATTCAATCTTTTCTTTGGAAAGGAAAAAATGAGAGGAAGAGAGCTGGCAAAATGTTTAATAGAGAGGTAAGATAAATACAAGTGAGAGGAAGCTGAAAACTAATGTGGGTCATTTAATTTTTTAGTTTCTGTTAATGGCTTAGATTAAAATAAATTCTAAAGAATGTTACAATGCTATTGATGATTCTGGACAAGTCACTGGTGTCAAAAAGTGTAATGTATAAATACCGTATTCTATCGTTTAGTTAATAGTTCTAAGTCTTTCCCAAGCTAAACTGGCTAATGAATTACACACAAAGTAGCAGTCAGGTAACAAACATTTACTAAGTGCTGATTATGTGCCAGGCATTGTACTAAGCACTGGGGAGACAAAAAGAAGGGAAAGATAAATCCCTGCCCTCAAAGAGCTCCCAATCTAATGGGAAAGACAACAAGGGAACAAATATATACAAATAAGCTACGTAAAAAATAAAAAGGAGATAAATTAGAGCGAAGGTGCTAGAATTAGGAAGGGTTTGGGGAAAGTCTTCCTGTAGAAGATGAGATTTTAGTTGAGACTTCAGGGAAGGTAAGAGGCAGCAATGGCAGGGAAGAGCATTCTAGGCAAGAGAGACAGATGGGAAAAATGCCCCAAAGAGATGGAATTTCTGTTTTGTGGAAAATAAGGTGGTTAGTGTCATTGGTTCAAAGAGTACATGGTAGGGAATAATGTGTTAGAAGACTAGAAAGGTAGCAAGGGGCTGGATTACAGAGGGTGCAAGCACACCCACTAGGAGACTATGGCAATAGGCCAAGTAAGGTGATGAGAATCTACACCAGAGTGGTAGCAATGTCAAAAGAAGAGAACATTTGAGAGACGTGTTGCAAAGATGAAGTTGACAGGCCTTGTCAACAAATGCTGACATCTGTTACGGGGGTGGGGGGGATTGGGGGGGGTGGCAGGGGATAAGAGATAAGGAACAGATTGTGAGGCATTGGAAGGAGATACTTAGGCTGCAAGTCTAAGAAGGTATTGCCCTCCACAGTAACAGGGAAGGGGGTGAGGAGGGGTTGGCTTTAAGGAGAAAGATGAGCTTAGTTTTGGACATGCTAAGTTTAAGATGTCTACTGGATAACCAATCTGAGATGTATAAAAGGCAGCTGGAGATGAAAGAGTAGAGACCAGCAGGTCAGCAGAGAAGTTTGGGTAAGATACGTAGATTTGAGATTTGTCAGTATGTGGATGGGTAGTTAAATCTATGGGTGCTGATGAGATCATTAAATAAAGTAGTATAGAGGGAGCACAGAAAAGGTCCAGGAAAGTACCTTGTAGACATCTAAGATTAGAAGGAGTGATCTGGATGAAGAACCAATAAGTAAGACTGGGAGTGGTCTGATAAGTAGAAGAACCAGGAGAGAATGGTACGGAGAAAACCTAGAGAAATGAGAGTCAGGGAGGAGAGGATGCTAAGGAGGTAAGATTAACAATGTCAAAGACTTCAGAGAGGGATGAATAGAGAATGAAAACTGAGAAAAGGCCATTGGATTTGTCAATTAAGAGATCACTGTTAACTTCAGAGAGAACAGTTTCAGTGGAATTATGATGTCAGAAGCTTGAATGTAAGGGGTTAAGAACAGAGGGAGAGGAGAGAAAGCAGAGGCAGTAATTGTAGACAGCCTTTTCAAGGATGTTAAGCAACATAGGGTAGAAGAGATATATAAGATGATAGTAGGTATGGAAAGATCAAGTAAGGGTTTTTTTTTTAGGATGGGGGAGAAATAAGTGCATTTTTGAGCCAGTAGACAGGGACAGACTGAAAACAAGTGACAGGGACAAGAGGAGGCAATTTGTTGGAAAAGAATGGATGGAATGAGACTATTTATATAGTGAGAGATTAGCCTTGGAAACGAATAAAGTCACTTCTTCATGTGAGATAGATGACAGAAAGTATATAAGTAATGTGAGACAAAGAAAAGGGGAGCTAATGGTAATATAGTCTCAACTTTTTCTGTAAAATAGGAGGCAAGGTTCTCAGCGGGGAGGGTGGAAGATGAGGAGGGAAGAGAGGTCTAAGGAAGGAAGAAAAGGTCTGGAAGAGACACTGTGGATAAGAGAGGTGTAATGGGATCACCAAGTAGTAGTGAAAGGCCAGTTAAGATTATGTAACATAATTTGTAATAGACCCAATCAGAAAAGTTGTGTGATTTTCTCCACCTTCTTTCAGTAACACATATATAGGAGCAAAGGCAGCAAATGGAGGGAGTAATCCAAGATTGAGGCTTGTCAGAGTATAACCAGAAGAATTATAAGAGGACTAGGAAAACAAGAGAAAAGGACAGAGTAGACTTGAACTGACTTATCCTGAAGGTGTCAAGATGGGGAAAAGAAGAGAATGGTTAGGGAAGGCATGATTGCCTGGGAAAGAACCGATGGTCAAGGTAATGGAGTTCATAGTATAAACAGAGTGCAGAGACGTGAAAAGTCAACAGATTATTGTCAGATATGGAGATTTTGGAATTTCTAAACATGAAGGTGTGTGTATGTTCGTCCTTCGTTGCCGAAGAAGACCATGCCATCAGAGAAATAATGACATGATTTGCACTTGACTTTTTTTTTGAGTGAGGGAAGGCTGGTGCAGGTCACTAGCCTCACTTCTCCTCCAGAGCCATCTGAATCCAGTGACCAGATATTCATCAGGATGAATGATGACCCAGGATGAGGCAATTGGGGTTAAGTGACTTGCCCAAGGTCTCACAGCTAGTGACTGTCAAGTGTCTGAAGTGAAATTTGAACTCAGGTCCTCCTGACTCCTGCAGGTGCTCTATCCACTGCACCACCTAGCTGCCCCAAACATGAAGGTGGTACAGATAGATAAAGATAAGGATATGACCATCTTTTTTGTGTAGCTGAGGTGGGTGGAGGAATAGGTCATAGGAAATGAATAGATTAAGGAACACAGTGATTAGGGTGTTTAAGGAAACTCAGTATGTATACTGAAATTCTCTAGTACAAGGGTAGAAGTTGAGGAGGACAAGAAAAACTGTAAGTCATGTATCAAGCTCATTAGTTTGGAAGTGGAGAAACCTGGGGGTTCTATAAAAAAATAGCTATGAGGATTCTGATTGGGTAGTAGAGATGAATAGCATGAACCTCAAATGAGTAATGAAGAAAAGGAGAAGACCTGAAAGTGACAATGGGGAACAAAAGTAGTATTCCAACTCCCCTGTCTTGACCAGCAGGCTAAGGGCTTAATGCAGCCAGCATTAAAAAAAGTGGTCAAGGAGGTTGGATTATTAGGGAGTAGGCCAGGTTTCAGTAATAGTCTGAAGATGGAAAGAGTAGAAGAAGAAAAGTTTTAGGATAAAAGTAAGCTTGCTACCTATGGAATAGACATTGTAGAAAGCACAATGGAAGAAGAGTATGGTGTTTGGTTGGACCTTTGGGATGGGAATAAAGAATCAAGTGGTGGAAGATGGAGATTGGGGTCTGCATAATGACCTACTAGGGTTTCAAGTCACAAAGATGAGTAGAGTATGACTGGTACATAAGACTTTATGTACATAAAACCACAAAAGCATAATAAAAACTGAATTAATTTGATGTTAATTTGTTTTCCCTTAGCAAAGTTTCATAAGACAAATGATAATGGGGGGAGGGGAAGAGGAAGCAGATTATTTCATGGGAAATATAATGGAAAGGATTTTTTACACAATTTCAAGCACCAAAAAGCACTTAGAAAGCACCCACTTATGAATTATTGTTCAGAACTACTGTTATGCCAAATATAGGTCATTCTCTTTAATTCAAAACAAGTTCCCTCTGGATACTTATTTGGCAACCTATAAGTAAAATATAATTACTCTATTTTAATTATTACCTGCATTTGAAAACAATAAAAATACATGTCTGTTAATACTTTTTATACATCAGACTTGTCCTACACAACTATTCTAAACTGCTGAGCTTTTATGGTACAGGATAAATTAATATTCTTAGTTCATGTTGGTAAATGAGTTCCATACCCCTAAATCTAAAATGTTGCCTCTTCCATTCCCACCTCCCCACTCCTCTTCCTACTTCCAACTCTTCTAAGCAAGTAAAATCTACTTCCTATTTCTAATAGGCCACAAATAAAGAACATAATATTACAAAAGAGCATATGGGCTCAAGTAGAAGCATACGCATAAGCTCAGTGGATCAGCTGAGAACATTCCTGATCTAAGTGGGTGTCACTCGATTCTGGAACAGTTCATGTTGTCTCTAACATGTGGTTAGTCTATATATAGTTTGATAACAAAGTCCTAAGGCTCTTATTAGAACAAAATTTTCAGGGCTAAGTTAAAACATTTTTAGGTAGAAAAATTAATGAATAAGGCTATCAGATTCATTCACAAACAAAAAATTAGAACACATTCTAGAAAAAACAGGATCTCATAGGCTTTCAAATGAGTAGCATCCTACATTTCTAAAGGCAAGTACACCAAAAATACAGTATCAAAAATGTGTGATGATAAAAAACTAGTTCTATAAATACGAAAGAGTTGAATGTTAAAAGGAAAATACTTAACCAAAATGATTATTTAAAAATCCTAAGTCTTTAATTGGGGGAAAATAAAAGGCTAACAAAACTGATCTATACTTACTTATCATCCCTTTCTAGACATTTGACAAGAATTGGTAAAATTCCAGATTTTATTAAGTCATCAATCGGTGGATTTCTGTCACTGGATAATAGTTTTCTAGAAAAAGCAACGAGAGGAAAGAACTGTTACAAAGATCAAAGGCTGAACCAAAGGAATTACTGGGGCTATAAATTTCTTAACTTTAGAGATATGCCCTTACACATGATAAAACAACTCCCTCTTGGGAAAAATTAGTTTTACCTTGCAGCCTGGACAGCACTCAACTGGATCACTGGGTTATCACTTGTAGCATTCTGTAATACCATAAGCAAAGTTCAGAAATTCAGAAAGCATTGAATACAAACTTTTAAAATGAAAATGTTAAATCAATAACATACCTGCAATATAGCTTCTAGTGTTACATTTTGCTTAAAAAGAAAGAGAAATAATTCAGCACAAAGTTTCGTAAAATTATAATCATTTATACAAATAATTTATATATTGCTAACAGTTTGAGCTAAATATACCCACATTTTCTTTGTAAAATGGCTTTAAGAGTTATTATTAAAGATTTTCTTTTAAAACTGTTACAGAAATAACATTCAACTTACTGCTTTAAAATCAGCATCAACATCAGAATCTTCTAAGCTTTCTTCTTGAGGAACATTTCTCTTTTTTAATAAATGTTCATCTCTTTTGTTCTGAAAGGCAAATGGTAAGTAACTGGTCAACAGGACAGAGAAAAATACTACTGACAATTATGACATGTCAATCATGGATTTTTTTTTAAAATGAAAAACTGATTTAAACTAAGATTTTGTACCTCAGATTTAATAACTGATCAGATGAAAATCATATATAGTTGTTTTTACCCAATATTAATTTGCTTCAATTGTGCAGAGTATGAACAGAAAAGAATTATACTTTGTTTTCTGCCAATAAATGAGTAACCAACAAAGTGAAAAATCTCAATATAAAGCATATATTATTGATTATATTTAATAGGAATATTTACTTAGAAATTGTTTATGTTGCTATTTTAATCAAGTGAATAATTGAAAATTAAAACTAGTTTGGAAAAAAGGCTATAAACCCTCCTGGGTTATTCAGATTAGCTCTATTTTAATCCATGTATAAGCAAGCATCTTTAAACACTGACAATTATAATATACCCTGGTCATTGCACACTAACAGTTTCCTCTTATATTACTATACACTGCTTTATTTAGAAAGTACTCATCAAATGAGTTGTTCTGAAATAATTACTTTAATGTTAAAGGTTCTTGCAGACTGTTTATAGCTATTAAGTCCAAATATACCTTAGGCACAACACTGCACTAACTGTAATACTGGCTTCTTTCAAAATATATCCTATGAGAAACTTTAGCACACATTCCATTAAAAAAAGTTAAGTAAAAATTGCTGTATTGGGCTAATTAGATCTATGGTTCATCCAACCAATTATTCTGTCTTTAATGGGGGTAAATGGTTCTCCTCTTACCTAATGTCAATCTCAAAAAATTAAAAAAGTACCTTCTAACCCCTCAGATTTGCTTAATAAATTAGAATTCCATTATCCACTTGCTTATCTAAACATTTCCTCAATTTCTTCAACTACTATTCTTGTGATACAAATTACTTCAATCATAATATCACTTCTGCTTATTTCCACTGATCTTTATTTTCCATCAAGCTTCCTGGACGTCCTCATATCAATTTATCTTCTTAATATACTAACTCTCCTCTCAACTGTCTGCTCCTTTAATCTATTCTGTTCTGTTTGAAGATGTATGCTTCTAGAACCACATTCCTGTCATGCATCTCATCCCACCAAATCTCGATGAAATATACTGAGTCAAATTTTGTTAAACTTGTTGGGTTTAACTTTCTTGTTATGATGTGTATCTTTATAGAGACATTTGAGGCTTTATTGCTAGTTCATTTCTTGGATTTTATGTCCTTTGAAATTCTCCTTTTCTCAGCTGCTAAGTTTCCTACATTGTAGGACTTCTTTATGGTATCTAGATTGGTGGATATACAGAGTTTTGTTTCTTTCCCCTGTTTCTCTCTTCCTGACTCCTGGTTTATAAATTATGAAAAAAAAAATCTCAAAGGAGAACATTCTATATGGTAATCAGTATGATAGAGTTTCAATCAATTTCCCCCAAATACACTATCTTGTAATTGCCAACACCAAAGTCCATCACCTACATTTCTACTACCTGCCCAAAGAAGAAATCTTCAGCATGGTATCTCACTGGTATTGATGATAAACTAGAAAATTTAGAAGGATGTTTCCTGCTACGAATTTTAACTGAAAATATTTAACGCAAGGCAGCATATTGCATTGGGAAAAAAACTGGACTTAGTGGCAGAGAACCTGGGTTTGAATCCTGGATCTGTTTACTTGCTACCCTGCATGGTCTCAGCAAGTCATTTACCCACATTGAGTTTCATCATCTAAAATGAGGGGGGTTGGATTAGATGATCTCTAATGCTCCCTTCCAACTCTAATTCTATGCTCTAATGATCCTAAGACTAATCATAATGTAGCTATCTGGGGAAACTCAGCTTATAGATAATGAATGTCAAGAGTGCTAAAAAGCTGTAGGGAGCTAAGGCCAGAGGAAGACAGCTAAGGAACACAATGAAGATAACTGTGGGGTACACTGGAGAAAAATGAAGGACAAAAGAAAGGACAGGACCACTTCTTTGGGTGAATAGAATGATAACCAACAACAGAGAGAAGACAGAGCTTCATGATTTCTAATTTGCTGTATTTTCTCTGCCAAGGAGAAAGAATGTGTCCTTGATGAGCTCAAGTCACCAAGGTACGATGAAGTACATTGGCACTGGCTACTTTTTTATCCTGACACCAATCAATGGCCAAGTCCTATTGTTTCCCTATTTGTAACCTCTCTCATATATGCCCTTCTCCTCTAATACTACCATCAACCTCTTGCAGACCCTGATCATCTCATGCCTGCACTACTACAATAGCCTACTGCTCAGTCTCCTTGCCTCAAATTCTCTCCCCACTCCTATCTACTTTCTACACTCAAATGTCAAAACTGCTCTGCTCTAAAACTCTGGTCTGACTACTTCATGTACATTTTTACTTCTTATTTTCTATATTCTTTTGGTTATTATTTACTGTTAAGCTTATAATTTGGTTTGTCAATACCTGGTAAAATGATAATCACTAAGCAACAGCATTCTTATCAAGCAAAGGACATGCCAAAAGAATAGCTTCATTTGGGGGAGAGCAGTTAGATAGATCATGAAGAAAAGAGAAATTCTCCAGATTAAATTTTGGCCAAAATTTTGACAAAGGATGAAGCAGCTGGTACAGGGGAGAAAGAGTAAGACTTGGAATTAGGAAGCTCTGAGGTCAAATCCACTCCTATCCATTTACTAGCTGCATAACCCTGGGGAAGACATATAACCATTCTGTGCTTAAGTTTTCTCATTTGTAAAACAGGGATAATAATAGCAGGGTTGTAGTAAGGATCAAATGAGTTAATACATGTTAAAGCACTTTACAAACCTTAATATGCTTTATAAATGCTAGCTATTCTCATGTTTGTAACGTAAGACAAGATGGAGAAATTTGGGGCTATGTAATAGTGTGATAATAGATGAATCAACAACTAGTTCAATGAGCAAACCCAAGTTGTTTAGTAGCGTATCTAAGAGAGATGGTCTTGGTCCTATTTTGGTCAACATTTTAAAATAATACTTGAATAAAGGCACAGGTGCTGCGTTTAGTAAAGATATATACATCACAAAAAAAGGTTATAGAGATGAAGGTAAATTAATCAACTAGAATAAATGTAAAATAATACAATTAGGATCAGAAAATTTGGTGCACAAATATGGGAGAGGAGACATGTAGCTAAACCACAATTTGTGTAAAAAGATATATGAGGTCAAAATGCTATTCTAGACTGCATTACAAAATGTATAATGCCCAGAATGAGGGAAAAGATATCACCACTGTTCTAGTCCTATAATATTAGTACACCATTTTCAATTCTGGGCACCCCATTTGGAAGGGCATTTGCTTTACTAGGAGGGTAAGAGGCCTGGAAACCAGGCAATCAAGAGAATATATTTAAAGAAAAGCTTAGGTGGGGACGTGGAGTCTGTTTTCATGTATCTGCAAAAGGAGGAGACTTTTATTTGGAACTGGGAGGGAAGAATTGCGAGGCATATGTGAGAGTTGAAGAAAGGCATATTTTTGCTAAAGAAAAATTTCCTAACCTAAAGTAAAATATGCTATCTAAAGAGGCATGGAGTCTCCTTTAGAGATGTCTTCAAGTGAAAGACAACTACTGTTCAGGTGACTCAACTAAATAATATATATGAAGTTTCTTCTAATTCTGAAAGCCTCTCATCCTACTATCTTCTTTATATTCTTCAGTATGCGTTTTGCATTGAGGTCACTACTAAAAATAGCTTTCTCTTGTCAAAGTTTTAAAAACATCTTACAAGATAATCCTTGTGTTATGTTTTAGGCTGTGTAATATCTAGTTTGCACCTAATTTGCAACATTTGGTAGATTTCTCCTTATTTTCCTTGACCAAGTAATTTTTCGAAAGAAACTTTTCTCTCCATGTCAATAATCCATGCAATGTTTATTACTTCCCCTTTCCCCTCTTTGTTTTGAGCACCTGGTCTTCTCTATTCTTGGCACCCATCTATCCTGGGCTTCTACTAAGGCATTAAAAAGTGCATCCTTCTTCACCTGTGCATCAAAAGTTTCCTGGAAATTGTCATAAAGCATATTTTCATAAAACAGACTCTAATTTTCCACAAGAACAACGACATATTTGGAAACCCCATTTGTAATCAAGGACTTGGTATCGAATAAATCACAGCTCTGACTAGAAATGTCATTAAATTTACAATGACATACCTCTATAATCATTTAAAATAAAAAAGTATGCTAGAAGTCCTATAATCATTACATATTACTATATCCATCAATAATACAAAAGGGCTTGATGTATAATAAAATGTATGTAAAGTATATAATAAAAAACCACTCAATTGTATCATTATTTTTACCTAAAACTAATATAGCTAGAAGAAATATTAACAGTTAACCAACAATAACTTAGAAAGACTTTTGAGAAATGATTTGGATCAGTGGTGTCAAACTCAGAGATCCCTGGGAGCAACATACTGATTTGGAAAGGCACAAATTAACATTATGTATGTTGTATTTTTATTTACTTTGTTACACATTTATCAATTACATTTTAATCTAGTTCCAGCTGTGCTGGTAAGTTTGACACCTCTGATATGGATGGCCCAGGTCTCTTAAAACACTGTATTCGTTCAGGTTGTTCTGCCCTATGACCTCTGAAGAAATCTCCCCAAATCTTTAAAAACAGTGCTCAGATGCTTCTCCTCTCCCTTGCACCAAAACTCTCCCCACAAAATAAAATTAAGTAAGACAGATTTCAGCAGATAATAAGTGTTGTACACAATGCAACTTAGAAGCAGAAAGCTACAAATAACTATCAAGAAGTCGCTATCTATGTACTTCATACTTCATGGGAAGCCAAAAAAGCAATGACTCTTATAAAGGTGATTCAAAACAACTCCCACTACAGAACTGCTAAAAAAAAAAAAAAAAAAAAAAAAGGCATAAAAATAAACAAGATCATGATCTCACTGTACAAACTGCTTTGGTCCAAGTAGAAGATGTGAGATAAGGCTTTGACTATGCAGAGGGAATGAATTAAACAGAGAAAAATGGGAATTGCTATACTTTTCCAAGGAATTCTTTTTTAATTTTTTCTTTATTCAGATTTCTCTATATTTATATAGTTAATCCCCTCTCCTGTCAGAATGTTTAATTTAATGATAATGTGACTTCAGTAATTCATTGAGAGATAATTAATTCCTGTTAAATACTCAAGAGCAAATACAACATAGTTCCTTTTCTTATGAATTTTAAAATGACCAATTCTAGAAAGCAGAAATTTGTTCTATACCAAAAATCTCATCTCCTCTTTTTACCACAATCAAGTGCTCTGTCAATCTATATTTAGAAAACTGATGTCTTTCATTATTTCTACCTGGCCTCATCTCAGTTTTAGATTCCTCAATTAGAGTTAATATTTTTAGCCAAGACAATTAAACTAGTGAGCTGGTATTTCCCTACTGTACTTCTAAGTAGCAAAATTTCAGATTCCATACTAATTCATGGTTCAATGAGATTTTGAATTTACTGTTTTTGTTAGCACTTTCCAAACCTCCCATGGCTCTTCTAGACCCTCCCCTTTCAGCTGAGAATCTGGGCTCATATTTTTTACTGAAAAGGTTGGAGTCATTAGTTGAAAGCTCCTTCTTCTCTTCTCTTTGTCTCACTTCATTCAAATGTCTTCCCCTACTATTTCCTCCTTCATACCTGTCTCATAAAGATGAGGTAAAATCTCACACATGCAAAACTGGTCCATTCCATCCTGTCTTCCAAAACATTGTTCCCTCTCTATCATCCCCACCATCTCTATCTCTCCCTGTTTACTGGCTACCTCTCTGTTCCCTATAAAAAGGCTTTCCTTACCCTCAAAAACTCTACTCCTTCTACTTGTCTTACATCTCTACTGTCTTTTCTGGCTAAACTCTTTGAAAAGGTCACTTATGATAGGTACTACTCACTTCTTTTAACTATACAGCCTGTCTTCCAACCTCATCATTCAACTAAAACTACTCTCTCCAAAGTTACCAATGATCTCTTAATTTTGTCATTTTTCAGTTGTTTCCAACTCTTCATGACCCCACTTGGGATTTTCTTGGCAAATAATGGAGTGGTTTGTCATTTCCTTCGCCAACTCATTTTACAGATGAAGGAACTGATACAAAAAAGATTAAGGGACTTGCTCACCATCACAGAGGTAATAAATGTCTGAAGCCAATATGAACTCAAAAAGATGAGTCTTCATGACTCCAAGCCCAGCACTCTATCCACTGCATCACCTAGTTTCCCAGTCCCAATTTTAATTACCAAATTCAATGACCCTTTCTCAAGTGTGATCCTTCTTGAACCTCTCTGTAGCTTTTAAAACTATCAATCACCCACTCTGTTCTTCCTGATACTCTCTTCTCCCTAGGCTTTCATGATACTGCCGTCTCTTGGTTCTCCTTCCATCTGCTGGACCACTTCTTAGTCTCCCCCTTCGCTAGATCTTCACTCAAGTCATGTTCACTAACCATATGTGTCCCACAGCTTTCTCCTTGGTATTATTCTCCTTTCCCCTTCTATTTCATTTGGTGATGTCATCAGCACCCATGAATTGAATCATAGAAGAATTCAATTATCTATGTTAAAGATTCTCAAATCTACTAATCCAGCCCTAACTTCTCCTGACTTCCAGTCTCTGCTCCAATTGCCTATCAGACATCTTGAACTATATGTTCTGTAGACATATTAAACTCAGCATATGCAAAACTGAATTACTTATCCTTTCCCCCTAAACTTTTCCCTCTTCCTAACTGCCCTTTTATTGTTGAAGGCACCACCATCCTCCCAGGCACCCAGGAATGCAACCTATGTGTCATCCTTGACTCTTTGCAGCCTCTCACTGCCAATATATAATCTGTTGCCAAGACCTGCACCATGGCAAGCAAAGGAGGATTTTTTGCTGGTTTTTTCTAGATTGAGTTTTAGTCAATCAAGTGCATTGACTACAGAGCCTTTAATCGAATCAAGAGTCTTTGATTGGAAACAGTAGATGTATTGGTTGGAGGGAATAGAGAGAGAAGCAAAACTTAGACAGAGAAGTGAGTGTGAGTAGGCTAGGGGAACTTGTTTGTGGGGAGACCTGACAGAAAGAATGTTTGTGATGTTGGGAGCCCTGTCTGTTGATCTGTGCTGATTTCTCAGACAGAAATCCTGTCTGTCGATCTATGTCAACTTCTCAGACAGAAGTCCTGTCTGTTGATCTGTGTTGGTTTCCCAGACAGAAGCCCTGTCTGTTGATCTTTATGAGTGAATTGAGATGATGGTGCTGGTAATGTGTACAAATAGTTACAGCCCTGTTAAGCTTTGTTTTCCTAGAAACCAAAGCTGTGGGCAGAAGCCCCTGGGGTCTGCTGTCAGGCGGAAGCAGAGAGTTGCTTGTGTGTGAACCCACACAAGAGCTGGGAGTCGCTGTCCCATGGGGGAGGAGCCACAGGGTTTGGAAGTCAGTCTTGAGTGAAGATGAGAGAAGACTTTACATGGACACTGTAACTTGATTAAGGAGATTGTTCTTACAGTGACTTAGGGGTGGATGGGGTGGTATTTTCTGAAACCTCTTAAGGATGTGTTGTGCTACGGAAGGCTGTAGCCTGGAACCCCCTGACTTTTGGGATGCAATGATATATGTTATGCACCATATGACATACTAAGCATTATGAAATGCATATATGCATTATATGTTTTGCTTAAGAATGTTGCTATGAATGTTATGCTTTACTTTATTGGACAGTGTTTAGTTTATTGCTGAATAGAGAGTTCATTATACTGTGCAATTAGACCCTTAAAATCATTCACAGTAGCAGTCCTCAGGTGTGCTGTTGTGACTGACTTTACAATCTATTCATTTAACTTTGGTAACATCTCTCACATACACCTACTTCTCTCATCTGATAGTACTATCATCCTGGTGCAGTTCTTCATTACTCATTCCAGTATTACTGTAAAGGCCTATAGCTGGTCTCTCAGCCACAAGTCTCTCCTCATTCCAGACCATCCTGCATTCAACTGCAAAAGCAATTTTCCTCAAGTGCAGGTCTGATCAAGTCACTCCCTATTCAATAAACTCTTGTGGCTCCATATCACCTCCAAGACCAAACAGAAAATCTTCTTTTTTGCTTTCAAAGTCCTTCATAACCTGGAGCCTTCCTACCTTTCCAGATTTCTCACAACTATTCCCCTCCACATACTCTGCCATCCAGGGACATTGGTCTCCTTGATGTTCCTCAGACAGGACACTATATCTACTGACTCTATCAAAAAGGTAGAGGGGTAGAAAATTATCAGAGTATGAGAAAGCCTACATATTAGAGCACCACATTTTATCTAAAGACCAGTAAAGCAAAAAGTTATGAAATTTTTGAGAGTCAAAGATAATTCTATGGGTAAATTCAAGTCACAGTCTTAATGATGGTGTAATGTTATCAATGGTCAAATGAATGCCAATTAAACTGCTTCTTTCCAAGGTTCTTGTCTTCTGGACAATAAGGAAGACTTAATCCTTATAGTTATTGGATTCTAGGATAGGAATACTGCCACTCAAAACAGAGGTCAAATATCAGACATACAGAATTCAATAAACATCACTGAACTGAAATGACTTTCTCAATTGCAACAAGAATATTACTTACATTTCTTATATATCCTCTAACTACAATCTGTTGTTACTTGAAAAACTCCACCAGAAAAATAAATGAACAGAAAGGCCAGTATTTCCGCAAAACCTGAATACATATACTTTGTGTCTTTAAATTTGGAAAAAGAAACAGTATTTTTAAAAATGAACTTTAAAGCATGTTTTACTAAAAAAAAAAAAATTGGGGGGGGAGGGATGTCTAGACATAGTCTTTATGTTCAGATTACCTCTTTACAAAAGTTTTTAATAAAATAATAATAAATAAAATTTAAAAAAATTAATAAATAAATAAAAATAAGACCGAGTACTACATTCTAGTTTTAGTTGGTTTCTTGAGACTTCTCTATTCATTCAGCAGGGTTATAGAAAACCATTCTACCTAACAGAAATAAATATTTAGTCAATCCCAAAGAGCCCGTTAATGTAAACCTATCAATCAGAAATCATACATCTGCTAGTAGTAGTACATATAGGGATAAACAAGAACTCATATCTATCTGCACTTTTACACAGGACAAGGGGCTTTCCTGTAAACACCCTGTGAAATAGGACATCTGAGCAAATGCTATTTTTCCTATTTTACAGAGAAGTAAAAAGCCAGTAAATGTCAGAACTGAGGCACAAATTCATATTTCCTTACTAAGCCCTGTATTCTTCCTCCTACAACATATTCTCAACATTACTATCTTTGCAAAATTCCCATTTCCAAAGGCCTGACAAAACCTAGTTTTTACTTCTTCTAAAAGTTTCAAGAATACAAATGAAAATGGATTGTTGAGAAAGGAACAATTCTAAATAAGAAGTCCAGAGAGATGTAAAGAATACATATTTTAATTAACAATAAGAAAATACTCTTAAACAGAACTGCTTAAAAAATTTTGTCTCCTTATTAAGTAACTGACAGATAGTCTTCCGTTATGAAGAAAATAAATTTCAGAAATCCTCTCTATTAGAAATTCAGCAGCGAAGGGTAATTAACAAAAACTATAAAGACAAAACAATGAACAAAACTGGAATAAAACTATGTGAACACAGTAGACACACAAATCCTTGCTGAATCAAACAGATGTTATAGAGATGTTGAGGGTTTAGAAAAGTATGCGTTGCTGCTTTCATTTTATAACATTACAGTTTCAGAAGGAGTTCTGTATGATGAGGAATAAAGATCAGTTTTAAAAAACATAGCTTATAATTCAGATTAAATACAGTTTTAACATTAGAAAAGGAAATTATCACATAAATAACAAAATCATAAACTCCTTACCTTACGGAGTTCAATTGTTACTTCATTTCTGTGTCTTCTCATAGTCTAAAAAGACAAATGAAAAGATATATAAATATAAACTAAAACAAAAGATCAATAAAGTTTATGATGCTGTGTATAATTTTTTCAGCCATTATGATACTTACAAAAATTAAACAAAGGTCAACTATTTTAAAATTATCATTGCATATTAATTTTCACATTAGAAACATTATAGGTTCTGTAGAAATTACTGAGAAGTACAGTTCATGTCTACTAATAAGAAGAAAGAGAAATACTTGGCATTGAGAATATAAAACCAAAAATTCTTTAAGAAACTATGGAATTTGATCACAGAAAGAAGCAGACCATTTTCTTTTGTATTATGTTTTGTTTTATGATTTCTCCCATTCATTTTAATTCTTCTATGCAACATGACTAAGGTGAAAATGTATTTAATAGGAATGTATGTGTAGAACCTACATAAAATTGTATGCCATATCAGGGAGGGAGTGGGGACATAGGGAGGAAGGAGGAGGAGGAAGGGGAAAAAATTCTAAGACATATGGAAGTGAAAACAAATAAAATAATTTTAAAAATTAAAAAAAAATTCTTCAAAATAGTAAGGGTTGAAAAATACAGTTTGCTTGAAATATTCTTAGTTTCCTTTGTACACCGCATATACACACTATAAATTCTGCTCTAATCGAGGGTCTGGTCCTTCCATTCTTGCCCCTTCCACTATCACTATTATCAAGGTATATTTCCTTTCTACACTTCTCTGATTAATCTCTAAGCTCCAGAACAGAACAAAGAAATACCTGGTCTCTCAATTTTTCTTGAAAAAACACACTTTTAAAATAGTATAAACTTGATAATCTCAATAAAGCATAATACTCCTGATTATTGGAAACTGCAACTAACTTAAACCAGATGTAATACAAAGAAGTCCATGTTTGACACAACAACTCTGATGGCATTAAGTTATCAATTCTCAAAAGCATTTTAAAGAAGAGAAAATACCACAAGTGTGAGGAAGCTTTCAGATTTTATTCCTAATCCCCTAAAAGATGACAAAAACGTTAATAACTACCAATCCAAATGTCTTCTTTTCCACCTATGTAAAATTTTAGGAGAATAAATTAAACGCATGTCCAGGACTTAATCATGGTATTAGAATGGAATTAGAATTATTCCACAGCAGACCATATCTCCTTCATCATAGTACTGATGTAGAGGTGAGGAATGTAAGAAATACAATCAATCAAAAAGGATATATTAAGAACTTATTTTGTGCCAAGTACTAAGAGCTGGAGATATAAAGAAAAAGGAAAAACAGTCCTGCCCACAAGAAGCTTAACATTCTAATAAAAGAGAAAATATGAATCAGTACATATGATTACAGAACAGTTGGAAGGTGACATTAGAGGAGATGACACTAACAGCTGGGGGTTTCCTAAGAAAGGTTTTCTGAAAGAGGTTGTTGAATCCTAAAAGAAACCAGGAATTTTAAGATTTAGCAGTTCAGAGGGAGAGCATTCTGGGAATGAGAAATAGCCAGTGGCAAAGGCACAGAGATGGGAGATGGTGTGTTATGTTTGATGAATAGCAAATAATGCCAGGATCACCATACTATAGATTTTGTGAAGGGAAGCAGAAAGCAATTAGACTGGAAAGGTAGGAAGGAACAAAACAAAGAGCTTTACCTGCTCCCCACTCCCCCCAAAAAAGAATCTATATTGAAAACTGGAACTAATAAGGAGCCATTGGATTTTACTGAATATAGGTATGATATGATCAGTTTCATGCTTTAGGAAAATCACTTTGGTAGCTGTGTGGTAGATGGGCCTGAAGTAGAGAGCTGAGGCAGGGTAAATATTTAGAAGGCTACTGCAATTATCCAGTAAGAAGTGGTAAGGGCTGAAAAGTAGGGTGGTAGCTATGTTAATGTAGAGAAGGCAATGTATTTGAGAAATGTTAGAAATAACAAATGACAAGATTTGGCAATAGATTGGCTCTATGGGGAAGAGTGAGGAGTTAGGGATAATCCTGAGATTCAAGGGATGATGGTCTTTAATAAAAGTAGGGACGTTGGAAAGGGAGGGTTTGGCAGGGAAAGATGATGTGTTTTGACCAGGACAAGATAAACAGATTTGTTAATAATCACCTAGATAAACAGTTGTTGCCCTGAGAGTTGGTGAGATCACCAAGTAAGAGAATATAGAGAAAAGAGAAGAGGACCCAGAAAAGAACCCTGGGAGTTAAACACAGTTGTTAGCCGACTAGAGGAAAATGCTGTCTTAAAGGCTCTCCTTGAACAAGTTGGGTCAATAATTAGAACAAGAAGAAGAAAGTTGACTGGGTTGCCTTTAACAAATTACCAAGTTCTTCTAATGATTCTCATCTCCTTGAAAAAATGGTTCATCTTTTTTAGTACCAACACTCTTCTGGTGATGCTTTAAGTCACAAAATACCATAGCCTCCAAAATACTGACACTGAGCAACTCCAATGGAGGCCATAGGTAGGTTGTAATATATCACAGACACAGAATAAGGAAGGAATAAAGCATTTATTTCATCAAAGAAATGTATAATAAGAAGGAACAATGGACTGGTGTTATGGCAAGAAAAAGGGATAACCAATGAAGAGTTGATGGGCTCTGTTGGTATGGGGAAAAACTGGACAATTCATGGGCTCTACTGGTATTCTTGCAATATAAGAAGCCTCTAGCACCTAAAGATGGTCACCTGTGGTGAATTTATGTACATTCCAGGGATGGGAGATAGCCAGTGCCAAGGAACAGAGATGGGGAGAGCCATGGTGAGCAATATAGAGAAGACCAATATAGCTGGACTGAAGAGTATGGGAGGGGAGAAATGTCTGGTGAGGCTGGAAAGATGGGTTGGGGCAAAGTGGTACAGGGCTTTTAAATCTAGACAGAAGAATTCATATTTTATTCTAGAGTCTATAAGAAGTCACACATGACTGGCTGAGTAGAGCAATCATATGTTCAGATCTGTGCTTAAGGAAATAACCTTTGCCCAGGATGCTATGATCTTTGAGGGAGGTGATAATGATGAAATCGAAGGTCCATCTGAATATATTATATGATGTGGACCTAAATTCACAATACTGATGTCTAAATACCTCAAAACTGCTATCAAATAAAGATTTCTTTTCTCAATCTTTAACATAAACTTATTTAAAAATTAATTGTATACACAGAGGGGTCTGTTTTTCTATTTTATTCCATTAATCTATTTTTTATTTACTATCAGATAGTTTTAATATTTGCTGCTTTACATCATGAAATATGATGTTCCCATTCAGTTTTTGTCATAGGTACCTTTGGAATTCTTGCCTGCTTGCTTTTCACATATAAACTATTAGTCTTTTGTCTAATACTACAAAATTTACTATTGTTATTCTGACCGGTATTTATTTCACTAAGTGAAGTTTCCATTTAGTTCCATCTGTTTTATATTTTCTGGTTTCACTTGCAGTAAGAACCAGAGGAAGCATAGCACACTACAAAAGGAACTAGACTTGGAGTTAGAAAGACCTGGGTTTAAAACCCACCTCAGATAATTACTAGCTAAATGACCTTGTGCAAGTCACTTAAACCTCTGTGTGTCTCAGACTGCTCTTCTATAAAATGAAGAGAGTTGGATATGATGGTCTCTTAGGCCCCTTCCAGCTCTATATATAATTATAATGAAAATGTCAGTATGATTGAGGTTCAATTTCTCCAACATTATTTCTCCCAAAAGTAATATAAACATTGGTCACTCTACAAAAATCACATTTAGAAAGTCAATGTTTAAATTAATATCTATGGTCATTCAATCATTTATTATTTATTAAGTGCCCATTATGTGCTCAGTGCTGGAGATACAAGGACAGGCAAAAACAAAACCAAACCCCCTCCAACAAAATAATTTTCTCTGCTCTCAAGGAGTTCGGTTTAATAAGGAGATAACATGTAACAATTATGCACAAATTGCATATAGACATATGCATGACCATGAGTATGCACGCATGCACGTGTGTGTGTGTGTGTGTGTGTGTGTGTGTGTGTGTATAGTATGATAAATTAGAGTAACCTAAGAGGGAAGGCACTAAGATTATAGAGGATTAACAAAGAAGGTCTGAAGGAAAGCAGGAAAGTCAAAAGGCAGAGATAAAGAGAGAATTTCAGAGAAAAATCCAGTGGAATAAATGAAGTTGGTAAATGAAATGTCTTGTTTAAGGGGGGATGTAAGATATAAGAAAATTAGAAAGGCAGAAAGGGACCAGATTATGAAGGGCTTTGAACATCAGAGTATTTTATATATTTTGCTGGAGTCACAGGAGTTGAAAGATAGGAGAGGGTGATTTGATCAAACCAGTTTTTAAGGAAAATCAATTTGACAGATGAATGGAGGATGGATTGGACACAATCTAAGAACTAGGGATTTCTCACACCCTCAGATCTCTTTTCTACTACTCTATTACCATCACTGAAGAAGTGATAGGAGGCTACAAAGGTTTAAGGACCATTTGGCATTTTTTTCTGGTTCAATGAGAAACACTGCAAAATCGTACACATACATGTACCTATGTGCATATACATATATAAGTATATGCATGTGTGTGTTTTTCCTGCATACACATTCATCACTAGCAACTAACCTGACAGTAATGAACTTAGACAGCAGACAGTGTCACAAAGTCTGTCGCTTGGCCCACATTAGAAGTCTTTTCAGTAAGGGAAACCTGCCAGAATTTGTACTCCATTGGCAAGGACTTCAAAGGATCTAGGATCAACTCCATGTCATGATGAGGGAATGAAGTAGGACTTCTGAAGAAGGCTTCAATCATTCATAAAAATGAGTTACAAGAGAGCCAAGAAGAGTTCTAGGACCCACTAATAGAAACCTTCATTTAGTATGACAATAATCCCTTAATCAAATTTTTTTGGATTCGGTCATTTCAAAGTTTCAAATAAAACAAACTATACCATAACCCCAACTTATAACCCAACTGTACCATAATTCCAATTTATAACTTTCCCTCCTGTCCACATGTGCTTTTGAGAATTTTCCAAATACCTCTTAAAATTCAGGTAAATTCTATTTATGGCATTATTCTGTATCAGTTTAATAATGTTAAAAAAAAGATGTGGTTAGTTTGAAATACTTATCCTTTATAGTCTTCTTTGAAAACAAAGGACGAACACAACAACAACAATTTATCCTTTACAAATCCAGACCACTTCATTTTCTAGGTAGTCATAAACCATACCACTTATAATGCATTCTACAGTTTTGTCCATTATTGAAGTCAAGCTGAATACTGTGGTTTGAAGACTATTTCTTCTCTAACCACAAAGCTATTACGTATCAGATATGAGATCCGAACCTAGGTCTTCCTGACTTCTGTCTAGCAGTGTTTCATGATGCCTCATGGGTTTAACTCCCTCAAACATTTTCTCCTAACTTCAATACCGTTGTAGGTTCCATTAAATTAACCGGAGAAAGAAACTGACAATCTTTGTGATGAAATGTAGACTACATTGCAGTAACTGTCCAAGAAAAAGCTTAACCAGTTTCACATGATCAAACTCATTACTTCTAACCAAGGGGTCAGTGATTTCTCCTTCAAGGAGTATCTCATGTCCATGAACTTCATCTGCAGTCCATGCACTCCTTCCCTACCATACTCTCTGCAGCCAAAACATCTGGTCAATTGTCAAAGGTGTTCAAATTGCTTTACTGTTATACCAGAGATTATTGGAGAACAAATGTATGAATTTTCAAGTTACAAGCATAAGCATACTTGCTTAGACTTATACCTTTATTTCTCAGTTCAAAATTAATCTCTCCTTTGGCAATCCTAGACACTTAAAAGTATCATAGACAGTTCAGTCCTTTTTGTTTTATATCTAAGTTCCCACCCTTTAGTTTCATGTCAAAACTTCTCCATGCAATCCTAGAACTTGTATTCATTATTTTGTCCCCTTCAGTGTTTAATTCTTTATCAGTCTATGTATTTATCTGCCTATCAGTCACTCTATCTCCTACCTTTAAATTCCTTATCTGTCATTTAAAAGTGTGCAATAAAAAAAGTTTCTAATAGATAAGGAAAAGAATGCTGAGACTATTCTAACAGTAAGCCTACACTTTAGGAGAACAATTTTCAAAAAGTTAAGACAAAGACAGGCAGGATCACATGGTCAGAGACTCTAGAGAATAATTTGGTAAAGTCATAAATTATTACTTTGAGGAAGTAATCATAAAAAGACCAATTTGTTAACACAGAAAGCGCTCAGGTGACCTCAAATTTTAAAAGGTCCCATTCAAAAGATGGAATCAAGGATTAATGGAATAGGCCAATAAAAAGTGCTATAGTTAAGAACACTATATGCAAAAGGCTTGCAAAAAATGTTAAGGACAACAAAATAGGGCTTTAAAAAAACCATTGTTTTTCCAAAAAATAAAATAAAAAAGCGAGGGAAGACCTATCTGTACAAAAATATTTATAGCAGCTCTTTTTGTGGTGGCTAAGAACTGGAAATCAAAGGGATGCCTATCAATTGGGGAATGGCTAAGCATGATTGTAATGGAATATTATTGCGTTATAAGAAATGACAAGCAGGATGATTTCAGAAAAACCTGGAAAGACTTGCATGAACTGATGCAAAGTGAAATGAACAGATCCAGGAGAACATTGTACAAAATGACAGCAATACTGTCCGATGAAGAACTGAATAATTTAGCTATTCCTAACAGTATAAGCATCCAAGCCAATCCCAAAGAACTAATGAGGAAGCATACTATCCATCTACAGAGAAAGAACTGATATTGACAATACAGACTGGCATGCTATTTTTCACTTTCTTTCATTTTTTTCTTTTATTCAAGTTGTCTTACATAAAATGACCAATATAGAAATGTTTTGCCCAATTGCATATCTATAACCTATATTTGACTGCTTACCATCTCAGGTGGAGGTGGGATGAAGAGGAGAGAGGGATAGAATTTGGAACTCAAAACTTTAAATTGTTTTTAAAAATTGGAAAAAAATAAACTATGCTACTCCTCCTCAACTCCCACTCCCTGCCCATATACACACATGCAATTCTATGTTAGGGGCAAAATTGTAGGATTATATGATCTATAACTGTGAAGTCAAATCTAACTCCTTCATCTTACAAACGAGAAAATTGGAGCCCAGAGAGGTTAAGTGTTTTTCCTATGATCACTAAGCTAGTAAATCTCTTTGGCAAGATTTTAAACCCAAGTCTTCTTGACTCCAATCTAGCACTATATCAGGATAGGTTCTTTATATCCAACATATGATAGGCAAAATTAAAGCAAAATTTCTCAAATCTGATTTTGCTTCTGCCATCTCTATCAAGGAAAGTGATCTGCAAAACTAGACAGGATGGTAAAAAAAAAAATTAAGAATTAAAGTCCAATATAAATGAAATGGTAAGATCATTACTTGCTTTTTTCACTAAGTTCTTGTCACCTAGTTCTGGGTAAATTACACGCCAGCATACAAAACTACAGGTCTGACTCTTGAGTGGTGATTTATGAAGAATCAAGGAAAATGGGGAAAGTGAAAAAGTACTGAAAACAGGTTTAGTTTGAAGGAGTCAAAGATAATAGACTATGCAGATTCTCATCTGATGAGTTTCATGTCCACTTAGAAAAATTCTATGAATGACTAAAAGATGGTTTGAGAACATTCAGTAAGGAAATCAGTGATCACTATAAGGCAACATGGATTTATCAAGAACAAGTCATTCCAGACTAACCTCATTTCCTTTTTCACTGGGTTACTAGGATCAGTGTTATGTAGGGATACTGTAGGTATAGTATACCTGAATTGTCTGGCGAAGTATGATTTATAGGATTTGGAACTGGAAGGGACCTTAGAGATCAGAGATTATCCAGTAAGTTCACACCCTCACTCTTCAGGTGAGAAAACTGAGACTCAGAAAGGGAAAGTGATTTACTGTTATATAGTTAGGGAACTGGTATTTTTTAACTCAAGTACTCTTGACTCTATGACCAATCAATCTACTTTTTACTACACCATCCTGCCTTTCATATCCTTGTAGATCACATAGAAGATCTATGAGTATAATGGATTTATGTCATTGTGAAAGGGGATCTTCACTGGACTGACCCAGGGATCTGGCTTTATACCAGCGACATTTATCATTTTTTATTAATGGCAAGCTATCAAATTCATAGGCTTGTTGACAGGAAAACACTGAGAGACTATAAAATCATAGGTGGCATGTTTATGAAAATTTGCAGATGGCAGGAAGCTGAGAAGTATAACAATATGATGGATAACAGAACCAGAGTCCTAAAAGATACTGACAGGCTAAAATAATGTATTCAATCTGATGAGATGAAATTTAATGAGAACAAATTTTAACAAAATCAATTATGTAAAAGGTATGATAGGGAAGATGTCTAGACAGCAGCTGGAAGAGACAGGGAAGCTGGTACACAAATATATTACTATCATCTATTCCCCAACAGATAAATGGTCAAAGGACATGAACTTCAAAAAAAGGTAAACTTATCAACAGCCACATGAAGGACTTGCTCTTCCAAATGATTAATAATAAGAGAAATGAAAATTTGGGTAAACTTCGATGTTTGCCATTACACCCTGCAAATGATCAAGAGGCCAAGACTCATAAAAAAGTCAATACTGAAGGGACTGTTGTCAATGGCACTGGGAATTGATCTGCTCTGAAAATTAATTGGGTATACCAAAATATTCACAGTTGCACTATTTTATCAGAAAAAAACTGAGAACAAAGTGGGTTCAAACTGACTGGGAGATGAATAAAAAGTTACATGAATGTACATGAATATAACAGGATATTGTGCAATACCATATACACTTGGGGTGGGGGGGTATAGAAATCTTATCTCACCATACAGGAAAATAGGAGGCAAAGGGGATAGGGGAGGAGTGCGCCGATAGAAGGAAGGGCAGATTGGGGGAGGTAAAAATCAGAAGCAAAACACTTGAGAATGGACAGGGTGAAAGGAGAGAGAGCAGGATAAACGGAGGGAAATATATAGTTGATAATCATTACTGTGAAAAAAATATTTCTTAAAGTGAAGTTTTTCTGATAAAGACTTCATTTCTCAAACATACAAAAGTGAATCAAATTTATAGAAAAAAAGAGCCATTCTTCAATTGATAAATGGTCAAAGGATATGAATAGGCAGTTTTCAGACAAAGTAATCAAATCTATCTAATCATGAAAAGTGCTCTAAATCACTACTGATTAGAGAAATGCAAATTAAAAGAACTCTGAGCTACCAACACATAACTATCAGTTTGGTTAGTATGACAGAAAAGGAAAATTAAAATATTGGAGGGGTTGTGGGAAAATTAAAACACTAATGCACTGTTGGTGAAGTTGTACACTGACTCAACCATTCTGGAGAGCAATTTGGAACTATGCCCAAAGAGCTATAAAACCATTCATACTCTTTGACCAAGCAATACCGCTATTAGTGTGGTGTATCCCAAAGAGATAAAAAACAAAAAGGAAAAGGACCTATGGATACAAAAACATTTACAGTAGCTTAGTGGTGGCAAAGACCTGGAAATTGAGGGCATATCTGTCAACTGGGGAATAGCTGAACAAACTGTTGTACGTGATTGTGATACAATACTATTGTGCTTTAAGAAATGACAAACAAGACACTCAGAAACATCTGGAAAGTCTTACATAAAATGATACCAAGTGAAATGAGCAGAACAAGGAAAACATTATACATAGTAAAGAGCAATATCATATGGTGATCTACTGTGAATAACTTAAGTTATCCTCAAAAACACAATGATCCAAGACAAAGACAAAGATGAAAGGTGCTCTCTCTCTCCAGAGAAAAAACTGGTAGAAACTGAATGGAGATAAAAGATAATTTTCCTTTAATTTTTTCTCAAGGATTTTTTTGGTCTGTGTTTTCTTTCACCACATGACTTACATGGAAATTTGTTTTGCAAGACTACACATGTATAACCTATGTCAAATTGCTTGCCTTCTCACTGGGGGGAAGAATCTGGAACTCAAAGTTTAAAAAATAAAGTTGTGTTTACGTGTAAATGGGAAAATCAAAAAAAAAAATTTTTAAAAGACTGATAGGAAGTTGAAAAATCATAGGGAAGATTTACATTAATTGAGACAGAGTGAAATAAGCAGAAGGAAAATACACACAATAAATAAACCTTAGTCATTATAATAATGAAAATAAAAAGATCCCTAAAACAAAGCCAAATGTGGTACAATGTTAATCTTGGCCACATTTAATACATGACGTTTTTCCTTAAAGGAACAAAGGGGCTGAAAGAATGTGAACAATGTGCACTGGTAGTCATACAGAGTTGCTGAAGTCTTCTAATAATCAGGAAAAAAAATCAAGACAACATTAATTTATGTTTCACAACCACTGTAATGGAAAAATTATCCAAAAAATAATTTAAAAAATCCAGTGCTGGCAGAACTGTCAGGAACATGTTTGGCGTGGCTGTAGACTAGTGAAATTTACTTGAGAGAGTAATCTGGCACTATGCAATAAGAATCACAAAACTGTGAACACACCTCTTTATCCAGCAACTCTACCACTACGAATTTTATTTCTGAAACATCATTATAAAGAAAAAAGAACCTATCTTTATAAAAATATTCATACCTAATCTATTATAATAGCAAAAAACATACAGTTGTATGCTCAATCAGAAAAGGGCTGAATACACTACAATCTATTATTATAATGTTTGTGAGGTGCCATTAAAGATAATAAATATGAAACATACAAAGAAATATGAAAAGATCTATCTAAAGTGACAAAGAATGAATACTACAGCAGAACTATATACATACTGAAAACTATTAACAGTAAGGGAAAACAAAGCTCAAAGTGGCAGAATTTCAGATAAATCTTACACAGAGTCACAAAACAAAATATCATTGGTTTTGCCTTGCTAAAAACCAGAGGGTCTAGCTAAGATTTGCTCCCTTGTACTAGATGTTTGATTGTTCGCATTCATAATCAACAAAAATGTTTTTTAAACAAGTATCTGTTGAAATTTAATCTTTGACATTTTTATCAGCCCAGAGTCAAATATAGCTGCTGATCTCTATCCCTGCCCCACTGCCAGTAGGAAGTACTGTCATCATTCCCCTTTCTAAATTTTGAGAAATCAAAAAGAATCAAAGCACACACTGTTGGAGGAAATAAGGGCCTTTTCATATTATCTAGTCTAACCCCTACATTCTGTAGGTAAGAAAACTTGTGCCCAAAGGCTCATAAAACTTTGTCTAATTCTATTAGATCAGTATTATCTCCAGTATATCACACAGCTAACTGTGGTCCCACCTTACAAGGAGCCCCCTCTTCTTATCAAATCAAACTAGGTTATTTGCTGTCTAAACATGCTCTTTACTTTCCAGTCTTTATGTCTTTTTTCCTCCATCTCCACCTGCCTACCACATACAATTACTTTAAATTGCTTTAAAGGTTAGGGTTAGAATCGGAGTAGGTGCTACTATTAACATCCTCATTTTATAGAAGAAATTGAGGTTGAGAGGCTAAATAACTTATCCAGGGTCACACAACTAGTCAGTATCTATGGCAGAATGTGCACTTAGGTCTTTCTGACTCTAAGTCCAGATTCTATGCTGCATCTCTCATCCTTGAGGATTCAGTTCACATTTCAGCTCTTCTGTGAAGCCTTCTTTGACAAAGATCCTTTTCCTATTCTGAGTTCTGATGGCAATAAATATATGTATCCTTCATTTGGAATTTACCATTTACTACAACATACTGTTTGAAATTTTTTCACATATATGTCTTACCCTCACAACTAGATTATATGTTCCTTGAGGAATGGCTACTTATTTATACTTCTACACTGCCTGCAACAATGTCTTGCATTCTGCAGAGCAATCAATCTTTGAGTAAAACTTGAATGTCATTAAGGACTATTTAAAGACCATCATAATATAAACTTAAATAAATCATCATCATTTCTATATATTATCATTCAACAAACATGTATTAAGTAACCTGATGTATAAGGCATATTAGTGATCTTGTAAAAGGATTTCTTCAAATATCAACTATCCAGAGATATTTCTATAGAAAGAGGTGAAGGGAAGCAAAAACTTTAGGGAAAATATTAGGAATTGATGCCATGTGAAAAATGAGGACAAAAACTGCTAAAAAAAAAAAATATGGTTAGTGGGAAAATATCCAGCTTACAAAAATATCCTTTATTTTTTCCCCGTTTAACATTTTTATTTAAAGTTTTGAGTTCTGAATTCTATCCTTTCCATCCTCCCTGCCTTCCTGAAAGGGTAAGTAATTAGATATGGGTTATACACATGCAATTATGAAAAACATTTCCATATTAGTTATTTTGTACATGAAGATTTGAATAAAAATTTAAAATGAAAGCAAGTGAAAAACAGCACTCTTCAGTCTGTATACAATCAACATCAGTTCCTTCTCTGGAGGTAGACAGTATGTGTCATCATTAGATCACTGTACTGCTGAAAATAGCTAAGTCATTCACAGTTCTTCATCAAGCAGTATTGCTGTTACTATGTACAGTGTTCTCCTGGCTGTTCACTTCCCTATGCATCAGTTCATGTAAGTCTTTCCAGATTTTTCTGAAGTCATTCTGGTCCTCATTTCTTATAGCAAAATAGTATTCCATCATAATCATACACCAAAGCATATCTGAGCTATTCCTCAAATGATGGGCAGGGCAGTGCCTTAATTTCCAATTCTTTGCCACGACACAAAGAGCTGCTATAAATATTTTGCACAAACAGGGAAAAAGACCTGTATCTTCAAAAATATTTATAGCAGCTCTTTGTGTTGTGGCAAAGAATTGGAAATTAAGGAGATACCCATCATTTGGGGAATGGCTCAACATGTTGTGGATATGATTATGATGGAATACTGATGAGGGTTGGGGGGGGGTGAGACACCCCCAAAAAACCAGAGTACAGGGGCAAGTCATGTAGAATGAATTCGTGAACTCAAGCATTCTTGATGTCAAGGTGGTATAGATTTATTATGCTTTTCAGTGGGCAAGAGTTCTTAGGGAACCTGCAACCTTAAAGGGGTACAGGTAAAGTTTATATTGTATATTCTTTAGTATAAAGTGCCAAATATGCTAAGTGATTCAGGGCAGAATTAGAGAGTGGTTAGCTCTTAAAGGAACATGAACTTTTAGTATCTAGTGGGTAGGAATTTGTATCAGAAAGCCCCCTCAAAATATACGGGAGGGCCTGCTATCACAGTTTCTTAGATCTGCATTCATAAAAGGAAAGGCAACTTCTGACAGCTTAACAATTGCTTTAATCAAGCATATATATATATATATATATATATATATATAAAATTCCTTGAATCAAACACATAACATTCACCTAGTTCAGGGGGGTCAGCACCCTGAACTTCAGAGAAAATACAGAGAAATCAAAGATCAACAGACATCGCTTCCTCTGTCTGATCATAGTACCAGAGAGGGAAACACCAACACCTGAGTTTTCAGAGCTAGGGGGCTGCTTAGTGGCTTCCCAGAGTCTCTCATCTTGACACACAAACCTTCTTTCAAAAACTAAGCCCCAAAATAAAACCGGACCTCAGTCTTTACATATTTTAGAGCCAGAGGGCATCATATCCCTAGAGAACTAATATCTCATTAACAAAGATGTAGATCTTCCTACATATCTTCTCAGACCCAGGAATGGGTGGGGAAGATCCTCCTTAATCACATTATTCAGAGGCATTATACTTCCTGGTATAAACAAAAACAGTAAAAGATCCTACTTTGCTAGCCCCCTCACAGTATTTTACCTAGAGTTCACTGGGAAATAGCCTGGGGTGGGGTACAGTGAGGTGTGGTTTTAGGCCTGAAACATCACTAAGTCAACTAATGGGGCAGGCTGTCCTTAGGCTAAGGAGAAACTGCCTGGGACAGTGTTTTGAGGCTAGGGAGAAATGTGGTTTTTCAGAGAGAAATGTTATTTTAGGATTACTACTGTGATATAAGAAATGATGAACAGTATGGCTTTAGAAAAACCTAGGAAGTGTATATAAAGTGAGTAGAACTAGAACATTGTACATAGCAACAGCAATACTGTAACAATGATAAACTGTGAAAGATTTAGCCATTCTGATCAATGTAATGATCCAAGATAATTCTGAAGGACTCATGACAAAAAATGCTACCCACCAGAGAAATAGAACTGATGATCTCTGAATACTTTATTCACTCAATTAAAGCATACTTTATTCACTCAATTGTTCTTGCTTTATTTGTGGCAACATGGCTAATATGAAAATGTTTTCATGACTTAACAAGATATTTATATCATAATTGATACATTGCTTGCCTTCTCAATGGTGAGGGAAGGGCTGTAGGGAAAGAATTTGGAACGTAACATTAAAAAAAAATAAATGCTAAAATAATGAGTTTGAATTAACCATCATCTTTAGCATACATTCTTTAAGTCTATCAGTTTACTCTAGTAAACAGGTAGTTAAACAAATTTAACTGCAAAATAGCCTACTGTCCTAACCTAACCTCTTCATTTTAGTGTCTTAGAGACTGTGTGCTGGATAGAAAATGCTAAGGCAATATTCTACTTCTACTTCCCATTCTGTTTAACGCATGCAAGAGTCAAAGGCAGTCACTCAACTTTATGCACTTTAGATATTGTGCCCAAATGACACAGCTATACTTGTCAATATGACTCATCACTGGTATATTTCTAGTCTCTCAAACATCACTGCAAAGTCCTAGATGACAGTAACAGTGAGGTTAAAAGTGATTACTAGACTGTAAAATGTTTTTCTTTAGAAATACCCTTTTTAATTACACACAGTAAGGCCACAAATGCTTAACTTGTAAAAAGATCTACAAATATTTTTAAATAATTTGCTTATTTTAATTGACATATTACATATTACAGATAACCCATTTGGATAATTTCAGGTTTCTCAAGGAGCCATTAAATAAAATTACAACATTTAATTAAAATTATAACAAATTATTTATATTTCAAAAACTATTCGTGCTGATTATAAGTTCCAGGCAAAACAATAATAGTGCCTAAATACATACATGGATGTTATCCAATCCTATTTAACTGTGAAAAACAGTCATGACATCCACACAGTACAATTAACAAACTTTAAGATAATATTGTGAACAAGTAATCATATTTTAGTCAAGAGTCAAGAAATTAAAGTTGTCATAAGAAAATTAAACAAATGTTATATTATGAGTTAAGAGTGACCAAACACCAAAAAGGTATGGAGAAAATATCCTTTACAGCTAAATTTATAACCTAGGCATCATCAGTGAGGCAGGCAGCTAGGTGGCTCAGTGGATAGAGTGCTGGATCTTAGTTCAAATCTGGCTCTGGACCCTTACTAGCTGGGTGACCCTGGCAAGTCCCTTAACCCTGTTTGTCTCCTTTTTCTCGTCTGTAAAATGAGTTGGAGAAGGAAATGGCAAACCATTCCAGTATCTTTGCCAAGAAAATCCCAAATGGGATCACGAAGAGTTGGACACAACCGAACAACAAAAACAACAACCACAACAGTTCACTAAGGCACGTATTCTGAATTGCTTTTGAGTAGTGACAATTGATTAAGCCTACTATGCATCAAGCACTGTACAAAGCGCTGGTGATACACAGTAAGAAAGTCTTTGCTCTCAAGAAGATAATACTCTAATTAAAAAATATAACACATATAAGAGGGTTTGGCTTCTGACAGGAGAGAAAATCCCAGAATCCCTAAGAGTTCAGATGGGAAGATCCAGGTTGTCCTTCAGGTATACCAGCAGGTCAAATGGACTTAGCACCCACCCCCACCCTTGCCATACTGTTTTGTATCAATTATATGTTCCCCTATAAACTTCTCCAAGAGCCACTGTTTGGAACAAATAATTTTTTTAAAGAAATTCAAAAAAATTAATTTAAATATACTGAAAAAATTTGACATTACATGCAATAATCCACAGTGGTGAACCCCCAGCCTCTCCACAAAGGACTATGGGTGGTGTCTTTTCATATCCTTTGTTGGGTTTGTTTATTCTTTGTCATTTTGCGGGGGGAGGGGGGAATGGCATAGCCAATTTTTCAAATTTTTTTTGTGGTTCTTAGAATTTATACTCTTGTAGTTACTCTACAAATTGTTTTCTTGGCTCTGCTTACTTCTCTTTATATTAGTTCATTTATTTCAGTTCATTCTTCCTACACTTTTCTATATTCTATTTGTCATTTCTCATATCCTGATAGAGTCTATCATATTCATTACTATAATATATATAGACATTTTTCAATTTTGTCTCCAGGTCATCAATATCACTCACACACACACACACACACACACACACACACACACACAAATGCTACTTTAACTCCTTTGTTTTATATGAGAATTTTTCTTCCACCAATTACCTTGTTGGGTATATATAGCTAGCTGGGAATCTCTAGGTCAAAGGTCAAAAGCATTCTGGCCATTTTAGTTACTCTGAGAATGACTGATGGAGGCAACTGAAAGAATGAAATCAGGAGCACATGTAGAGACAGCTAAGTGGCAAAGTGGATAAGGTACCAGCCCTGAAGTTGGGAGGGGTTGAGTTCAAAGCCAGCTTCAGACACTTGACACTTATTAGTTGTGTGATGCTGGGTAAGTCACCTAACCCTGATTGCCTTGCCAAACAAAAAGAAAAAAAGGGAAAAAATATATATATAGAGAGAGAAGTGGTTAGTCTTTAGAAAATGGAGGAAAAGAGAAAATAGGGGATGATTTCAAGGAGTTTTGAGATGAAATAAATGAAAGAGGGAAGCCTAGAATGAATGACCTCATTTTTTCCAGTAAAGTACTCAGCTAAAAGGGTGACGGAAGAGGTGCTGTCAGAGTGTTGAGGAAAGAAGAGACCTAGAATAGCTTCTGCAGGGAGGAACAAAAGTATTTCTCTGCACTAGCAAGGGCCCATGGAAATTAGAACACATAAATTGAACTAAATAAAGAAGAAATCTAATGAATTTAGAAAACACAAATACCCAAATAAATGCTTTTGTGAAGATCCTCAAACAATATGAACAACAGTATCTTAGAGACAACTGTGTAATAGAAGTGGTCCAACAATACTAAACTGCCTGCAAAGACTGTTTTTTCCCTTCTGTTCTTTTATCTTTTAGGAAAGCATATCCTCAACAAGGACAAAGAACTTCTTCATGAACATAGCATAAAGAATTTAAGCATATAAATATAGTTGCTAATATCATATTAATTACCTTTTTCTTTCATTTTAAAGTCACATACATCTTTTCTATTTTAGGGGTGAATTTTCTTCTCTTTGAAATATAGTAGAAATTGATACCTGACTGCTTTTAAGTTTATATCACCTTTAGTATGGATTTTTTTCAATGTTTCAAACACAGAATTCTACACATTCTTCATAGAAGCCCAGATTTGCAAAGGAACTTAAAGGTTTTCAATTCCAACTGCTCACCAATGCAAAAATATTGTCTGTTATGTGGTCAGGTTACCAACATACAGTTTATCCTACCCAAAGTAAAAATATTGACTGTTACTTGGCTCTTAATTGAAGACCTCCAGTGATGGGAGATTCATTAACTTCCAGTCCAACAATGAACAAAAGTTCTTACAAGACAATGCAGTTCATTTTTGGACAGCTCTAACTGTTAGGAAGTTTGGGATTAAAGAGTCATAATCTCCTTTCCAATAACTTTCAGGGGGGACATAGCCAAGAGTATGTATTCCAAGTATTGGAACTCAATATCTTGTGGAAGTGAATGTCAAAAACTAAAAATAAATCAATTAATCAAAGGTTAAAAAATATAACTTTCTTCTACAAATGGTCTTTCATGCAAAACCAGGAAGTTTAAAATCTCTTACATACAACCATCCTTCAGATATTCTGAAACAGAGGCCATGTCTTCCCTGTTTTCTCCTAGATAAACATCCTCAGTCCCTTCATTTAATCTTCATATAACACTGTCTTCTTCTCTTCAGTCTCTTCACCACTCTGAGGCACTCAGAATGGAAAACAATAGTTCTAATGGAGTCTGTCCAGAGGAGAGTATCATTATATTTGATTACCTCCCCTGATTTGGAGGCTGCACTCCAAATCCTAAGATTGCTTCTTTTATCTTCCATCTCACATTAATCTATCAGTATCCTAAAACTTATAGGCCTTTTTAGAAGAAGTGCCGCCAAGGGTGAAACTTTTACATTTATTCTTAGTAAATTTCATCTCTCTTATTTGCTTCAGTTCAACATTGCAACCTGTCAAGATAAATTTCTCTTAATTTTCTATTTTTATGAATATACCCATCAACCAAGATGAACATTTTCAAGTACAAATGATAGAAATGAGGACTGGACACGAAATTATCATTCTGTTACATACAGCATGTTTTCTTAAAACTAATATTAAATGTAACCAACCACCTTATCTTTGTCCCCTCTGCTGTCTTTTGCATTTTAAAAAAACATTTCATTGGTGTGTTTCCTTCCTATTTTTTGCATCACTGTCACTATTGCCCACACTCTCTTTCCCTCTCTACCAAACTAAAACCTCTCCCTTATAACAGATAAGTTTAGACAAGCAAATCAAATTCACACCATCAGTCTAATATGAAATTTTGTCTTATTCTACACTTTTAGTCTATTAATGCCCCCTGCCAAGGGGTGGGAAGCATAACTCATCATCAGTCTATTTAGTCAGGACTGGTCACTGTATTAAACATTCAATTCTTTCAAAATTTTTAAAAAATTATTATATTAAAATTATTAAACTTTATATTATCTTATACATATTAGACATATAAAATGTTATATTAGATTATTATAGCTGTATAAATAGTAATTCTCTTGGTTATGTTCATTTCATACTACATTAATTCAGACTTCTCTTTCTTCATTTCTTATGGTACAACAATATTTCATTACATTTATTTACTATCATTTGTTCAGTCATTCCCCAACTGATGGGCATCTACTTTGTTTTTAATTAATAATAGCAATAATGATGATAATTATGCTAGCATTTACATATTATTTTTCTCATTTAAACCTCACAATAACTCTTGGAGATAGGTGCTATTATTATTATCCCCATTTTACAGACAAGGAAACTGAGGCAAACTGAGGCTATGTGAATTGCTCGTGGTTGTACAGCTAGCATCTGAGGCCAGATTTGAAACTCAGGTTTTCTTGATGGGGGCCCAGCACTCTATCTACTGCTCTACCTAGTTACAAATATTTATGTAGCTATGGGTCCTTTTCCTCTTTCATTGACTTCCATGGAGTTATATACTTCACAGTGCTATTACTAGGTCAGAGTATGCATAGTCTAATGACTGGGGTCTAGTTCCAAATTGCTTTCTAGAATGGTTGGACTAAGTCAGACCTCTACCAATACTGAATTAGTTTGCCTGGAACCAATCAACAATCACTTATTAGTCACTTACCAAGTGTTACACAATGAGTTTACTTTCAAAGAATGAAGCAATCCTAAGTGAAGGTCCTCCCCACAGATCCTTTAAAACTTTTCATTTTCCCTTTTTGTCATCTTTGTCAATCTGATTTATGTGAAATAGAACCTGGAGTTGTTTTAATTTGCATTTCTCTTAAAATCAGTCAGATGAAGCATTTTTGTTTTTCTTCTTTCTTTCTTTTTTGAGGAAATTGGGATTAAGTGACTTCCCTAGGGTTACACAGCTAGGAAGTGTCAGATTAGATTTGAACTCTGGTTGTCCTGACTCCAAGGCTGGTGCTTGGTTCACTGCACCACCTAGCTGCCCTGGAGCATTTTTTATATGGTTGCATTTCTTCTTTTGAAAAACGTCCATTCATATCTTGAGCATGTATCTCTTGAGGGATGATTTTATCAATTTCCTGTATATTTTGGCTGTTGGACTTTTATCAGAGAAATTTGCTGTAAAGATCTGCCTCCTCCCCTTCAAAAAAAAAGGAAAAAAGTTTCCTTTTAATTCTAACTACAATGGTTTTGTTTGGTAGAAATCAGTTAACATCCTTATACTGTTCTCTAACATATTAGATTTGGCTCAACAACAACAACCGAAAAAACCCCTTCCTAACAATTAGTAATTCCTAAAAATTCAATTAACTGTTTTATAAGGTAAGGAGCTCAGCATTACTGAAGAGTTTTAAGTGTAGGCAACAACTGCTTTATTAAGCAATTACCGTACACTAGACACTATGTAGGATGGAGGATAATTTGTCAGAGATGTTGCAGAGAGTTTAATGATTCAGGTATGGGCTGAACTAGACAACATCCAATTCTAAGTCTGTGAATTCTGTTCAGGATTTCAGAAAGTGATGAATAAGTAAAATCTAAATAGTCACATGTCAAACACCCAAAGGCAGTAACATTGAGAACTACTTTAAATGTATTTCATTTGGCTCGTATGATTAAATATTAACATACTTCAGTAAAATAATGTTTAATACTGAGTTTCATTTACCTACTAGGTATACAATATTATGGCCTTATCAGCTAAATAATGGAAGAAAGAATTCAGTATCTGGAAATGAATTCCTTTCAGTACTACTATATTCTTACTTTCTTGCCATCAGATCTCCTGGTAACCTTAGTACTGTATTTTGACAGCTTGTAATGAAAGGTAGTAGTATGGATTGCCAGGAAACAAAAGCAGACAGGTAACTTTGATATCTAGAAATTAGAGGCTTGAGAATTCTTTTCAGGCAAAGGAAGCAAGTAGCTCTCGAGGAAAAATAGCACTTTCAACCAACAGCTAGAGATTCTGCAAAGGGTAACTGCAACCATAGAGAAAACTTTAATTTAGCTTAAGAAAAATAAAAGAAGACTATAAGCACCATATTGATAATTTCATGAAACAGCCAAATGTAAAAATGAATCCACATCACTAGCATTATCTTCAGACAAGGAGGTACAAAAAAATAACGTAAACAGTGTTTTCAAGAACATTATTTAATGGTTAGCAATGTTTGCATTTTAAAGCTGGAGAAAGAAGATTCAAAGACTACACTGACCTGTTTACCTAACTAATTATTCAAAGGGCTAGATACCAGACTCAAATTTTCTGACCCTTCTACTGCTATGTCAATTATTATTCCAGTATAAAACTGATCCAAGAAACTGGGGTGGGGTGGAGATGGTTAGGTTTCCACTACAAAAAAATGCCATCTTAAGTAGAGATATATATGTATAAAGAAAATTTGATGGAACTAAGGCCTTGATAATTACTGCCTTTAGGACAACTAAAGTGTAAAAAATTCTCCGTACGGAATGGTATGCGGGGGGTGGGAAGCGGGGCGGCCTAGAGGTGGCTGGGGAGACAACCCCAAGAACTATAAGAGTGGTTAGAATAAAATGAGAAGTGTAAAGAGACTCAGGCCCTGATGGACTTACAAGTGAATTCTACCAGTCAAAGAACAATGAATTAGCAGTAATACCAAAGAAATTATTTGCAAAAATAGGGAAAAGAAGTATTCCATCAACTTCTTTAGATAAACATGGCCCTGATATCCAGACAAGGGCTAAGTTAAGCTGGGAAACAAAACTAGAAACCAATATCTCTAATGAATAGTGATACTGAATAAAATGTTAACAAGAAGGCTATAGTTACATATTTTCAAAAGTACAGACTTAAAATACCAAGATGGATTTACACCAGGAATAGAATCGTTCAACATTAGGAAAACTATAAATGAAACAGAACATAAAAAATGTAAATCTATAAATTACATGACAACAGTTGCAGAAAATTTAACAAAATAACATACTTAAATTAAAAACACTAAGGGCACCTATAGAGCACTGGTCCTGGAGCATAAAATACAGTGTCTAGAACTGAACATTAACATTTTATTAGAGTAAAACACAATGGTTGAAAGACATGAGGATGCTTAACCTGCAAAAGATTAGATTTTAAGTAACATAGTAGCCATCTTTTAAGTATTTTAAGGGCTGTTCCATCCAAAAGATATTAGACTTGTTCTACTTGAACTGAGATGCTGAATTAGAAATAATGGGTACAAGTTGCAAAGAGGTAAATTTAGATTTAATTAATATAAGGAAAAGTTCTCTAGATTTAGAGATATGTAAAAACAGAATTAGGGCTGGTCACAGCTGTGATGAGGCAGCTAGATGGCATAGTAGCTCAAAGTATGGGTATAAAGGCAGGAAGACCTGAGTTCAAATTTGACCTAACTGTGTTACCCTGGGAAGTCACTTAATCTATATCTGCCTCAGGGTCCTTATCCGTAAAATAAGAGAATCAACCTCCCAGAGTTGTTGTAAGGAGCAAATGAAATAATAATTATAGGCACTTACTTACTTAGCACAGTGCATGGCACATAGTAAGCACTATATAAATGTTAACTATTATTGTTGTTCTTATTAATCCTGGCTGCTGGGGGAAACCAAGCAGCTGAAGGAACTGTATAAATAAAGGAGTTCTGAACTGCAAATAAGCTAAAGTTCACACTAAGTCCAGCGCAAATATGATAAGCTCTTGGGAGCAGAAGACTACCAGACTAACTTACATTATGAGGGAAAAACCTAAGGTTTTTGTTTTTTAAAGGAGGAGGTCAAAGCTTCTGTGTTGGTAATTATTAGGATTTCACTTAGGGAATTGGTGGCTGCACTTTTAGCCTAAGTGAAACTGAGAGACTCAGTCTCCAAGCAAAAAACAATAGAAATGTAGAAAAAGACTGTCTCAGGAAGTTGTGTGTTTACTAAACTTCACTGGAAAGCTTCAAAGACTGGACAGCTTCTTGTCAGGTATACTGTACAGGACATTCTTGTATTAGATAAAGGCTAGACTAAATGTAGCCTCTGGGGATCCTGTGATTCATGACCAAAAGAAACATATCTGGTAGAAGCAGGCAAGTTATAATGTAATGGAATAGCACTTATAAAACATTTACAATGTGCCAAGCACTCCATGAAACTCAGAGGATACAAAGAGAAAAGGCAAGGCAGTCTGCTTTTAAGGAACCCACATGCTAATTAGGAGAGACAACATATATAGTCAGAGGAAGGTTCAACTTCCAAAAAGATGGAAATGTCCCTTGATCATGGGATTATGATTTTAGAGCTGGAAGAAAACTTAGAGATCAGTAAATTCAACCCTTTCATTTTAAGGAAGAAACTGAAGCACACAGAGGATTAACAACTTGTCCAGAGTCACATGGCTAGTATGTGTAGGAGGCGAGATTTGCGCTCAGGTCTTCCTGACTCCAAGTCCAGAACTCTGACTACTGTACCACCCAGCTATCCTTAGGGTCTGGAGGGCAAAGCAACAAGGCAGGCAGTTTAGTCCCAGTGAACTTTGGAAAGCAATGGCACCACAAATGGCCTTTAGTCAATGACTGTTGGGGGAAAATGTAGTGGAACCAAGGATTAGAGTAAATAAAGGCTGTAGAGTACTTCAGGCAGAGCTAAAGATGAGCCTATCAGCATCCAACTGAGTGCAACTGGTGGGAACAGAGCAGTGGAGGGAGTATGAAAGGCTGCTCCTGAAGATGGCAGAATGAAAGCAGGGACTTACCTGAGCTCGGATACCTCTAAAGAGTGACTCTGAACAAACTTTAGAGTGGCAGAATTCACTAGGAGACAGTGTAGCGGATATCCAGGCCAGGAGGGCGCAGAAGGTCAACCAGAAGAACCTATTACACCGGGCTGGGGGAGCATGGACAGATTTGGTCATAGTGGAGTGGGAATGGCCCAGGAAAACTGCATCAGAAGCAGCAGTGCAGATTCCTAAACAGCTCAGCATGGGACAGGAGTCCAGCATAATTCAGTGAAAGAGAAGCACAAGGCCCACAGTAACAGCAGCAGCCACTCCTGGGGTGTCAGTGCACAGACTAAATGTTTAAAAGTCACCTACTTGAACTTCTGAGAGCCAAGATGGCAGAGTGAACCGTAAGTGCTCTTATCCCCCCTTGATGACCTTGAAAAACCCAGAGGATACTGACCCAGGAAAAATCCGGTCATAGTGGAGTCAGCAGAAGGGGTACAGCAGTCTTTCAGCTAGGGAGAAGATTGTCGGGAAGAGTCCCTTTTGCCGTAGCTGAAGGGGACCAGCGCAGGATCAGAAGCGTCCCAACAGGCCCCACCCTCAGCAGACAAGCAGGAGATTCTGAGTCCCAGCGGGGCAATGTCTATAAGCTCCAATACCAGGACCGCAAGTGCGCCTTAGCACAGGCAGGGGAACTGGGCAGACACCAGTGCAGAAGGGGATTCACCAGCCACTGTGCCTGCCCTGTGCTCTAGTGCAGCCCAAGTGGAGGAGGAGACTATAGCAGCCAGATCATCCCTTCCTCATACTTCATGCTGTGAGCTTCGATGTAGCCCCAGGGAAACTCAAAAAGACTTTACTTGGCCTTGGCACACACCAGCCAGTTCAGCATCAGGTAAAGCTACAGCATTATATAACTTCTAGCTGAAAGAACCAGAAGCCAGTAACCAGGCCCCAAGCTCCCAGCACAAGGAACTTGGAACAGAGCCCCTTGTACCCCAGAAGCAGAGAATCACTTTAAAAGTCAAGAAAAAGGCAATCACCATGAGCAAGAAGCAAATCAGAAAAGCAAAGACCATAGAATTTCACTATGGGAACAGAGAAGATCAAAATATGAATTCAGAAGAGGATAGTACTGAAAATATATCCACATCTGAAATCTCAAAAGGAAATATGAACTGGTCTCAAGCCCAAAAAGCATTCTTGGAAGAGCTCAAGAAGCATTTTAAAAGCCAAATTAGAGAGGTAAAAGACTAATGATTTTAAAAATGCAACCGACGAAATGAAAAAGGATTCACTGAAAAGAATAATAGCTCCTTAAATAGTAAAATTGGCCAAATGGATAAAGAGGTACAAAATCTAACTGGAGAAAAAAAGTCCTTAAAAGGGAAAATTAGACAAATGGAAAATGGAGATACAAAAGCTAACTGAAGAAAAAGATTCATTAAAAATTAAAATTGGGCAAGTGGAAGCTAATGATTCTACGAGGCATCAATAATCAGTCAAACGAAATTGAAACAATGAAAAAATAAAAAAAAACATAAAATGCCTCACTGGAAAAACAACTGACCTGGAAAACAGATCCAGGAGAGATAATTTAAGACTTACGGATCTAACAGAAAGCCAAGATGGAAAAAAAAAAAAAGAGCTTGGATAATATCTCCCAAGAAATCATCAAAGAAAATTGCTCTGAGGTCCTAGATCCTCACAGAAATAGTCATCAAAAGAATACAGCAATCACGTCCTGAAAGAGATCCCAAATTGAAAATGCCAAGGAATATTGTTGCCAAATTCCAGAACTATCATGTCAAGGAGAAAATACTGCAAGTGGTCAGAAATAATTCAAATATTGAGGAACTTGAGTCAGGATCACACAGGACCTTGCAGCTTCTACATTAAAAGACCAGAGGGCTTGTAAAATGATATCTGTAAGGCAAAGAAGTTTGGACTACAACCAATTTCTCAGCAAAATTGAGAATAACCTTTCAGGCAAAGAATGGGCACTCAATGACATAAGGATTTCCAGACCTTCCTGATGAAAAGACCACACAGTTCAACAGGAAATATGATCTTCAAATACAAGACCCAAGAGAGGCATAAAAAGATAAACAGGGGGAAAAAAACAGGAAAAAACCCAACAACTTGGTATTCAATATGGGCAAACTGTTTATATCTCTACATGGGAGGATGATAGCTGTTAATCTTGAGAATTGTATATTTATTATGACATTTATAAGGGATATACATATATTCAGAAGTGAGCATAAATTAACTGATGTGATAATAAAAAGCACAATTAAAGGGTGCAAGGGATTGTAATGGGAGAAGAGGAAAGGAGGCAGAAAAGGGCAAATTAAATCAAATGAAGAGGCATAAAATCACATGATGAGGCACAAAGACATATTATAGCAAAGAGAAATAAATGAGGGAGAGATGAGCATTGTTTGAATTTTATTGTCACTGGATTTGGTTCAAGGAGGGAACAACATACTAAGTTAAGTACAGAAATCTTAGAAATCTAACTTGTCTAATAGGCAGTAGGAGGGGAAAGAGGAAATAAAAGAGAGGGGTTGGTTAGAACTGAAAGAAGTAGTAGTAAGGGAAAAGGGAAAGAAAATGGAAGGGAGTTGACTGAAGGGAGGAAAGATTGAGGGAGGCAGTGATCAAAAGTAAAACTCTTTTGAGGAGGGGAAGGGAGAAATAAAAGCATAAACAGGAGGAGAAATAGGATGGAGAGAAAGACACAGATAGTAATCATAACTGTGAATGTGAATGGGATGAACTCTTCCATAAAACAAAGCTGGACAGCAGAATGGATTAAAAAACAATTCTATGACATGTTGTTTACAAAAAACACATTTGAAACAAGGGAATACACACAGGGTAAATATATATTATAATATATATTATAATATATTATGCTTCAGTTGATATAAAAAAAAGCAGGGGGTAGCAAATCCTAATCTCAGACAAAGTAAAAGCAAAATAAGATTCAATTAAAAGAGATATAAGGTAGTAAGCTACATCCTACTAAAAGGCATCATAGGCAATAAAATAATATCATTACTAAACATATATGTACCAATTGGTATAGCATCCAAATTCTTCGAGGAGAAATTAATGAAGTTACAGGAAGAAATAGAAAGCAAAACTATACTAGTGGAGAGACCTCAGCCTCCCCCTGCCTCTGAACTTGATAAATCTAATCTCAAAATAAACAAGAAGGAAATTAAGGTGAATATAATTCTGGAAAAAGTAGGTATGATAGACCTCTGGAGAAAACTGAATGGAGACAGAAAGGAATATACCTTTTTCTCAGTGGTACGTGGCATATACACAAAAACTGACGATGTACTATGGCATAAAAACCTCATAATCCAGTGAAAGACAGAGATAATCAATGTATCCTTTTCAGATTATGATGCAGTAAAAGTTATGTGTAATAAAGGGTCATGGAAAGATAGATCAAAAAATTAACTGGAAACTAATAATCTAATCCTAAAGAATGTGTGAGTCAAACAACAAATCACAGAAATAATCCATAACTTCATTCAAGAGAATGACAATAATGAGAAAACCTACCAAAATTTAGATGATGAAGCAAAAGTGTTTCTTAGGAGAAGTTTTATATCTTTGAATGCTTACATTAATGAAACAGAGAAGGAGAAGATCAATGAATTGGGCATGCAACTGAAAAAGCTAGAAAAAGGACAAAATGAAAATCCCCAATTAAATACCAAATTGGAAATACTGAAAGTCAAAGGGAAGATTAATACAACTGAAACCAAGAAAACTATAGAAGTGATAAATAAAACTAAGCTGATTTTATGAAAACAATAAAATTGGTAAACCTTTGGTCAATTTAATTAAAAAGAGAAAGAAAACCAAATTACCAGTATCAAAAATGAAAAGGGTCAACTCATCTCCAATGAAGAGGAAATTAAAACAATAATTAGAAATTACTTTGTCCAATTATATGCCCATAAATTTGACAATCTTAATGAAGTGGATGAGTATTTACAAAAATATAAACTGCCCCAGATTAACAGAAAAGGAAATAAATACTTAAGTAATCCCATCTTGGAAAAAAAAATTAGACAAGCCATCATTGAACTCCCTAGGAAAAAATCTCCAGGGCCAGACTGGATTTACAAACAAATTCTATCAAACATTTGAAGAACAGTTCATTCCAACACTATATAAACTATCTGACATAACCAACTAAGGAGCCCTAACATATTCTTTTTATAATACAAATATAATTCTGACACATGAACCAGGAAGAGTCAAAACAAAGAAAGAAAATTATAGACCAAATTCCCTAATGAATATAGATGTAAAAATTTTAAATAAGATATTAGCAAAAAGATTACAACTTACCATGAGAATAATATACTTGGATCAGGCAGGATTTATACTAGGAATGCAGGACATTCAGCATAATTGATCATATCAACAACAAAACTAACAGAAACCATATGATTACCTCAATAGATGCAGAAAAAGCTTTTGACAAAATACAACACCCATTCTTATTGAAAACACTGAAGAGCATAGGAATAAATGAAGACTTCCTTAAAATAGTAAGTTGTATCTACCTAAAACCATCAACAAGCATTACATGTAATAGGGATAAGCCCCTAGATGCATTTCCAATAAGACTGGGGGGATGAAGCAAGGATGTCTATTATCATCACTGTTATTCAACATGGTACTAGAAATGTTAGCTTCAGCAATGAGAAGAAAAACAAATTGAAGGAATGAGAATAGATAAAGAAGAACCTAAGTTATCACTCTTTGCAGATGATATGATGACATACTTAGAGAATCCTAGAAAATCAAGTAAAAAAACTACTTGAAATTATAAACAACTTTGGCTAAGTTGCAGGACACAAAATACACCCACTTAAGTCATCTGCGTTTCAATATATTACTAACAAAGCCCAACAGCAAGAGACAGAAAGAGAAATCCCATTTACCATTACTGTACACACTATAAAATATTTGGGAGTTTACCTGCCAAAACAAAACCAGGAACTATATGAACACAATTATGAAACACTTTTCTCACAAATAGATCTAAATAATTGAGATAAATATCAGTTACTCGTGGGTAGGCTGAGCTAATATAACAGAAATGGCAATTCTACCTAAATTAATTTACATATTCAGTTCCATACCAATCAAATTACCAAAAAATTATCATATAGAGGTAGATGAGGCTTTCACAGGGAACTTTCTAAGAGTTCACATTTCAAGAGAACATGTCAAAATTTATCAGTAGGCATAGTTCTAAGAAAAATACAAAACAGTGAAATAGATTTCTAGGAACAGCATGTGAGGGGCAAGCAAAGTAGGATCTTTTTGCTGTTTCTATTTATACCAAGGAAGTATAATTCCTCTGAATAATGGGATTAAGAAGGATCTTTCCCATCCATTGTTGGGCCAGTCTATTGAAGGAAGCTTGATTGGGGGAGTTGTTTTGTAGGAGGGTCTCAAGTCCTTTTGTTTATTTTGAGGAACTGGGTCAGAGGGTCATGCCCTTTGGCTCTGAAAAGTGTATAAATACTCCAAAGGTGAGGTTTTACTTTGGGTCTTAGTATTTGGAAGAAGGTCGATGTGCCAGATGAGATTCTGGGAAGCAGTTAAGCAGCCTCACAGCTTTGAAAACTCAGATACTGGTACTCCCCTCTCTGGTAAAGATATATGTATGCTAATGGTCAGGCAGTTAGATCTGTCGGTTGATTTGTGATGTATGTATTGCTTATGGTCAGAGAGCTGGTCTGTCTGTTGGGTCTTTATTTCTCTGCTTGTATTTTTTCTGTTGGCATATGTGACCCCTCAAAAGTTTCTTACCTTTTAAAAAGCAGATCTAAGAACCTGTGATAGCAGGCCATTCTGGATGTGTTAGGGTGCTTGCTGCTACAGGGAGCCACTGGAGTTTACTGAGTGTATGTATGTGTGTGAGATGGTAAGACTTGCACTTTAGGAAAATCACTTTAGTAGCTGAATGGAGAAGGGAGACTTGAGGCAAGTGGACCCACCAGTAGACTGTTACAATAGTATACAGGGGTAAAGAGATGAGAGTAGTAGTACCAGGGCAGTGGTAATGTCAAAAGAAGAAAAAAAGACATACACAAGAAATGTTACAAAAGTAAGACTGAGAAGACATGGCAACAGATTGGATATGAGGGGGGTGATGATAGTGATGAGTCAAAGATGACACCTAAAAGTCATAACTCTGGGCAACTGAGAGGATGATGGTTACCTTGGCAGTAATAGGGAAGACTAGAAATGGTTTAGGGGGAAAGATTATGAGTTCAGTTCTTTGTTCATGTAGAATTTAAGATAACTAGTAGATATCCAGTTCAAGATGTCTAACAGGCAGTTGGAGATGTGAGTGGAGCTCAGGAGTGAGGTTAGGGCTGGATAAGAAGATCTGAAACTCATCAATATAGTGTTTGCTTCAGTAACATATATACTAAAATTAGAATGATACAGAGAAAATTAACATGGCCCCTGCACAAAGATAACAAGCAAAATTGTGAAGAATTCCACAGTTTAAGAAAAAGGGGGAAAAACCCATCAACATAAAAATTATAAAATCCATGGAAAATGAGGCAGTCACTATAAGAAAGAGAAAAGAAAGCAGAAAAGAAAGCCCAGGATGAAGACTAAGAGAAGGCCATGGGATTTGGCAATTCAGAGATCACTGAGGGGCATCTAGGTGGCACAGTCCTGAAGCACTGGTCCTGAGTTCAACTGCTCCCCAAAATCCCAGGTATAACTTTGGGGAGAGCAATTCTGGTTGAACAATGATACTGGAAGCCAACGTAGAGTTAAGAAAAGAGAAGAGAAGTAGTGGAAGCACTAAGTATAGATAGTCTTCTCAAGGAATTAAGGCAGGACCGATATGGTGAGATAGCTAGCTGGGGATGGATGGATCAAATGAGGCATTTTTGAGGATTTGGAGACATGTCATGTTTGTAGGTAGTAGGGAAGCAGCCAACAGACAAGGAGAGATTGAAGATAAATGAAAGAATAGAGATGAGAGAGGAGGTAATATGCTGGAGGAGAGAGGATGGAATGAGATCACTTTGTACAGGCTGACCTTTCTACTATTGTTAACCTCCTTTGTTTTATGGGTAAGTTCAATCCATTCATATTCAGTGAAGATTGTTAATTGTGTATCTACCTCCATATTATCCTCTTAAACTCTTTCTTCTTTTTGTTTCACACCCCTCTTTTTAAAATAAAATGGTGAGAGAAAAGGAGCATCCTCACCATCAGTGCTCTAGGTTTGTTGCAATTTGCTTCGGTACTGCTGGTCCTCTTCCTCAGAGAAGGAATTATCCTTTCATTTATTTGAAACCCCACTTATTCATCCTTCTTAGTCACAGAGTTTGTTTTACCTAGAACTACTTTCTCCCTTAACTTATCCTATTTCCCGCTTCTTCCACCTTTCCATTTTCGTTTCTCTCCTCTGTCCCTGTTAAGTAAAACGTATTGTTTTATCCAACTCTGTGTGTTTAGGCACAGATATGTGAATTATTCCTTCCTTTGACCAATTCTGATCAGAGAGAAGTTCAAATGCCACTTTCTCTCCTCATTCTTTCTTCATCTTGTTAGTATTGTTTTCTATTTGCACACCCAGATTATAACTCAGTCTGTGTTTTCTAGATTTTTGTGGCATTTCAGCTCTGTCTCCTACTACTCTTCCACCTTGGCTCTTGTTCAAATATTTAAAAGATTTTCATATGGAAGAAGCTTTAGATTTACTCCATGTGTGCTCTAAGAGGGTTAGGCAAGGAACAAAGAATGGATGTTACAGAAAAGCAAATTTTAGTTCAACGTTTGGAAGAACATTATAAAAATTATAACTGTCCAAAAATGACATGGGCTTCCAACTATAGGTTTGTGAAGAAGACTGGATAATTGTTCTGACAGGATGGTTTGGAGAAGAACCATACATGGTAAGTTAATGAACTTCTTTCTAACTCTGAGTGTATGATGGTCTGAATTTTAAAATTATTATAGCAGTTAAACATGACCATACTCTTTATTTTTTTCTGAACGGGAGATTTTTTTATATATTTTATCTCAGAACTCTAATGTGAATTTGTGTGAAACAATGAACTAAAAATCTAATTTAGATCGCGTACTATGTAAAATTATTTTAGAAAGAAAAATACCACATTACAAAAGCAAGGTTTACAAGAAAAAAATTTCCAATTATTTTTGTAGCTTTGATATCAGTGAGATAGGCATGTTAGCAAAGGATATGTAGATGGAAACAGGAATGGCTGAGTTAAGGATCAAGTCTAAATGAATACCATACACAGTGGAGTACTTAGCTTCGTACTATAAAAACAGTCCTGAAAAGTTATGTATATGTAAACAGAACTTTCATTAAAAAAAAAAAATTTTTAAATGGACTGGGAGAGCCTGTTATTTAAAGGGATATCAATGTGAAGCCTTTGGTAAAATGAATATCACCCTCTCTGCAGCATATCTTATTTGACAAAAATTAGCTAGACTATTACATTAATATCCTAACTGGTCTCCCCTTCCAATTTATACTACATACCACTGCCATTGTAGTATAGAAGAGGGCTAGATTTGTCAACAGGTATAATGGCAATTGCTGTTTTTGTTTTAGTATATATAGCCTCTGATTGAATCTTGCCTTTATCAATCAAATCTTTACAAGAAGTACAGAAACAAGAGTTTCTCTAACTAGAAATAGTATATGTATTTATATTGTTAATTATTTTAATGTGATTAAAAATCTTTACCACTCATTAATGGACCTGCCCATTAACGGGAGTTTGATTAGGGAAGATATGTGGGAAGGCCCAAACCACTTGCTAATGAAGCACTGGTTCTCAATGGCTGTGATGCCCTCTGGCTCTACAAAAGATATGAATACATTGGGTTGAGGTTTACTACTTTGGGGCTTAGTTTTTGCAAGATGATTTGAGTGCCAGATGAGGACTCTGGGAAGCTGCTAAAGGAGCCCCATAGTTGGGGTCTTTTGAATTCTCTGGATTTTTTTGAAATTCAGGGTGCTGACTCCCTGAACTAAGTGAATGATATATGTGCTTGATTAAAGTGATTGTTAACCCTTCAAAAGCTTCCTTTCCTAATAGTAGACCTGTCTATGTATGTTGGGGTGCTTACTGCTACACAACAGGAAAAAGCTCTATTCAAATATTCGTCTCCATCTCCTTTTACTTATTACCTGTGTGATCACAGGCAAGTCAGTTAACCTCTTGGCCTAAGTTTCCTTAAATATAAAATGTGGAAAATCATAATATCTATAGTATACATCCTATGTAGTTGTATAAATCAAATGAGAAGGTATGTAAACATGACTTTTAAACCTTAAAACTCATCATATAAATGTCTGCTAAGGTTGGTTGTGGCAGCAGTAGTAGTAGTAATAAGTAGAAGCATTATGTATTAGTAGGTACTTAGTACTTCTGAGTATAGTACAATTGGTTTCACCTATCCTCACTCCTAAAATCTTCATTGGCTTCTCTCTACATATTGAAAGTCCTCTAAAATATACCCCTAAAAGCCTTTGAGTTTTGTCTTCTGCTACCCAAGTTGTCCTTTCTCAAGCTGTTCCTTTCATCTGAAAAGTCATCCATTATTTACTCTTGATTTCTGTACACAATATGTCAAAAATTTGGCTGCCTGGAAAAGTTCGTTAGCATTGTATGTCAATTTTATGATGGCATGTTTGCCCGGGTTTTGGATAGTGGACAATGCTCTCATGTCTTCCCAGTTACTAATGGAGTGAAACAGGGATGTGTGCTTTACTCCCATGCTTTTAAGCACAATGTTTTCAGCCATGTTGTCAAATGGTTTCAACGAGGATGAACACAGCATCAAGGTCAACTACTATATTGATGGTAAATTCCAATTATTTTTGTAGCTTTGATATCAGTGAGATAGGCTACAAGCCAAGACCAAAGTGGAGGGAGTGCTGGTGCATAATTTTCTGTTTGCAGATGACTGTGCACTCAGTGCAGCCTCTGAAGCTGAGAAGTAACAAAGTATGGATCAATTCTCTGATCCCTGTGCTAATTTTGGCCTAATACTTAACACCAAGAAAACACAAGTGATCCATCAGCCACCACCGCACCATCCATATATGGACCCACTGGTTACAACAAATGGAGAAGTTTTGAATGCTGTGGATAAGTTCACTTACCTTGGTAATGTACTTTCCAGGTATGTACACACTGACAATGAGGTTGCTGCATGCATTGCCAGAGCTAGTTCAGTGTTTGGAAGGCTCCAAAGAAAAGTTTGGGAGAGAAGAGGTATTAGATTGATTACCAAACTGAAGGTCTACAGAACCATTGTGTTGACCTCATCGTTGTACATCTGTGAAACATGGACAGTTTACCAGCGCCATGCCAGGAAACCGAATCACTTCCATTTGAAATGTCTTAGGAAGATTCTGAGGATCACCTGGCAAGATAAGGTACCAGACACTGAAGTCCTTGTTTGAGCTGAACTGCCAAACGTTCAAATGATGGGCTGGCCACGTTCTTTAAATGCAAAATGTACGCTTGCCAAAGGCAGGCGATCCCATGTTGGTCAAAAGAAGAGATACAAGGACACTCTCAAGGTCTCTCTCAAGAACTTTGGATTTGACTGTGCAACATAGGAGGCACTGGCACAGGACCACTCAGCATGGCATGCCCACATCAGAAAGGGTGTTATGGTCTATGAGCAAAGGAGAATTGAAACAGCACAAAGTAAACGTAAGATTCACAAACTTGGAGTATCCACCCAAAAAATTCATACAGACTATCTATGCCCAACCTGTGGTAGAGTATTCCGAGCTTATACTGTTCTGATCGGCCACAGTTGGACACAATGAAACTTCACTTTATCATGGTTATGTCATTTTGTTCCTCTTTGAAAACCAAGGACAACAACCAACCAGCTTCTGTATACATTGTAGCCTATCAAGTCTCTGATCTTCTTGCGGGCTCTTTAAATAGCTCCTTCAAATTGCCCACCCACGGTACCATTCCAGATCCCAGCACTGCTCTATTTTCTAAGGATGCCAAATTTCCCCTCAACTATAACAAAGATACTGGTACTATGGCGCAGATTCATGCTTTAGATTAAGAACTTAACACACCTTTAAGGTCCCTTGCTTACTCATACTCTGATTCTATGACTCTAAGAACAAGACATGACCATGGGTGGAAGCAGGAAGGTCAAGTGGAGAAAGGATAAAGGAGGAAATACAAAACGTTTAAAAAAAGAAAAACAAAAGTATTAAGATTCTCAATAAAAAATCTGTACAAATGACTGAGGACAAGGTAGGTGATGATTTTAAAAGAAAATCTGTCCATTTGATCCTTCTCATACAAATAAGAAAAATATAACATCTTACTTTTTTTCTAATACCTGACAATGCAAACTGATATACTGTGAAATAATAACAACATTCAAAATTGGCACTGTCTTCCTTACCTAACACTGAAGTTATTGGCAATAAGTACGTAATGCAAATAATTTTTGATAATGAAATGGGCATTCCCTTTATTAATTCAGATCAGAACCAATCCATTTCTTTTCATCCTGAGTTTTATTCAAAACTTCCATGAATTTTCTAGAGGGCTCAACTAATGTGCTAAAGGCCTTCTGTTGAGTCTTTTAATGTTACATAAGGAGAAAAACAAAGGTGGCAGAGTAGGAGGAATCAGTACAGATACTCCTCAACACAGATGGAGAAAGAGATAATTCTAAGAAATTCTAAGAGATGATGAGGAAATCAAAGGGGAAACCACGACCACAGAGGGTCATGAGAAACATGGAAAGTTAAATATATTCAAGCAAGAAGAGGAAGGATACATGGATGAACTGTTTATATTCTAATAACAGGAGGGGACATAAGTTCTCCTGAGCACCCCAAAATTATCAGGCAGAGGTCATAAAAAGGGTCATATAAAAGAGAAGAGCATTTTATTATGTTTTAATAGTTTCTTTTTAAAGAAAGGAAAGGGAGGGAAAAAGAAAATATTGGGGGGAAAAGATTTAAGGTTAAGTTGAGTAGATTCAAGGAGAAATTACTCAAAACAAATTCTTACCTAGGAATCGTATGGAGGAGTTTAAAAAAGAAAAGAAGACTGGGTAAAAATCTCTGACTGGTATCTGGGTAAGAACAGGAAAGGAAGAAGAATGGAAACAGACAGCATCACAGCATCAAGCATGGATCACTAGTGTGAGGCATTCTCCTCTCTAAACACATTTTTCTTTGTCAAGAGAAAATGGGGAAGCAGAAAGAGGAAAAAGCGTAAGGGAGCAGGTTGTTAATGAACATAACTATGAATGTAAAGGAAGTTAATTCACCCATAAAATGGAAGAGGACAGCAAATTAGATTAGGCAGCAAAATCTAACAATACAGTCCGTACAAAAAAACAAAAACGCTTGAGTCCAAAAGATTCATAGAGAATAGAAACAAAGTTTAGCTTCATCTAAACTCAAAAGGAACAAATCATCAAAAGAATAATTTCATCAAAGATAAGGACAATAATGAGACAACAAGCCAATATTTTGGGGTTATAGCAAAACCAGCCCTTACAGGGAAAATTATAGATAACAATTTCATCAACTATTTCAGGTCTTTTTGTGGTAATTAATAATTGGAAATCAAGGGGATACCCATCGATTGGGGAATGGCTAAACAAGCTGTGGTATGATTGAAATGGAATATTATATTGTGCTATATGAAATGACAAATAGGATGACTTCAGAAAAACCTGGAAAGATTTACATGAACAGATACAACATAAAATAAGCAGAACCAGGAGAACACTGTATACACTAAAAGGCAATACTGTACATTGAAGAACTGTGAATGATTTAGCTATTCTCAGCAAAACAGTGATCCAAGAAAACCCCCAAGAACTCATGATGAAAAATGCTATCTGCCCCAAAGAATTGATGTTGTTTGAATACAGACTGAAACATAGTATTTTTTCTTTCCTTTTTTGTTCAAATCTTCCTGTACCATAAATAACTAAGATGAAAATGTTTTATATGTACATGTATAACTTGTATCAGATTGCTTACTGTCATGAGGAGGGGAGGGGGTCCCTCAAAACTTAAAACAAAAAGAAAGGCTTAAAAATTGTTTTAACATGTAATTGGGGGGTGGGGGGGGGGAATATTTTCTTTAAAAAGGGTCTAGCTACAAAGTTACAACTCACTCATACATGGTCCTACAGCTAATCATAGTGTGTGTGGGGAGGGTGGGAGGAGGAGATAAATATCTACTATTCAATATTGTAGCTCCTGAACTGTCACTGGTATGTTTCCTATTTAATTAAATCAGCCAGTGATTTAAAAATTAAAAACTTAAAAACTAAACATTAACAGAAGTGAGAATTATAACACACAGTGAGTCTACCCATAAACTTGGGCCACACTCTCCCACAAAAGTACATTTCCCCCATGGGGGAAAGTAAGCACAAATTTACATATTAAAGAGGCCCAAGATGTAGGGAAGGCTATGTGCCAGTCAGAACTCTGGACGGAGGTCTTTATGTTCTTGCTCTCTTTAGTTTACAGAATATGTCACAACCTGGGTGAGACCACTCCTCTTCTTGGTCTCTCCAACTGGAGGAAGTCACTGTTCTGATAAGCCATATTAAGTTCGTGAAGTTAAATCTGGTATCTATGGAATTTCTCAAATCTACTCCTTTGGCTTAATATTAAAGCAGTATTATATTCTTTCAGTGAAAAGCAGCTCTTTTAGAGATCTTTTTAAGATATTCAAATCTCTCGGCCCTATTCTTGGTGCCTTGTGAGAGACTTTCCCCTCTCCTGCCACAGAAAGCAGTAAAGAGTAATAAAAGCAAACCTCTGAGGGGTTTCCCTCCTAAGCCATAGATGGCACTTGAGGGTAAGGCAGTCTTTCCCCAGCTAATTCCACCAAAAACAAAAAATTATGTTTTTTCCATTCAGCTGCTAGCATCAGATGTTTCCTCCAGTCAAATCAGCTCCCTGCATCAACTGCAGCCTGTCTCTAGTCAGCTGGTCTTTACTAGGCTCTACTTAGGTCTTTGACTGTACTATCTGCTTCCATTGCTTTCTGTCACCTTCTCTCAGTTTTATTGCTGTTATCTTCTGATTCTGCTGTTCTATGTGCAACTTCACCTATTTCTCCACACATTTCTAGGTCATTTCCCACCTGGCTGCTCTATTAGACTTCATTACATCCAGAAACCCATCACTTTGCAAGATGAAATCAACTCTTGGGACTCATACCATCTCAGCACCCCCCCTCCCTCCCTCTAGGTGGAAAGGCAAAGATATGGTAGCTCCTCCCAGATCTTCTACCATTTAAGGAGGGTACCTAGGATATTTGTCTCACCCAGCTGTTCTCCTGGACTTCATAATCTCCAGAAACTCACTTCATGATATCCAGAAATTCATAATTCTGCAAGGTGAAACCAACTTTGAAACTCCCATGTCCTCAGCATCCTCTACACCTGGGGTCCTTCCCTCCCTTGGTTGAAGAGCCTGGAGGGTAGACAATGAAGAGTTCCTTCCAGATCTTCCAATACTTAGGGAGAGCAACCAGGGCATTCATCTCATCATTTTCCCGGGTGTTTTCCTGGACTTCATGATCTCTAAAAACTCAGCATTCTGCAAGATGAAATCAACTCTATAACTCATATCTCCTCAAAACACTGCCTACTGGCCTCCTTTGTTCCCTCCCTTTCCTTTTAGCTTCTTTTTACATGGTGTCTTCACACATTAGATTGTGAGCTTCTTGCAAGTAGTCACTATCTTATACCTTTCTTTGTATCTCCAGTGCTTAGCACAGTATCTGGTATATAGTACGTGCTTAATAAATGTTTACTGACTAATTCTGACCTCTTCTACCTGAACTCAAGAACTTTTAATATTTTAGTGATTCACCTCTATCTTGGATTGAGAAGCTCAGAATCCCTATTTCTATTAAATATGACAAAAGTCGATAGTCCCCAAACAGTTCTTTGCTTCAAAGAAGAATAAACTTTAAAGTACTAAAAACAATTATAATTATTAAATTAAATGCTAGGAAACAATGCACTCTAGACATCATTACCACCAATTAATGTTTTTGCTTCTGAGGGGCTACTTTTCTTTTTAGGTCTTTTCAGAACTGTCCCCGTTACTTCTCAAACTGATTATTTTTCCTGCACTTCTCAAATAAATCCTCCCTCTCAGGTAAATAAAATGTTCAATAGAGGATACTACCTTACAGCAATATCCTTGTACATTTGTTAGACACACACTTGATACTAATAAGGTATCAATGAAAATTTATTACAGCACAATTCAGAGGAATTGAATGCTTTGGCCAAAGTGGACTCCCCCTCTCTTTTCAGGAGGAGGAAGCACTGAATACAGAAGCCAGATGAGCTACATACCTTTAGTTCAGGACAAATCCTCCCACGAAGGAGATAGATTGGTCCATTCTCCACTAGGTCACTATCTTCTTTACATGCCCATTACATAACCCCTTACTGTGATCCTCCCTCCCAAACATGCTTTAACATAAGACCCATGACCAGAAAATGGAGGGATAATTTTATGCAAGGTGTGTCTGCTTATATGCATGAGGTCCATTAAGCAAGTGCAGTGAATAAAGCCTTCTCCAGGTAACTCTAGGTCATTTTTCTTGGCTAGTTCTAGCTAGCTGTAGATTTGGTTTCTTTATCAAAAACTTTGTAATTTTCTGAAGGCCACTGTCTTGTCTCCTGATTGGTTGAGTCCACCTGTAGTCTCCTGGTCTTATTATCTGACTTATTCTCAACAACTTCATCAACTAATATAATAACTTCTGTGGAAACTTAACTTGTACTCTGTCTCTCACATAATGAAATAAATTTTCTCCTACAGAATCTATTAGTATCCATATGTGAAGAAGGTAAGTCTCAGGTCATTTCCTCAAGTGGAAGGACCAAGACCTTTCCTCCTTTGAAGTTGTTAAAGCTTTCCTTTTGAGGTTCTGCGTTTCCATCTTCATCAAGGTAGGATAAAAAGCACACCATACCTTAGAATGATTTTATAAACTGCTGTGTCCAAAACAATTTATCATTAACCCTCAGCTAGACTGGTCCTATCATGATAGATGGTCCCCAGGTCTACACTCAAAATCTTTTCAGGGGGGCAGAGTCAAGATGGCGGAGTAGAAAGACGCACGTATGAGAGCTCTGAACCCACAGCCCATAGATTTAATGTAAGAAGAGCTCCCCATAAGTTCTGGATCACTGCAGGGGGTGCAGAAACATAGTGGAAGAGATTTCTGTTCCAGAGAGCCCTGGAGAGCTGTCCCCAGGGTCCTTCGCGCCCCAGAAAGCGGACCCCACCCCAGCGCTGCCCTGGCCGCGGCCCCAGAGAAGCTGATCCGAGCAGGCTTCAGGGACGGAAGCTCCGGTGGCCACGAAGGTCCCTCCGCCCACAGAAGCTACAGGTCAGTGAGAGAGATGGCTGGGCTGGCTGAGAGGGGAGCGGAGTGTCTCCGTGACTCAGGTCCCCTCGGGAGGAAGCAGCGGAGGCAGAGGCGGGGGCAGCCCGGGACTCCCCCAGTGGCAGGCAGGATCTTCAGTACTGAAGGCGTCTGCATAAATCTCCTGAGGGAGCTGAGCCTGGGAGGTGGCCCTGCCCCCACCCCAGCACCAGAACTAAAGCTCACATTGAATAGCAGCTGCGCCTGCACTGGAAAGCCCATTTGAATCTCAGACCCCAAGCACTCTGGGCAGATCTAGGAGGGGTGGACAGGAATCTCAGAAATCAAGTAACTGGCTGGGAAAATGCCTAGAAAAGGGAAGAAAAATAAGACTATAGAGAGTTTTTTTGAACAGATGCAAATGATCCCGACTTTCGGATCTGATGATGAGGACATATTCTTGCCATCAGGGAAAGACGTGGAGGGTGGGGCCTCGGTACCCCAGACATCCCAGGGGGATGTCCAGTGGGCTCAGGCCTTGGAAGAGCTCAAAAAGGATTTTGAAAAGCAAATTAGACAGGTGGAGGAAAAACTGGGAAGAGAAATGAGAGAGATGCAAGAAAAGTATGAAAAACGGGTCAATACCTTGGTAAAGGAGACCCAAAAAATGCTGAAGAAAACAAAATCTTTTCAGTTAGTAAGATCTCTCATAGGTAGCACAAAACCGATATTATTTTTAAGAATCAGGGGCACTTCCAGATCACAGTGAGGAATCAGAGTATCACATGGTAGGCACTTAATATCTGTTCAACTAAATTCGAATAGATTAGAAGCTAACTTACACTGTTAGCAGGGAAATGCAATACTTGTCAAGTTTAACAGCAACCAAAACTGGTTATACCCTTTGACTCAGCACTATATCTAAAACATATTATTGATAAGGGAAGAAAAAGGTCTGTCAATAAATATTTCTACCATCACTATACGTAACAGTAAAACAATAGGAACATGTATCCAGGGAATGGTGAATAAATTATTGTGTACGAAGACAATGTAACATTATCATACCCTAATGACAAATATGAAAAATACAAAGAAATATGGGGAGACATTTAAAGTGATCCAGTAAGGAAAGCCTAACCAAAAGACCAGTTGGATGGACTATGGGAAGGTAGGCACACTAATGCACCGTTTTAGCTATGAATTGGCCCAACATTCCAAAAAACAATTTGAAACTATACGTCTATGTCACTCAAGTGCTGACATACACATAAACCTCAAAGAGGTCAAAGACAGAGGGAAAGGACCCATATGTAGAAACATATTGCAATGCTTTCGGCTGTAATGAAGAACTAGAAACAAAGTGGGTGTCCGTCAATTGGGAGATAGCTTAACAAACTGCAGTACAAGTATGCAATGGAATATTATAATGCTGGAAGACTTGCGTTAACTAAGTATGAAATAAGCATGACCAGAAAAATTTTACAACCACAATGCTGTCAGGGAAAAAATAAAGATTTCAGAACTCTCATTAACAGGACTTCAAAACTGAAGACAAGGTAAGCCTCCCATCTTTCATTAGAGAGGTGGAGGAGACATTCATTTTCAGACATGTTTGTTTGTTTTACTGATCTACATTTAGGGATAGCTTCTATTAGAACTGGGAGGGAACGGCAAGGGCTAGTTATCAGAAAGTGGTAAGTGATCAAAAAAAAAAAGGAACGAGCATCACTAAAATTTTAAAAATTTTACCCAACAAATTTGTTACCACCTTGTTAAATTTAACATATACTTTTAAAATAAACTTCATATAATAGTTCAATCTTTCAGAAACAATACTCTTTTTTGTTTTTTGTATATTGAAATATTTGTTGATGAAAAGAACATTTAAAAAGTGATGGCCCTCAATTATTAAGAACAGGATTATCAAACAGAATGTAAATTTCTCTTGATGAAATCACTGAAATCCAAATCATTTAAACAAGCAAGATTTTGAGATTTAAAGGAATAAATCTCAGCTATCCTGAACTAATTTCGTGAAGGTTCTAGATAGCTGAGACTTTTTCTTTTTATGATACTATAGTTACTTAAATTTTAGCTAGTGTTCCCTCACAAAATAGCTTCTCAAAATTATGCTTTCTTCAGTCATAAAATAAACATCTGATGAACAGAAACAGAAACTAGATCCATGAATTCATACATAGAAGAAATTCTCAGTTGAGGAAATCCCCTCTGAGAGATACCTAAAGCATTGAGAAGTTGAATTCAGGGTCACTCAACCACTATGTATCAGATTTAGAAGCTCCACCCAGGACTTCTTGGCTTCAAGGTGAGCTTTCTGTATACACCATCTTACAATTCTATAACATTTTGACATTTACAAAGCACAAAATTAGTGTGTGGAAGATAGATGTCTTTATGCTCCACAGTTCCTCTCTTTTTGAGTCTCTGATAGAACTCATTATCTTCCTCTTACTCCCTCTTTCCTGCTACCTCCTCACCACAAAAGCTCCTTGTTTCTCAACTTCCCTATTACTATCCAGGGCACCATCATATTTTCTGGCATAAACACTTATACTCTAAAATCCTCATTCATTCCCTACACACATGAAACCAGTAGCCAAATCTTTTGTCATTTCTATTTTCATGGTTTTTTCATGCACATCTTATTCTCTTTTCTTCCACTACCACCAACTAAATTCAATCCATCATCATCTTTTTGTCTGAACTAATCCAAGTTTTCTAATTCATGTACCTACCTCAAGTCAATCCCCACTCCAATCCACTCTTCCCTCAACTGCCACAACAATATCCTAAATGTCTGATAGGATTGTCACCCTTATTCAACAAACTCCAGTGGCTCCCTATTAGGTCCAATAAAGGCTTACTGACTTCTGTATTTCTGGCTGAGGAAACTGAGAGCTTAGAAATAAGGACTAGGCATGCAAAACTAGTATTACAAAATCAGTTATCAATTAATGTATCTACTGAATATATTGCATGAGTCCTGAAAAACTCAGAAGCGACCACAATATACAAAAGAAAACTCATTTTCAATAGTGCTGTTCCTGAAAAAAACTGAATCATACTACAAATATATATATATATATATATATTTGTATAAATATATTATATATATATATATATAAAATGTACCTGGAAAGGTATGTTACTTAAAGAACTCCAATAGCAATTTCTTTTTTTGTGTGTGTATGGTAAATCTAGACCTAATTTATCCTATAGCACAAGCCTAGACAGTCACAAATTTTGCTTGAAGTGTACAGATCTATACTATATAAATACACTACAATATCATTAAATACAGAGCATACACAACATGTCTCTATGCAGACAAGTTTCAAATAATTAACTCATCACTATCAACTGACCCTGAAAACAGATCCAGAAGAGATAATTTAAGTATTATTGGTCTACCTGAGAACCATGATGAAACAAAGGGCCTGGAGACTATCTTCCAAAAAAAAATCAAGGAAAACTGTCCCAAAGTCCTAGATCTACAGGATAAAATAGTCATCAAAGGAATCCACTCATTTCCTGAAAGAGATTCCAAATTGAAAATGCCAAGGAATACTGTAGCCAAATCCCAGAATTATCAGATCAGGAGAAAATACTACAAGCAGCCAGAAAGAAACAATTCCAATATCGTGGAATAACAGTCAGGATTACACAGGATTTTGCAGCTTCTACATTAAAAGACTGGAGGGACTGAAATATGGTATTTCCAAAGTCAAAGGAGCTTGGAAGAATAATCTTTCAGGAGAGATGTACATTCAATGAAATAAGAGACTTCTAGACTTTCCTGATGAAAAGACAAGAACTCAACAGAAAATTTTATCTTCAAATACAAGACTCAAGAGAGGCATATAAAGGTAAAACAGGAAAAAAGAAAACCCCCCCACAAATTATTCAATAAGGACAAGCTGTTTATATCCCTACATGGGAAGACGATACAATTCTTGAGAAATGTATCTTTATTACATCATATAGAAGGGAAATACATAGAAGATGGGGTGGATTTAAGCTGATTTTAATGTGGTGACAAAAAATCTAATTAAGTGCTGAAAAAAAAAGATTGTAACAGGAGAAAAGGAGGCAGAAAAGGGTAAATTCTATCACATGAAAAGGCACAAAGACATATTACAATAGAGGGAAAGAAGAGAGGAAGATGAGCATTGTTTGAGCTTTACTCAAATCAGATTTGGCTATAGGAGGGAATAACATATTCAGGTATAGAGATCTAACTTGCCCCATGGGCCATTGGAGGAGAAAGGGGAAAGAAAAGAGAGGGAGAGATGAAAGGAAGGGAGGAAGTAGTAATGGAAAAAGGAAAGAAAATGGAAGGGTGCTGACAGAAGGGAGGGCAGACTGAGGGAGGTAGTGGTCAAAAGTAAAAATTTCGAGGAGGGGGAAGGGAGAAATAAAAGTATAAACAAAAGGGGAAACAGAATGGGAGAGAAAGACACAGACAGTAATCATAACTGTGAATGTGAACAGGATGAACTGTCCCCCAAAATGGAAGTGGATAGCGAAATGGATTAAAAACCATAATCCTACAATATGTTGTCTACAAGACATATCTGAAACAGGGATATACACAGGATAAAGATAAAAGGCTGGAATAGAATATATTATGCTTCAATTGAAGTAAAAAAAGCAGGGCTAGCAATTCTGATTTCAGACAAAGCAAAAGCAAAATTAGGTCCAATTAAAAGAGATAAGGGAGGAAACTAGATCCTGCTAAAAGGCATCATAAAAAATAAAGCAGTTTCATTACTAAACATAAATGTACCAAATAGTATAGCATCTAAATTCTTAGAGAAGTTGAGGAAGAAACTGACAGCAAAACTATATTCAACCTCCCCCTCTCTGAACTAGACAAATTTAACCATAAAATAAACAAGAAAGAAGTTAAGGAGGTGAACAGAATTTTAGAAAAGTCAGATATGGTAGATCACTGGAGAAAACTGAATGGGGATAGAGAGGAATATATCTTTTTCTTGGTGGTACATGGCATTTACACAAAAACTGACCATGTACTAAGATATAAAAACTTCTCAGTGCAGAAAGGCAGAAATATTAAATGCATCCTTTTCAGATCATGAAGCAATAAAAATTATATGTAATAAAGGGCCATGGAAAGACAGACTAAAAATCAACTGGAAACTAAATAATCTATTGCTAAACACTGAGTCAAACCAAAAAAAAAAAAAAACAAAACTCACAGAAACAACCAAAAGCTTCATCCAAGAGGATGACAATAATGAGATAACATACCAAAACTTATGGGATAAATCAAAAGCAGCTGTTAGGGGAAGTTTTGTATCTCTAAACACTTACATGAATGAAATAGAGAGAGAGGAGATCAATGAAGCTAAAAAAAGAACAAATTAAAAATCCCCAATTAAATCCCATATTAGAAATACTGAAAACTGAAGGATTAATAAAATTGAAAGTAATAAAACTATGGAACTAACAAACAAAACTATGAGCTGGTTTTATGAAAAAAAAACCAAATAAGATAGATGAATTTTTAGTTAATTTGATTTAAAAAAAGAAAGAAAACCAAATTACCAGTATCAAAAATGAAAAGGGTGAATTCACCTCCAATGAAAAGGAAATTAAAACAATCATTAGGAAGTATTTTCCCTAATTATATGCCCCTAAATTTGACAAGCTTAAGGAAATGGATGAATATTTACAAAAAATATTAATTGCCCAGATTAATAGAGGAAGTAAAATACTTAAATCACCCCATTTCAGAAAAAGAAATTGAACAAGCCATCAATGAAAAAATCTCCAGGGCCAGATGGATTTATAAGCGAATTCCATCAAATATTTAAAGAAAAATTAATTCCAATACTAAAGACTATTTGGGGAAATTGGTGGAGTCCTAACAAATTCTTTTAATGATACAAGTATGGGACTTGCACCTAAACCAGGAAGAATCAAAAGAGAGAAAGAAAATTATAGACCAATTTCCCTATGACTATAGATTCAAAAATTAAAAATAAAATATTAGCAAAAAGATTACAGCAACTTATCATGAGAATAATACACTATGACCAGGTGAGATTTATTCCAGGAATGCAGGGCTGGTTCAATATTAGGAAAACTATCAGTATAATTGATCAAATCAAAAACAAAATCAACAGAAACCATATTATCTCAGAAGATGCATAAAAAGCTTTTGACAAAATACAATACCCTTTTCTAATAAAAACACTAGTGAGAATAGGAATAAAAGGAGTCTTACTTAAAATGTTAAGTACCATCTACCTAAAGCCATCAGCAAGTATTATATGTAATAGGGATAAGCCAGACGCATTTCCCATAAGACTGGGTGTGAAATAAGGACATCTATTACACTAGATATGTTAGCTTTAGCAATACAAGAAAAAGAAATTGAAAGAATTAGAATAGGCAAAAAAGAAAGCTATTACTCCGCAGATGATATGATGATACACTTCAAGAATCCTAAAGAATCAGTAAAAAAAACTACTTGAAATAATAAATAACATTAGCAAAGTTGTAGGATATAAAATAAACCCACATAAATCACCTACAATTACACATATTACTAACAAAGTCCAAGAGCAAGAGATAGAGAAATTCCATTTAAAGTTATTGTAGAGATTATAAAATATTTGTAGTCTACCTGCCAAAATAAACCCAGGAACTATATGAACACAATTATGAAACACTTTTCACACAAGTCAGATCTAAATAACTGAAAAAACATCAGTTGCTCATGGGTAGGTCAAACTAATATATTAAAAATGACAATTTTACCTTAATTAATTTACTTATTCAATGCCATACTAATCAAACTACCAAAAAATTATTTTAAAGAGCTAGAAAAAATAACAACAAAATTCATCTGCAAGAACAAAAGGTCCAGAATATCAAGGGAATTAATCAAGAAATGCTAGGGAATGTGGCCCTCCTATAACAAATATTAAATTGTATTATTATTATAATACTTTATAATATTTTTAAAACTACTTGGTACTGGCTAAGAAACAGAGTGGTGGATCAGTAGAATAGATTAGGGATACAAGACACAGTAGTCAATGACTACAGGAATCTACTGTTTGATAAACCCAAAGACTCCTGCTTCTGGGATAAAAACTCACCATTTGACAAAAACTGCTGAGAAAACTGAAAAATAATATGACAGAAACTGGGCATAGACCAATATCTTATACCATATACCAAAATAAAGTCAAAATGGGTACCCAAACTAGATATAAAGGCTGATACTATATGCAAACATGGAGAGATAGGAATAGTCTACCTGTCAGATTTATGGAGAACAGAAGAATTTATGACTAAACAAGAGACAGAGAACATTATGAAATGCAAAATGGATAATTTTGATTACATTAAATTGCAAAGTTTTTGAACAAATAAAGCCAACGTAACTAAGGTTAAGAGGGAAACAGAAAAGTGGGAAAAGAATTTTTACAGCCAATGTCTGAAAAAGGCCTCATTTCTGAAATACATAAAGAACTGTGTCAAATTTATAAGAATACAAGTCATTTTCCAACTGATAAGTGGTCAAAGAATAACAAGCAGTTCTCACAGGAAGAAATTAAAGCTATCTATAGTCATATGAAAAAATGCTCTAAATCACTATTGATCAGAGAAATGCAAATCAAAACAACTCTTAGGTACTACATCATACCTGTCAGATTGGCCAGCCTGACAAAACAGGAAAACTATAAATGCTGGAGAAGATGTGGGAAAATTGGAACATTAAGGCACTGATGGTGGAGTTATGAACTGATTCAATCATTTTGGAGAGTAACTTGGAACTATGCCCAAAGGGCTATAAAAATGTGCATACCTTTTGATCCAGCAATACCATTTCTAGGGCTGTATCCCAAAGAGATCATAAAAATGGGAAAAGGACCCATATGTACAAAAATATTTATGGCAGCTCTTTTTGTGATGGCAAAGAATTGGAAATGGAGGGGATGCCCATCAACTGGGGAATGGCTGAACAAGTTGTGGTATATGCATGTAATGGAATACTACTATGCTATAAGAAATGATGAGTAGGCAGACTTCAGAAAAGTTTGGAGAGACTTATATGAACTGATGCTAGGCGAGGGGAGCAGATCCAGGAGAACACTGTACACAGTTACAGCCACATTGTGTGAGGACTAACTTTGATAGACCTGGTTCTTCTCAGCAATTGCAAGGGTCTAAGATAACTCCAAAAGGCTCATGATGGAAAATGCTATCCACATCCAGAGAAAGAATTATAGAATCTGAATGCAGATCGAAGCATACTATTTGCGGTCTTTCTTGTTTTGTTTCTTCCTTTTTGTGGTTCATTCCATCGATTATAATTCTTCTTTACAACATGACTAATATGAAAATATGTTTAATATGAATGTATATGTAGAGCCCATATCAGACTGAATGTCATCCTAAGGAGGAGGGAGGGGAGGGAGGAGAACAATTAAAATTCAAAAGCTTGTAGAACTGAATGTTATAAACTAAAAATAAATTTGAAAGAAAAAAAAGAAAATTCTGCTTTTTGAGTGGCAAGTGGGAGCCAATAAAGTATAAACTCTAGCATCATAGGATCACACACTCAAAGACAGAGGGAACCTTTAACGTCATCTAGTCCAGTCTTATAATTTTACACAAATTGAAGCCCTGAGAAGTTAACTGATTGCCCAAGGTCACAGAAGTAAAAAGTGGCAAAGTCAGAATGTGAGTCTCTAAATTTCTGGCTCTAAATCCAGCACTTTCCCCACTGTATTATACTCACTCCTTATAAGCTCATAAATCTGAAAAATACTGAACTAGGTTTTCCAAAGTTCCATGAATATGACAACAAATCTCTTAAAACATATTGGATGGATTTCATGTTACCACATTAAATCTATTTTTATTTACATGAGAGGGTAAAAATAACTATCTTGGATTCTACACTTTTCTTCCCCAAAGTTTATGGTTTATTAACCTATATTATCTATCTTTATTCTCATAAAGCATGTGTAAAATTTAGTACCATGTGTAAAATTTAAAAAGTAAAAAGGTTAATAAACTAGAGTAAAAAAAGAAGCATAGATGATGCCCCATGGACCTTGTATTTCAATAAGTCAAGGTACTGAATACATATCCGTCATCTCAGTTGACAAATTTACATTTATGTAGATGAGTTTTCTATGGAGTTTGCAAAGGGTTTCTCTGAATTAAAGAACTGACCAATAAAAGACTCTTAAAGTGCATGATCAGAAAATGGAGTAATTATTCTAAGAAACTTGATTCAGAAAGCAGATGGAAGATAACTCATACCGCCTCTTGGAACCTCAATTTTCTTTATTTGAAAATAAGCATGTTGAATCAAATGATCACTGAGATCCATCCTAGATCTAAAATCTTATGATTCTAACTTGGCTTCTTTATACCACTTTTTAAACTCAAAACATTACAAAATAAAATTAAATGCTGAAATCACAATAACATGACCTCTTTTTATATGATTTTAAAACAATGAGGACTTAGAAAAAGGAGAAATATTTATAAGAAGCAAAATTGGGTTTAGAAACTTCTTAACAATTAAAGCTGTCCAAAAATGTAATGGTAGACTTAAAAGACAATGATTGATTCCCTAAAACAGAAGAAGCAATAGTAGATGTATGTTTACTTACTGGTGAGACTGAAGAAGGGATTTGTGCTTTAGGGACAGGCTGGACAAGATGACTTTCTTAAAGTCTCTTTCAGTTCTGAGATTCTAAGAACAATTGGCAGATAATAAATGTCAGCCAAGAAAGACTTTGACGATCTGAGGGACAAAATAAGACATGACTAAACATGAGCATAATAACCAGGCTATTTCAGGGATGCAGATAACTTGAGTAAAGGCAGCTAAGAGTATATTGATGTACATCTGAAACAGAAGACCCTACTAGAAGTTCAGGGAAAGATTAAATTATACGGGATTCATTCAGTATAAGACTATTAAGCAAACTTGTGTGTAAGGTGTTATGCTAGTCAATGAGGATACTGAGTCAACGATCAAGATCATATCTAGTCGTACTTGTGAGATTCTTGTCTGTGTTCTCCTGAAAGTTCCCTAAAAGGAGTTCATTCAATGTGCTGGGGAACTTCCTTGATTTCTCAGGACATCAGTGGAGCATGTGGACTGTCCAATGGGTATCAGTTACTTTGGAGAAATAACCAAATGCCTTTGTGAATCATAAATCTTTACCAATGATGTCCTTTATTCCAGTTCTTCAAAGTTCCTTATTTGTTATCTATTGCTGATAGTGTATATTTATAGGACACAGATCCTGTTTAAAGGAGCTTGTATTCTAAACTGGGTTAAAGATAAGTAACAATAACCAAGTAAAAATAATAACCAAGATGCAGGGCAAGGTGAGTTAAGTGCAAAGGAGAAGATAGGCTTTCAGGAAAAGGTAGTACCTGAGTTGATCTTAAAGAGAAAAAGTCTACCATATTGAAATTTGTGGGATGCCCATTTCAGAAATTAACATGAGCAAAGGTACAGAAATGGAATGAATTGAAGGCACACCATAATCCAGGTTTCCTGGAACATAAAGTATATGAAGTAAAGTACTAGTAAGAAATAAGACCAGAAAGGTAAGTTGGATCAGACCTTGAATACCAGGATCTAAGTTTTTGTCAGGCAACAGAAAATTGTTGAGGTTGGGAAGTATGGTATAGTGAAAGGGAAAAGAAATGAACTCTGAGTAAAAAGACTTGCATTCAAGTTCCAGCTTTGCTACTTTATTGAGAGATATTAGAAAAGTCACTTTATTTCTCTGGGGCATACAGTTCCTTCATATTTAATATGAAAGGTTTGGATTAGATGGTACCTTTAAACTCTAACATTCTGCTTTTCAACAGCGGAAAAATATGATGATTCTAGTAGCAATGTAAAGGCTAGAGAATGTACAGTGGGAAAAGACTGGAGTTAGGAGTCCTGTAATAAGGTCTAGGGAAGAATAGATGAACCAGTGTGAGACTGGAGAAAAGGGGGACAGATTAGTTGGAAAACTCTTAAAATTCTAAGCTATTTTTATTTAGAGGGTGACTCAGGGCCACCATAGGGATCTAAGCAACATTATGGGAAGATCCTTCTAAAGGTAGAAGTAAGTACTACTATTATTACAAGTGTGGAAACAAAAGCAGAGGGGTTAGGTAATAATCACAAAGTTACAGCTTAGGCAACCCCAACAGAAAAATAGCTTTTGCTCATTTGGGAAGAGGTTTTGCTAATAGCTAAATATGCAGGGACACAGATGATTTACAAACATACTAATATTTATTAAAAACTAATAAACAGTATCACATATGCACTTTTTCAACCCAAATACAGTTGTAAAGCATTCAAAAAGGAAATTCTGTAACATAATGCTGATTTGCCAGGTACTTGCATTTTTTTCTCAAGAAAATTATTTTCAGCCATATTTAATGAAGAGTTCAAACTTCAATTTAAAGCACTCATACTTAAAGATATTCAGTGTCTGAGGTTTTCCAAAGGAAACCTTTCCCAACTAATCTCCTAGTTGATATGAGTGATACCATTTTTATTTCTAACTTTTGGAAGAGGATCATGGGATCACAGATTATAAACTGGAAGGGAATTAAGAAATTAGATTAAGGAAACAGGAGTCAGAGAGATTATGTAATTTGACCAAAGTCATACAGGCAGTAAATGGTAAAATTGGGATCAAACTCAGGTTTGACCCAGGTCCATTCTTTCCACTGCACACTTTACCAGTGACCTTTAATTCTTCTCTCCCTTCACTACACATCCACATGTCCACATATGCATCTGCATATACACAGATGCACACATATATGAATGCATCATCATGTAAATTCTACCTCCAGGCTTTCATCTCCATCCCTTCCTCTCTATTACTACAGCTACCAACACAGCACAGAACCTCACTGTCATATGCCCTGTCTCTTCCAATAGCCTCCTAACCAGTCTTCCTGTCTCTATCTTGTCTTCTAATACCTCCTTCACATAACTGCCTGATTAATCTTTTTTACTTAGAGATCTGATCATGTCATTCCCCTGCTCAAAATTCTGCAGTAGTTCTCTACTGTCTACTAAATAATCATTCAGTGTGTAGTGTGGTGGTGTTAAAAAGAAACAGATCCCAGCAGACTACATTCTGACTTAGAAAACCACAAATTAACATTACGTTGCATTGTATTTTTATTTTGTTAAGCATTTCTCAATTACATTTTAATCTGACTCAGGACCCTGGAGTGTTACACTGCTTGTAGCCACGAGCTCCAAATTTGACACCTCTGGTATAGAAGATAGAGTGCTAGACTTAAGTCAAGAAGAGCTGTACTCAAATCCTGCAGTTTTACCATTGTAATAAGAAATAAATCACCTAACATCTCTGATGTTTGTGAAACAAAGAGAATAGAGGATCAGAACCCATATGTCATTTCCTGTCTGTATTACTTGGGGATTTTACCATGTCCAAGGAAGCTCATCACTGGAACAACCTCATCATCTTGTAAGATCCAGTCCTGTTTACTCATACTTTATCAAAACCCTCTGTTCTCTGATTGGAAGTTACTGAACTAAGAGCACGAAGGGCTGAGTCAGTCCCTGTCCCTAAGGAGCTTACAATCTAAAGGGAGAAAACAAAGCTGAAAAGTGGGAGAAGGTACTCTCCACAATGGCATGGTGAAAAGTCAGAGAAGTTCCAAAGTAGTAGAGTCTGGTGGGAAATGAGTGCCTGGTGACCTCCTTAAATAGAGGTTTTGGAGTTCATGGTTCAAACACATACACACTCACAGTAAAGTCAACAATAAATGCCCTGTCCAGCTCCTACACATTGCCAGGCTCAAAACCTTTTCTTGAAGACTTCCTTCATAGCAGCAACCAATTCAAAAAAGTATTGTTAAATTCTTTCTTGCCCACTGTTTTGTTCATTGTCACCCCTTCCTCACAACTCTGAAATTAATCACTCAATTAGCATTTATTAAGTAAATATGTGCAAGGCACATTGTACTAGATGCTAGGGATACAGGGACAAAAATGCAAACAAAACCCACCAACAATTCCTATAGCCAAGAACAATAAACATTACAGTTTATTGAGGGCTACATGTTTATAGAGAGGTAAATAAAGGATGGGCAGCTAAGTACTGCAATGGATAAGAATGTGTGGTGTAGAGCCAGGAAGACTCATCTTCCTGAGTTCAAATCTAGTCTCAGGAGCTTATTGGCTTGGTGACCCTGGGCAAGTCACTTAACCTTGTTTGCCTCAAACGTTTTCAATTGTAAAATGACCTGGAGAAAGATCTTTGCCAGCATCTTTGCCAAGAAAACTCCAAACAGGGTCAAGAAGAGTCCAGCAAGACTGAAATGCTTAAACAAAAAAAGGCTATAATTTAAAAGATACAAAGTGATGGGGGGAACTGAGGAGGTCAGGAAAGGTACCTGAAATAAGCCTTCAAGAATTCCAAAAGGCAGAGGAGAGGAGGAAGAACATTCCAGGCATAGAGGACATGTGTAAAGGTACAGAGACAAGAAACTGAACATCATGCAGCCCATTTTGGCTAAAGCATGTGTGAGTGAGAGTTTGTGTGTAATTAGCCTAGAAAAGATAGGCTGAAGCCATAAAGGGCTTTAAATGTTAAACAGAACAATATGTATCTATAGTAACTCCTTTTAGAACTCCCAGACCCTGTGTAGTACCCATCTTCAAGTTATCCATAAGATTCACATCTCCATTATTTTTTGTCCTTTCATTCTAACTTGTCTGAATCTTTACTCTAAATCAATACTTTTTAATATATTCCTTCTAAGTTTCCTCCCTCAAAAATACACCAAGCCTCTTTTCTTTCCTCCAAAGACCTATTAGAATCCTTCTTCTATGAAGTTATTCCTGACTGGATAGATATATGAAATGTTTTTCTTCTAAAGCTTACCTCGTACTCAATTTCGTAGCACAACTGTATACTTATGGGAAACTGTATTTTATTTCTGATGGTCCTTTCTATCTTCTTGCTTACAGAATTTTCATTATGTTTGATTTTTCTTTGTATATGTCTACCTAAGTATTCTCTATTCTGTATTATAAACTCCTAAAAAGAAAGTATAGTAGTTAAGATCAATTTGCATAGTACCCAGCACCTTGTGCATAAGATTACTTTTTTCCATGTACATAGTATATGACTGATAACTATATAATTTGATGTGGTTTAAAGGACAGACCACCACTAAGTAATCAAAAAGCCTAGATTCTAGCCCTAGTTTTGTCATAGATTAATATGATTTGAAGTCTGGGGGTGATTAAAATAAATAAATGAGTTAAAAAAAATTGCCAAGATACTGGAGTGTCAAGTATTATGATAGGATCTTGGGAATACAAATAAAAAAGCCAGATGGTTCTTGCCCTCAAGAAATTTTTATCCTAATGCAGAAATGTAACACATATATGAGAGTTGTAGCCAAGGAAAGGAGTTTTGGTCTGTAGAGTCACAGGGCAGTCAATTCTCAAAATCCATAAGCAATAGAAGTACTGACTGAGAAGGGAATGGTCTCTGGAGATCTGGCCTGGAAGGTACTGTTCCAGCTAGTGGGGGAGAGGGAGAAGAGGGCATTGTAACATGTCAAAAGGCAAGATGTTTGGCAGTGGATGGCCTTTCGATGCCCAAGCTTGCCAACTGGTAAAATGAAGGATAATTACTGTTCTTCCTAAAATATTGTTTTAGGTCAGAATGTCTACCACTACTCATCCTTTAAGACACCCATGGAAGTATATAACTGCTTATATTTAAAAGACAGAAATTGATGTCAGGAGCAACAACCATTTAATGTATATTTATTATACAATACGCATACAGTATAAAAATACCGAATGTCACAGGAATACTAAAACAAATGGGGAGGGAAGGAATCATAAAAGACAAAACTATCTAAGCATCCTAGAGACCTAGGAGGAAAGATAAATTTACCATACCTTCTGGGGGAACATGGCTAATTTCGATTTTTTACATTACCTACCATAGGATAAGGCTGCAGCAGGTGGAAGGACTTGGTTGCCAATGATACTTCACTGGACCCAAGACACTAGACCAGGAGAAAGCAATTTCCAGCTTTCTGAATTTCATTTTTTTATGAGTCTTAGATTCAGGACAGGTGTCTGTGGAGGGAAATACGGTAAAGGCTAGGACATACTCATGCAGAGAAGTCTCGTTTTCTCTTTCTTAAAACGAGATCTCCACAGTAATCCGTTATTTTCAAAATTATATACTCAGAAATGCCTCAAGATTTTGTGCTTTTTTGTAACTTTGTGCTTTTGAGAACTACAATGTTTACTCATTATAAAACACATTTTTCCCTCACTGTAAAGTAATTTGGATTAATTTTCATTTGTAAAATGCACAGAATCTTTAGCATATTATTTCAAACCTACAAATCGAAATCATATCCTGCAAAAGAGGATGGGGACGGGATTGGGGCTCAAACACTGTATATGTGTGTGTATTTATCTAGACCAAAGGGTACTGATGAAGTTTGTACATTCCACTTCCATGCTTTAAACAGCTGCACAGAGACCCCTAGCGCTGCTTAGGGTGAGAGGAGTTAGAAAGTAGTACCTGCTCATGTCACCTTAATGAAACAATGGCAGCACACTGAGTGACCACACAATGTTTACAATCTTGCCACAGAAATAATCACCCGACAACCGCACAGTGGGAGCCAGAGGTGAAAGGATGGAGATGCCTCGACAACACTCGAATAAAAATACTTCCAGAAATGATCGATCGTATCACGCATACATCGTATACTCCAAGGCATGTAAAGGAAACCAGGAGGAAGGAATGGAAAGGACCCCCCCCCTTTCTTTCCTCCCGGAGCGAGAACACAATAGATCCCCAACTATTGTCTGCCCGGCATCCTGATCCCGATGCCAAGCGAGAGGGGAGTGGGAGCTCGGGGACGATCACAGGGGAGCGGGGCTCAGAAGATGGTCCTGGCGCATCCCTCCCTCCCTTCCCCCCTCATCCGCCACCCTGCGCGACTCAGAGACCGGCCTTGCCCCACGCCGAGCCCCGGGCCGCTGCCCCCGGGCCGAGGGGCCGCGAGGAGCCCGAGCCCCAGGAGGAGCCGCTCCCGCTACGCAGCGACAAGCCGGTGCCTCCCGTGGCCGGCGGGCGTGCGGGCCGGGCCGGGCGAGGCGGGGAGGCGGCGGGCGTGCGGAGCCGGGCCGGGCCGGGCCGGGCGAGGCGGGGAGGCGGCGGGCGTGCGGGGCTGCGGCCAGGCGGCGGCACCCCCGCTCGCTCTCGCCGGTCGGCCTCCGGCGGCGCCTCGCAGCCGCACATCCCTCGCTCGCCTCCACCAGGCCGCGCCCGCGTGACGGAGGAGAAAAAACCCACGGCTCTTCCCTCGCCTCCCCGGCCGGCCGGTGCCTCCGCTAGGCGGGGAGGGGAAGCGGGGCCGCGGCGCCCTCGACCACCCCACCCACCCCCGCCCCGCTCCCCCCGCGGCCGCCCCGCGCTCCTCCCTGCCCCGCCGCCCGGGGAGGAGAGCGAGGCGGCGGCGGCCAAGTCCACACGGCGAGCCGGCGAGAACCAGCCTCGGCGCCCGCCGCGGGCGGCCAGGCCCGACCCCTCGGCCGGCGGCGGCGGCGCCACACTCACTTCCACATCGCGGCCCTTATTCTTGAAGCTCTTGATGCGGTGATTCTCCAAGCCGGCGTTTTCGGCCATGGCTCTGCGCTGCTCCGGCGGCGGCTACTCGTCCTGCTGCGGCGGCGGCGAGTCTCCGGCGCGGGAGGGGGAGGGCTGGGGTTGGGGGAAGGGTGAGAGAGGGAGGGAGAGCCGGAGAGGGGGAAAGGAGGAGGGGGCACGTTCCGTGACGCCTCTGTACGCTAGGGGAGGCGTGGAGCCGGTAGCGAGGTGGGGGTGGGGCGGGGGCGGGGGCGGGAGAGAGGGGGAGGATGGAATGCGGGAGGGGCAGGCGCGGGGCTAGGGCTCCGGCACATGTGACACCCGGGTGAAAACGCTGAAGCCGGCGGCTTGGGCTGCGGAGTGCGCGGGTTCCTAGGGCGACGCACCACAGCAAACCTCCCACTTGCCCTCGCCGCCTCGGGGCTGCAGCTCATTTGCATAAAATGGAGCTGGGCCCTACGGCTTTCCTTCTGGCACGCAGGCGGGAAGGCGGGGGACTACAGTTCCCGGCATGCCCGGCTCTAAGCGAGGCTCCTAGTCCACCTCGGCGGAGACAAAGTGGTGTATGCCGGGAGGATGCGCGCGCCGCCCGCCCTCGGGGCTCCACCCCCGGGGCCGCCTCGGGGCGGGGCTTCCCGGGCATCCGTCCGGTAAGCGCAAAGTGAACGGGCGGCTGGGACCCTGGTCGTGTGCCGCATCCCGATGCACAGCCCTCCTACCTTCCCACGACACGAACGCGCCCGCTTAGGGAGGGAAGGGGAAGGGAGATGGAGGACCATTCGCGCCGGTGACCCCGGCTCTTCCCTACCTTCCGAGCAAACATTTGTCATGTTCTCCCAAACGGGCTTCAAACTGTATGGAGAGCTCGGGAGAATTGCCGGGGGAAGTGGGAATTTTGCCTCTTTTCGTATCCTTCGCACAGTGTCTAGCATGTGCTTAACAAATGTTTATCGAATTGAATTCAGAGTCACCCAGCAGGGGGTCCACTGAGTGCGCTCACCCTGGGGAGGGGGAAAGGGTGTACTGGCCGAAGCAGCAGCCTAAGGAATTGGAGGGTGAGGAGAGACTCAGGGCTGGAAGGGACCCATCCAATCCTGCCCCCTGTTTTACAGATAAGGAAGCTAAAGAACACCAAGGGAGTGGGTGGCAGGGATGGAGCGACTGAGAATCAAGGGACTGGAAGAGATACCTAGAACTTCTAACAGGGTGAAATGGCTGTTTCATCAGAGGAGTTGGGGTGGCTGAAAAATATTTTAAACATTGTGAGAAGTTAGATGAAGTCGATGGGATTTTGATGGAAAATGTGACCTACCTGTAGCCAGGTATTCAGGGACCTCCCCAAACTGACAGTTCAATCTTTGGGGCTTCCCTCAAAAAAAAAATCAATTTCCCTTTCAGCTCATTATCACCACTAGCTTCCTCTGAGAAATCTCTGAATATAGCTTTTATATAATTAATGTCTAGATTTCCACAAGTGCTAGTAACAGGGTCCCTAATTCCCTTAAAAGTCCTAGAAATAACATATTCTTGTCGGGATAGAGGCTAACTCACACAGAAAACACAGAAGGTTAAAAAAAAGAAAACAAAAACCTCTCAGAAGCCCAAAAACAGATAGAGAAAACTCATAAAACATTCACAGAAACCCTTAAGAAATCAGTGCACTTCTCTTTTCTGATAGGTCCACTCTGGTTCAGTAATCAATGATCTTTTTACCAGCCACAACCACTATTGAGATCTGTTAAGAGAAGCCACAAAGCCTCCAGATCAAAGGTACAATGGTGCCTCCCACAGGTCTAGTGTCTTGGTGTCCTTTTTTCTTCAGGCTCTTGCTCTGTTTCTCCTAAATAGGTACAAAGTCTTCAGTAGCTCTCTGCTCCAAAGACTAAGAAGCAGCTCTGTCTCATTCTGGGAAAAACAAGACTACTGTTGTCAGTAGATTCCATCCTTTGGTGAGATTAGTAAACCCTTAGCCTCTCTAACCAGATTGGACCAGAATACCTTACTGCCCTTGCAGACCTCAGAGAGCATTGTTTTCAGCTCCAGTTTTGGGACTTGGAAATAAAGTAAGCCCTTTTCTTTTTTTGTTCATGAATAGAGAGGTGGCTTCTGAGATCCTTAATCCTTTAGGCCCTCTCCTTGCCCCATGGTATATACCATTCTGCACAGCTGGTACTCCAGCGACAATAGACTGTGACTTGCCACCTTCTTTTAAGTAGAAAAGACATGTGATTTGGTATTAGGAGCTCCATTTGCATGAGTAGAGGCTCTTTTGCTGAGACCTTCAACTCAAGCCTTTTCAGATCAGAGACTTACTAGGTGTGAAATGACTTTACCGAGCAAAGAAAATGTGACTTTAAAGCAGTTCTCTATTCTTAATCTGGCCACTTCATTCCCTGACATTCCAATTTCAGGGGATCCTTTCCATGATTGTTCCTCTGCTGTAGACATGGCTGAAAAGTCCTGCAATGACCTTTTGGATATTTCTCCACAGAATCCTGATTTTGTCCTATAATTGGATGATTCCTTTTTCATGGAGGATTGCTTTAGGCGTGTAGGTACTGCCATGGTCTCATCATGATGTAGGAGATGAAATAACTGAAGAAACAAAGGTTTGAGCTTCTGATCTTATTTATTTATTATTAACTTTTTAAGTATTAAGTGTAATTAGAAGGATTAAATTATTAAACAATGCATGCCAATTGCATAACAGATTGGAACCAGTGCTCCTCAGCTTGGCACTGACCCCAAAGACAGGGGAGATAGATTTTTATGCAATAAAAAATAATTAACAGTATATAAAACAGGTTACAAAATTGAGTGATCTAATTTCTAACTGTAGGGAAGATTAGGGACTTTCTGAGTTGGGATGGAGATGAATGATCAGGTGCAATTCCCTCAAATCATAAAAAGAGGCATCCCACTTCTCCTCCTCCGAGTGTCTTATTCAATCAAAGGAACAGTTTTCAGATAAAATATATGGGCTGTTTAAGATGTGCAGTTGTGAGAAACTCCTTACATCATTCTTTGGATCTGACTGGGTTTCTAGTCAGCATAGCCTAGGTCCTTAGTCAAGGGTCTCTAAGCAACTAATAAGGGTAATCCAACTTTCCAGCCATTTAGGGCTAGGTTCAAAGAATACAATAATGTTTTCTCACAATTTCCATAACCGAATCAAGTTTCCTCACAAAGTAGAAATTGAACTAGACCCGTAATTCAATAGAAAGAAAACTGAGCTAGCTCCAGGACTGAGTCACAAGATGGAGTCAGGTTCACTCAACTCTGTCTTTTGGAGGTTGGGCCATCCTACTTCTTCCATGGATCATTTACCTGTAATCAAAATCTATGAGATTTTTCGTATATTCATAATCAGAATTATATAAGTTAGACCACAGCTCAAACTACTTAGATGGCTCACAGTGAACTAATTTGAGAATGAAGATTTACATGTCACCAAGGTAACAAAGAAAACAGCATAAACACTGTGAAATGAAAAGTTGAAGTTGGTTGTTGTCCTTTGTCTTTGAAGAGGACCAGAATGACATAACCATGATAAAGTGAAATTTCAGTGTGTCTAACTGTGGCTGATCAGACAACTATGAGCTCAGAATGCTCTACCACAGGTTGGGCAAATATTCGCATTGCTTAGTAATTCAATGAATATTTGGAGTGGATATCCCAAATTTGTGCATCCTACATTTACTTGGTGCTGTCTCAATTCTGCTTTACTCATAGATGTGGGCACACTATGCTGAGTGGTCCTGTGCCAGTGCCTCCCATGTTGCACAGTCAAATCCAAAGTTCTTGAGAGTGTCCTTGTATCGCTTCTTCTGACCACCATGTGATTGCCTGCCCCATGCAAGTTCTCCATAAAATACTCTTTTTGGCAAGCATACATTTTGCATTCAAACAACGTGGCCAGTCCATCGGAATTGCATTCTCTGAAGCATAGTTTGAATACTTGGCAGTTCAGCTTGAGCAAGGACTTGTGTCTGGTACTTTATCCTGCCAGGTGATCCTCAGAATCTTCCTAAGACAGTTCAAATGGAAGCGATTCAATTTCCTGGCATGGCACTGTGTCTGGTACTTTATCCTGCCAGGTGATCCTCAGAATCTTCCTAAGACAGTTCAAATGGAAGCGATTCAATTTCCTGGCATGGCACTGGTAGACTGTCCATGTTTCACAGGCATACAACAATGAAGTCAGCACAATGGCTCTGTAGACCTTCAGTTTGGTAGTCAGTCTAATACCTCTTCTCTCCCAAACTTTTCTTTGGAGCCTCCCAAACACTGAGCTAGCTCTGGCAATGCATGCATCAACTTAATTGTCAATGTGTACATCCCTGGAAAGTACACATGGCATTCAAAACTTCTCCATTTTGTTGTAACTGATGGTTCTGCATGTGGATAGTGTGGTGGTGGCTGATGGATCACCTGTGTTTTCTTGGTGTTAATTATTAGGTCAAAATTAGCACAGGCAGCAGAGAGTTGATCCATACTTTGTTGCTTCTCAGCTTCAGAGGTTGCACTGAGTGCCCAATCATCTGCAAACAGAAAATCATGCACCAATACTCCCTCCACTTTGGTCTTGTCTTGTAGCCTTTTCAAATTGAAGAACTTACCATCAGTATGGTAGTTGACTTTGATGCTGTGTTCATCCTCACTGAAACCATTTGACAACATGGCTGAAAACTTAATGCAAAAAACCATGGGAGTAAGCATACAGCCCTGTTTCACTCCACTGGTGACTGGGAAGACATGAGAGCATTGTCCACTATCCAAAACCCGGGCAAACATGCCATCATGAAATTGATGTACAACACTTATGAACTTCTCCAGGCAGCCAAATTCTGACATTATGTGTACAGAAATCAAGAGTAAGTAGTGGATGACTTTTCAGGTGAAATGAACAGCATGAGAAAAGACAACTTGGGTAGTGGAAGACAAAACTCAATGCCAATTAGGGGTATATATGTAGAGAGGAGTCACTGAAGATTTTAGAAGGAAGTGAGGGTAGGTGAAACCCAATTGTACCGTACTCAAAAGTACATCATGCTAAAAAGCATGGGAGTAAGCATGCAGCCTTGTTTCAACCAAATTTTGACAATTTTCCATAAGCCTTCACAACTAACCGTGTCAAAGGCCTTGGTCAGATCTACAAACATTGTGTACAGATCTCTGCTCTGCTCCTGGCATTTCTCCTGGAGTTGTTAGGCAGAAACACCATATCAACTGTTCCTTGGCTCTTTCTGAAGCCACACTGACTCTCAGGTATATGACCATCTTCCAGGTGAAGGATCAGCCTATTAAGGAGGACTCTAGAAAGAATTTTTTTTAATAAAACAAAAATTTGAAGTAATACAGTAACGATCATCAATGTTAACTAAAATAAATTCTCCTTGTATCCTAGTAGTCCACCGTTTAATCATTTCATCTTGTCTTCCGTCCTGGATGTCCCATATAGTTGTTTAGTCCTTGGAAATTACTTCTCTTGAAGATTCTGAAATAGGTCTCATTCTCAGGGCAACTCTGAAGGGGGTTTTGCTTCTCTGGTTCCCAATCACTTGCAAAAATTCCTAAAATCTTCCACTAACAAGATTTAATACAACTTAGTACAATCTCTTAAATTTGGTTTTCCATAACTAGTTCATGTGATGAAAACCAGCTCAAGCCTTATGGTTCTTATCCTATTAACAACTGAGCTATAAGATAAGAAGAACATGAAATTAGGAACCCATAGTTCACCTGAGACTTTAGAAAATTTCAGTTTTTATATACCACTTGCTATTTTTATCTTGATCTAAACCCTGTAACTGAAATAAGAATTTTAAAAAAATTCATGAGGGATTGACTTGTAAAATGAACCTTTATCTCTTTTCAAATTCTCAGACATATGCTTTAAAATGGGAAAATGATTTTGCTCTCTTTATAATTATCAATGTAATTGTGTATGTAAAGTCTATAATCTAAATTTGAGAACTTATTATTAAAGCATAAAGCCTGGATTTCCCACTAGAAACATTTGGAAGGCACATTTGGCTCTAAAGTCAGGAGAATCTGAGTTCAGATCCAGCCTCAGACACTTACTAACTATGTGACCCTGGACAAGTCACTTAACCTGATTACCTTCAACAACAAAAAAAGAAGAAATATTTGGAAACCAATCATATACATATACATATAATTCTTAGAGAAAACAATCTAATCCTGTTCCTTTCTCAAAATTTATTATTTCATTTACTTGTAAAACTTTTACATTACATGTTTGTCTTTTTACTTTGTCTAATTCCCCCTTTAGGAGAATGTCATCCTATATTATAATTTGACCCCAAATACAGATTAAAATTGTAAGATTTTTCATACTTGCATTCTATTATAGTTAACTCAAAGATGTTCCAGGATCAATCTATTAATATATTTAGCATTATACTTTAAAAATGTTTACTACTCACCTTCCCTGATTATAGCAATTTGTTGTGAAAAGAAAAGGAAGGAGATAGTTGTAATAATGTCAAGATACATCCCTTCAAGGGCACAAATTGACCTAACATTACATAACAGGGAGAAAACTCTTAATTTGTTTGATTCCAGTCATGAATCATATCTGGTAGCCAATCATTTAGTAAAGCTCTGCATTATTCACAGGGTATTAGGTGGAGAAATTTCCTATTCAGAAAGGAAATAGCACAACAGGGAACTAAGTCAGGAGGCCCCCTACCTTAGACCACACCAGGTTATCCCCTCAACTTTTCCCAGGGACAGACATTGACCTGTAACAGTTGTCAAACTGATGCACATGCCACTTTTTGCTATTGGCTTCATGACAACTTAGACAGCCTTTCCTGTAATCAAAACAATAGTAAATTATAGTCCTAAGAGTTTTTACCTAAAATAGAAATTTTTCACTAAATATAACTTAAGGTTTGAATGTTATTAGTTTCTCATGTTTCCCTAACAGTTACATGTCATTTGTCCTTCCCTTATAAATTAAAACTAACTACATTCTGGGGTTTTAGAATACAGCACATATTTGAAAATTGACTCATATGAATGTATTAAAATAGCAGTTTCTTAGTGCTAGGCTCTCAAACTTTAGTACTTTAGATTTTGCAACATGTGGTCAGTAGGACTGATAAGATCTTAAGACCCTGCCTGAATACAAAGTCTCAAGGGATGTCACAGATAAAGATCTTAGAGGGTCTGTACAACTCTCCCCCAAATAGCAAGTTATTATTATTATTGTTATTATTAATTTTAAAACTAAATATTGGACAATTTTCAAATATCTATTTTTATCACATTCTTTTAAGTTCAATTTGTAATCCAACAGCATCCAGTTTAAAAGTTTTTTTCTAACTTTTTTTCTAGCAGTATTTCTGATATGATGTTTTCTCAGATATCACAACATAAGAAAAAACTTTTAAAACCACAATAACACCTACAATATTACATATTTAAAACTTGAAACAAGACATTACTATTCTGATGATGTCAGTTCAGCCTAATACATTTCCAAATCATTATATCACCTTTGGCATTTTATACTAAACCTCTAAAACCCAGTATAAAGTTATCAAGTATGGAACAATTGTATCTGATTAAAGAAATAATGACAATAGTCAACATTGATATAGTGCTTATTATATTCTAGGCACTATGTTAAGCATTTCACAATCATTTTATCATTTAATCCTCACAACAACCCTGGTAGGTAGGCACTATTATTATTTTCCTCTTTATAGATCAGGAAGCTGAGGTAAACAGAGATAAGATAACTTACTTCAGATCACACAGTTAATAAATTAGGGAGACCTAAGTGTGACTCAGATGTCCCTACATTTTCTCTACATCTCTTTTGTAGTAATGCCACAATAGAACACATTTCATTATATCATAATTTAGTTACAGGGCAAATCTCAACCAAATCAAATCTGGATTTAAAACCACAAAAATCAAAACCTCAATTTTGCAGGTTCATTAAGTACTTATGCTTAAAATTGAGAGCCCAGAGTTAACAACTAGCTCATTTTCAAAGGTTTGTGGTAGCACTTTCACCTTTTCATAAACTTTCAATTTATTTTCTTTCAAATATCACCCAAAGAGTCAAATCAATTCCTTTCATGTTCATAACCTACCCTACCTACTCTCTTCCAAGGCTTTTCAATTTCAACCTTGGGAGAAAGGGGGAGAGGCTCTAAGTGAGAGATTCAAATTCTTATCCCTTTGCTTGGGAGCCTATGAAATCCCAAAGATTGAGGAATATGCCCTGCAGTATTAAAATAAATAATCCTCAAACTCCTTAATGATTAATCTCTAATCTTCATAATTTCCAAATTTTAAAATCTACTAAGATGTTCTTAGCAGTTACTATAATTCAGAATCTCTAATTCATTTATAATGCCACAAATTCCTACAAACCAGGAAAAAGTTTTCCTTTCTTTGATTATCTTTCTATGTCTCTGTAATTTCAATATGGCTAAGGCTGAAATGAGGGAAAGTATCTTGCAAGGTTGTGTTTTTTTCTAACTTATTCTGATGAAAATAGATCTCTGGTGTCTGGGTGACTACAGAAGGTGATCCACTTCTCCCCTGGAGTTCTTTCACCAAGTATGTGTTTTTCTTCATAGGGTGGGGTCCTGGGGGACACTTTGGCATACAGGGAATCAAAGATACAATTAAGAAGGTATAGGTTGCCCCAGGCATCAATATTGTTGCAGCTTGGATCTGTGCTGCTTCGAGCAGCACATGGAGCATCTTGGAGCTACCTACAATACAGACTGAAAGAACTCCACAAAGTAGGAGCTGTAGTATAGACTGGTCCTTTGGACTTTTCGCTACATGACTTCTAACCTGATGACAAAATCTATATCAAGAACTTCCAGCAAACAAGCAGGACTCAACTTGCCTGCTGCTGAGTACTCCAACTGCCATCAAGATAGAGAAAAGGATTTCAGTACTCTCATGTATGCTCCCATCCACATTTGCATATATAACACTCCTGTCTTCTGACTCTGGTGATCTGACATTTATTTTTGTTGATTTGGACTCAAAAGAACTCACACTTGCCTCCTTGTTTGAACCAGTGCAAACACTATACTTTGTCAGTGGCAAAGTTTATCGTAATTTTAATGAACATATGCTTCAGTTTTACTGTGTCATTTTAATTTTAGCATGATTGCCTATGTCTTCTCCTTTCCAGTTCTCTCTTCTTATGATGATTGGGTAATAAATAATGCTGTCATTAAACTTCATGGTCAGATAGGCCATATTATATACCAAGCCAAAGTCATTGGGCCCCATAGATCCTGGGTTTGTCATCGGTTTCGTCAGAACACTGCTATCTTCTGGGTGCCTATTCTTGTCCAGGCAAATGAAATCATGCCACAACTTACAAATGAAGGAAAGGGTTACAGGTTACCTAATGGGTTATTTGCACCTTTTGTTTTTGTTATCTGTGAAATTATCAGTAGCACTTAACATCCATCTAATTGGTCACAAATAGTGTCAATGACATTTAGTCATCTCAGCAATTTACAAGACTCAGGGAAAGTTAACACTTCAACTACAATGACTTTCAAATACTGAGTTTTTCCACTCCCATTAACTCAACCTTTGCCCACCTTTGCACTATGTGTTAAAAATGATGAGTCTAGTAACTATGACATATATGGGCATGACATAAAGTGCAACATCACGATTCCATTCTCTGTAACAACCTTCACTTTTGCTGAGACCCATCTCTCTAGGCTTAATGAGAGTCAATCTGGAAATATAATTTTTGAAACTATTACTGGTTTTTCACTACTATACCCAAAATTCCCATGGGAGCTGGTAAACCCAGGGCAATTTTACATCTTCATTGTGTCAGCTTACTCATCTCTTCCTCCAGGGTTGTATGGAAGTATCAGTTCATAATTCATAAGCCTAACAGAACAAAAAAAATGATAGACTAGTGGCTTATATCTAAAAAGAAATGTAGACCAAATTCTGTAGCCACTTTTACTACAGGACAAAGCTTCTTTGGTGTTATTGCAACCACTTTTGGGATAGTGGTAGTTAGAATCATTTCTACTTAGGTTGAAAAATTAGCTCAAGACACAACCCAAGCCATCTCTCAGACATCCAATGCTATTTCCTCCTCCCAGGTAGAACTTAATTTTTTAAAACTAAAACTAAAACTTCCTAGATCTATTAGAATTTGCAGAAAAAGTTAAGAAAGAATCCACTGATCACTTCCTCAAAGAAACCCTAAAGGGAAAATTCCTTTCAATTACCAACCACATCTCTAGGGGATTTATGATGATTTTTATGCACTTACTTACAGAGAAGTGATTCTACTCAAGATGAAGAGGCATACATTTTTGAACATGGTAGAAGTGTAGATTTTCTTTACTTGAAAATGCTTATTTGGTTAAAGGTTTGTTTTTGTTTTTGTTTTTCTCTCTAATGGCTATTTTTTGCTCTAGGGAAAAAGGAGAATTTAGCAATACTAATGCTATGTGTGTGTATGTAATGCATATATGTATGTATATATACACACACACATATATATGTATGTATATGTGTATCCTTCAAAATGCTTTTAAATTCATATAAGAGAACACAACAAACCAGCATGAAGCACATACAAGCAGGATAGTTTTGAAAATAAGGTATGACATTTATTATACACTTTTAAAAATATTTGAAATGGAGATTTATGCTTTCATGTACAATCATCTTTTATGTTCTGTGTGTGGAAATGCTGTTTTTTAGTGTTCAAATTCAAAAAATTATTTTCAGTAAAAGGAACAGGATATTTTTAAAGAGGGAACAGAATTATAAATTAAGAAAGTATCCATGTGAGGAAATTGGGGATCTTAAGTTGGAGAACATTTGAATGAAGATCAATGAATGGAGAATCAGAGGATTTTATTTAAGTATTTTCTTGTATTTGTCCTTTATTCTCAAAGAAGTCCATGACATCAGGGAGATCATGATTTTACTTGCAGTTGACTTTGATTTGACTAAGGGAGGGCTGTGACAGGCCGCCAGCCTCACTTTCTCCTTCAGAGCCATCTGGGTCCAGTGGCCAGATATTGATCAGGACTGCTGGAGATGGCCTACGATGCAGTGGGAGATCCTGGCCCTTTTAGACTAAGGTCTTTTCAAGTTCTCACTTTGAGTGAGGTAACAGCTATTCAGGGAATAGGTCTTTTTAAGAAATGAGTCAAGGTTTAATAAAAAGAAAATCAAACTGGGAGGGGAAGACCCTTTGAGTTGCTGACAAAAAGAGAAACAGTTACTATTTACATTCACTCTGAGCCAGGAGGGCCCCCAAAATAGTCATGAAGTGGTGCTTAGACAGGGACCTACTGTTGTCCAATCTATGAGCTCCCGAGTGAAATGGGTTTAAGGAAGAAAGAAAGAAAGAAAGAAGAAAGGAAGGAAGGAAGGAAAAACAGGAAAGAAGGAAGACAGGAAGGAAGGAAGGAGGGAAGAGAAAGGAGAAAAAAGAAAGAAAAGAGAAAGAAAGAAGAATCTATCCAGGAAACTCCAAGTTAACCAGGCAGCTTTTGGCCGTCAAAATTTTCCTTCCTTTGGAGAGGAGAAGGAGAGGGAGAGAGAGAGGAGGAGATGAGTTACCCAACTGGCTGGGTCCCCACCGAGACAGCTCAGACTACTCACAGGTGCTATTTATCCTTCATTCTCCAAGAGGACCATGACATCAGGGAGATGATGACTTGACTTGCAGTTGACTTTGACTTGAGTAAGGGAGGACTGTGCAAGGTCACTAGCCTCACTTTCACCAGAACTAAAAAAGCATGAAAAGTTCAGGAAACAAATCAGAAGTCTATAATAGAGGCATGATATAATAGTACTATGATACGTCTATTATCTGAACCATTTCTCTGTCAAATTCAGAATAGCTAAGTAATTTCTTGGTTTGTCTTAGTGATTGTTTTCTTCCTTCAAAAGCTGAAAGAAGATAGATACCTTTCCAGTAAAAACAGAGGCCAATCAATGTCCATTATCAATATTATTTGATATCATTTTAAAAATTTTAACTATAACAGTAAGACAAGAAAACATTGAGGTAATTATATGAATGCAACTACAAAACATTTTACAGAAATAAGGAAAAACTAAATAACTGGATATTGTTGCAATAGCTCATGACTGGAAGATATCAATATGATAAAATGGCAGTATTACATAAATTAATTTACTTATTCAATGCTATAGCCACCAAACTACTAAAAGGTTAACTTCTAGAACTAGAAAACAGACTAATAAAATTCATCCTGAAAAAGAAAAAGTCAAAGACACTCTAAGGAAATGATGAAAAAAACAAACAAACTAGGAAGGAAGTTAATCTAGAAGTGCCATATCTCAAACAAAGCAGCAATCATCAAAACTATTTGTTACTGGTTAAAAATATAAAAATTTATCAGTGGAACAGATTAGGTATTCAAGTTCCAGAAGCAAACAAATATAGTGGCATACTGTTTGTTATACCCTAAGATCCTACTTAGTAGGGTAAGAACTTACTATCAAACGAAATAACATATAAAGAATATTGCAAACTTTAAAGTGCTTTATAAATGCTACCTATCATTATTTGACAAAAAAACCTTATAGGAAAACTGGAAAGCATTTATAAATTAGGTTTACATCAATATCTCACACATCTCACACCATATATTACAATGTTCCAAATTCATAACTTACATATAAAAGGACATTTAAAACAATTTAGAAAAGCAAGAAAGGACACAAGGAAGGGCCTATTACAACTATAGATGGGGAAAGAGTTCCTGACCAAACAAGACATGAAGAGGATCACAGAAGATGAAATGGACATTTTGTTTACTTAACATTGGAAAGCTTTTATATAATTGAAATCGGTCTTTAAAATTAGAAGTGAAATCATTAATTTGAAAAAATAATTTTGCAACCAGCTTCTCTGATAAAGATCTGATATCTATGTTATAGACAACTAATTCAAATATGTAAAAACAAGAGCATTCCCCAATAGATAATTGGTCAAAGGCTCTAAATAGGCCATTCTCAAAAAAAGAAAAGCAGTCAGCAGTCAAAAAAAGTGTTCCATATTGCTAATGATAGATGATAGATAGTAAATAAATAAAGCATCTATTAAATATTCTCTGCTAGGCACTATGCTAATAATAATGACAGAAGAGATGCAAATTAAAACAGCTTTGCGGTTCTAAGTCACACATATTAGATTGGCAAAGATGTTCAAAATAAACCCATAAAATGACAACTATTGTTGGAGAGGTGAAAGGACAGAAACATGTATGTACTGTTGGTAGAGCTATGAATTGGTATAGCTATTCTGGAAATTGATTTGAAACTGTACCCAAAAAAGTCACTAAAGTTGACATATCCTTTGATCCAGTAATACCACTATTAGGCTTATATACTAAAGAGAAAAAGAAACAGAAACGACCCACATGTTTTATATGTGTGTGTGTATGTGTGTGTGTGTGTGTGAGTATATGTATATACAACACAATGACTCTGGAGACCTTCAGTTTGGTAGTCAGTCTAATATTTCTTCTCTCCCATACTTTTCCTTCAGAGCCTTCCAAACACTAGCTCTGGCAATCAACCTCATTATCAATGTGTACATCCCTGGAAAGTACACTACCAAGGTAAGTGAACTTATCCACAGCATTCAAAACTTCTCCATTTACTGTAACCAGTGGTTCCGCATATGGATGGTGTGGTGGTGGTTGGTGGAGCACATGTGTTTTCTTGATGTTGTTAGGCTGCAAAAGCAGCAGAGGATCAATACATACCTTATTGCATCTCAGCTTCAGAGGCTGCATTGATTACACAGTCATCTGCAAACAGAAGATCATGCACTAACACTCCCTCTACTTTGGTCTTGACTTGTAGCCTTTTAATTGAAGAACTTATCATATTATTAAATATTATTATTTAGTTGAAGAACTTATCAGTGCAGTCGTTGACTTTGATGCCATGTTTATCCTCATTGAAAACATTTGACAACATGACTGGAAACACCACACTAAAAAGCATGGAAATAAACATGTAGCCTTATTTCACTCCATTGGTGACTGGGAAGGCACGAGAGCATTTTCCATTATGTAGAACCGAGGTGAATATGCCATCATTAAATTGATGTGCAATACTGATGAACTTCTCCAGGCAACCAAATTTTGACATAATTTTCCGTAAGCCCTCATGACTAACAGTAGACCTTGGTCAGATCTACAAACATTGTGTACAGATCTCTGTTCTGCTCCTGGCATTTCTCCTGGAGTTGTCGGGCAGCAAACACCATATTGACTGTTTTTCAGCCCTTTCTTAAGTCACATTGACTCTCAAGTATATGACCATCTTCCAGGTGAAGGATCAACCTATTAAGGAGGACTCTGTCAAGAATCTTTCCAACAATGACTAAGAGAGATCCCCCTGTGATGGTTGCAGGTGATCTATTCCCTTTACCTTTATAGAGATGGACAATGGAGACATCCTTGAACTCCTGGGGGGATAACCTCCTCTTGCCATATAACCTGGAAAATTTCAATCAGCTTTTGTAAGAGCAATGGACTCCCTACCTTGTAAATATCAACTGGAATAGATCAGCACTAGTTGCTTTGCCACAGGAAAGGAGCCTATTGGCATTCAAAACTTCTTCAGTTTTAGGGTCAGCTAGGGAGGGATTGACTTCAACCTGAGGTAAATGGTTAATGGCCTCAGCATTGATTGATGACAGTTTGTTGAGAACACTATGGAATTGTTCAGCCCATCTCTCTAGGATCATGTCCTCATCACTAATCGATGTGACTCCATCAGCACTGAGTAGTTGGGATGCACCGTAGGTTTTTGGTTCATAAACAGCCTTCAGGCATCATTAAAATGCTTCGGATTGTTACTGTCAACATTAAACTGAATTTCATCTGCCTTCTTACTAAGCCAAGAATCTTGCATCTCTCTAAACTTTCCTTGTCTTTACTTTTGATGAAATTAAGTGATGCCCTCCCAGAGATAGACAAACCACCTCATTGTTGTATGCCTGTGAAGCCTGGATGGTACACCAGTGGCATGGCAGGAAACTGAATCACTTCCATTTGAATTGTCCTAGGAAGATTCTGAAGATCATCAGGCAGGATAAGGTACCAGACACTGAGGTCCTTGCTCAAACTAAACCGCCAGACATTCAAATTATGCTTCAGAGAGTGAACTCTGATGGAGTGGCCACATTGTTCAAATGCCAAAAGTACATTTGCCTAAAAGACTATTTTATGGAGAACTCACACAGGGCAAGCATTCATATGGTGGTCAAAAGAAACAATAAAAGGACTTTCTCAAGGTTTCTCTCTAGAATTTTGTAACACAGGACCGCTTGGCATGGTGTGCCTACATTGGAGAAGGTTCCGTGCACTATGAGCAAAGCAAAATTGAAACAGCTGAAAGGAAATGCAGGATGTTCAAATTTAGAGTACTTATCTCAGAGGTTCACATGAACTGTTTATGCCTGATCTGTGGTAGAGCATTTTGAGCTAGTATTCATCTGATCAGCCATAGACAGACACATTGAAACTTGATTTTATCGTAACGATGTCATTTTGGTCCTCTTCAAGAGTGGACAACAACCAATATGTATACACATATACATACACACATGCACATGTGTGTGATGTTTGTGTATATATACATACATATGTTTATTTTTGTTCTTATTCAGTCATTTCAGTCTTGTCTGACTCTTTCATGACTCCATTTGGGGTTTTCCTGGCAAAGATACTGAAGGGGTTAGTCATTTCCTTCTCCAACTCATTTTACCAATGAGGAAACTGAAGCAAACAGGGTTAAGTGACTTGCCCAGGGTCCCACAGCTAAGTGACTGAGGACAGTTTTTAACTCATTTCTTCCTTACTCCAGACTGAGTACTCCATCCACTGTACCATCTAGATGCTCCTATATATACGTGTGTGTATGTATATGTGTATATACAAACAGATAGATAGATAGATAGAAGTAAAAACTAGAAACTAAGGGGGTGCCCATCAGTTGAGAAGTGACTGAATACATTATATGAATGTAATGGAATGTATGTTAACGTATTGGAATATTAATGTTCCCTATGAAATAACAGAAAGAAAAGATTCAGAGAAACTTGGGAAGACTTTTATGAGGTGGTTCAGAGTGAAGTGAACACGACCAGGAGAACAATTTGTACAATAATGACAACATTGTAAAGAAACACTTTTGAAAGTTTTAAAAGCTTGGATACAATTGAATAACTGGTGATGAAGCATGCTTCTCACTTCTTGAGAGAAAAGTAATAGACTAGAGGTGCAAAGTAAGACATACATTTTTGGATGTAGCTAATATGTGCATTTATTTTGCTTGAATATGTTTATGTATTACAAGGGAAGGGTTTTTGGAGGGAGGAGAAAAGGAAGAATCAATAATGCATTTAGCAATATGCAAAGAAGAGAACTGAAGGAAGTTCAAAAGGACACACAGATACAGACAAGAATAGCTTTGAAACCACTTATTGAATTTATTATTTTCTTTTTTATAAAAAAATCATACTCAATAGGGAATGTCAGTTTCATATACAGTCCTTCTGTTCTTTCTATAAGGAATAGTTCATGTTTATTGGTATTTATCACATTCAAAATAACAAAAAATTTAATAACAAAACCAAAAACAAAAGAGGAAAGAAGGGGAACTGTTCTTCTGGACCAGATTCTCATCAGCAAGGAGGAACTAGTTGCTAAAATAGAAATGTTAGGATCTTTGAGGGTGAGTGGCTACCCTGTCTTACAATTCATGTTAAAAAGAGAAAAGAGAAGCATTGACTGACATGTATCCTACATTTTGGTAGAGTATATTTCAAAAGTTACAGAGAAAAGATAGGATCCTATTGCCCAAAATTCTAAAGAAAAAGTCAACTCAGAAGAGATAGGAAATTCTCAGTAATGAAATTCCAAAAATACAAAGAAATGTAAGTCTGATAAGAAGAGAAAGGGGAAATTTTACAGAAACTGATGTGCAGGTATAGGGAATTCATCAACCAATTTAGATATTAAAAAGACCTATATAGAAAATGGAAATGGGACAGGTGACAGAGGTTAAATATAAAAGCATGACACATTTCTAAAAGAATAGTATCAGGAGTGCTATCATTAAGAATGAGTTGAGGCTGATCAGGAAAGCAAAGAACACCAGAGGGTTAAATACACATACCATCAAAGAGTCTGGTATTGAGTTTGGTATAGAAATACATCAAACTCAGAAGGAAAACAATTTACAGAAAGAAAGACAAAGTAGAGAAATAATTGGAGATTTATAACAATTGTTCATGGTTGGGTGGTGCCAATATATAACAGACTTGGCTAGAATGATAATAACTGATGCAGAAAAAGCAAAACTACTTAGCTCTTTTAATTTTTGTTTTCTCTGCCAAGTAAAATAATCCATGGACTGGGAAGGGCAAAACAAAAATGGTTAATAAGGAGTTATACCCAAGCTAAATAAGGCAATAGTAAGTAGCAAAATCTAGGTGGGATAGCAGATTGAGCACTGGACCTGATGTCACATAGATCTGAGTTGGAATCTGGCTTCAGACACTTACTAACTATGCAAATCACTTCATCTTTGTCTGTCTCAGTTTCCTCATCTGTAAAATGGAAGTAACACCTACTTCCTGTGGTTGGTGTGAGGATAAAATGAAATAATATTTACAAACACACTTTGCAAACCTTAAATTGGTATGTAAATGCTAGTTAGCAGCTGTGGTCTAGTAGTAAAAGAATGCTTTGCTGCCATTGATGACAGGTGTGATAACTGAGCCAATCTCAATGATCCTGTTCTTTTCACGCACTGAACTTTCTCCCAGTAATATAATCATAACTCATGAATTCCACTATTAACTTTGGGTAAATGACTCCCAAATTTACATATTCAGCCTTCCTCTCTTGAACTCCAGTCCTCTCATTACTAAGTGTCTGTTGGATGCCTCCACTTTGATGTCTCATAGGCATTTCACACTCAACATATCCAAAACAGAAGTCATTATCTTTCATTGTAAACCTATTCCTCCTAACTTTCCTATATCTGTCAAGGGAGCTACCGTCCTTCTGGTTGCCCAGTTTAATAACCTTGAAGTCAGTCTCTCCACTCTCTCTTACCTGTCCAGGTTTGATCAGTTGTTAAATCTTATTATTTCTACCTCCATAACCTTTTTTTTTGCTTCTTTCCCTTCTTTTTTTAATTATTAAATTTATTTATTTAACTTTTTACATTCATTTTCACAAAATTTTGGGTTTCAAATTTTCTCCCCATTTGTCCCCTCCCCCACCCCAATACACCAAGCATTCTAATTTTCCATATCACCAACCTGCCCTCTCTTCTATCCTCCCTCCCTTCTCTTATCCCCATCTTCTCTTTTGTCCTGTAGGGCCAGATGACTTTCTATTCCCCATTGACTGTATTTCTTATTTCCTAGTAGCAGCAACAATACTCAACAGTTGTTCCTAAAACTTTGAGTTCCAACTTCTCCCCATCCCTCTCTCCCCACCCATTCCCTTTGGGAAGGCAGGCAATTCAATATAAGCCATATCTGTGTAGTTTTGCAAATGACTTCGATAGTAGTCGTGTTGTATAAGACTAATTGTATTTCCCTCCATCCTATCCTGCCCCCCATTGCTTCTATTCTGTCTTTTGATCCTGTCCCTCCACGAGTGTTGACTTCAAATTGCTCCCTCCTCCCATTGTCTTCCCTTCCATCATCCCCCCCACCCTGCTTACCTCCTTCTCCCCCACTTTCCTGTTGTAAGATAGGTTTTCATACCAAAATGAGTGTGCATTTTATTCCTTCCTTTAGTCGAATGTGATGAGGGTAAACTTCATGTTTTTTTTCTCAGCTCTCCTCTTTTTCCCTCCACTAAAAAGTCTCCTGCTTGCCTCTTAAATGACATATAATTACCCCATTCCATTTCACCCTCTTTCCTCCCACTACATTTCTCTCTCACCATTTACCTTAATTTCTTTTAAGATATGGTCCCATCCTATTCAATTCACTCTGTGCTCTCTGTCTCTGTATGTGCATGCATGTGTGTATGTGTGTGTGCACCCATGTACATGTGAGTGTGCGTGTGTGTGTGTGTGGTCCCACCAACTACCTAGATACTGAAAAGTTTTAAGAGTTACAAATATTGTCTTTCCATGTAGGAATGTAAACAGTTCACCTTTGGTAAGTCCTTTATGACTTCTCTTTGCCATTTACTTTTTCATGCTTCTTCTCATTCTTGTGTTTGAAAGTCAAATTTTCTTTTCAGCTCTGGTCTTTTCATCAAGAATGTTTGAAAGTCCTCTGTTTCATTGAAAGACCATATTTTCCCCTGAAGTATTATACTCAGTTTAGCTGGGTAGGTGATTCTTGGTTTGAGTCCTAGTTCCTTTGACTTCTGGAATACTCTATTCCATGCCCTTCGATCCCTTAATGTAGAAGCTGCTAGATCTTGAGTTATCCTGATTGTATTTCCATAATACTGGAATTGTTTTTTTTCTAGCTGCTTGCAATATTTTCTCCTTGACCTGGGAATTCTGGAATTTGGCCACAATATTCCTAGGAGTTTCTCTTTTTGGATCTCTTTCCAGTGGTGATTGGTGGATTCCTTCAATACTTATTTTGCCCTCTGGTTGTAGAATATCAGGGCAGTTTTCCTTGATAATTTCATGAAAGATGATGTCTAGGCTCTTTTTTTGATCATGGCTTTCAGGTAGTCCCATAATTTTTTAAATTGTCTCTCCTGGATCTATTTTCCAGGTCAGTTGTTTTTCCCATGAGATATTTCACATTCTCTTCCATTTTTTCATTCTTTTGGTTTTGTTTGGTGATTTCTTGGTTTCTCAGAAAGTCATTAGCCTCCATCTGTTCCATTCTAATCTTGAGAGAACTATTTTCTTCAGTGAGCTTTTGAACCTCTTTTTCCATTTGGCTAATTCTGCTTTTGAAAGCATTCTTCTCCTCATTGACTTTTTGAACCTCTTTTGCCAATTGAGTTAGCCTGTTTTTCAAGGTGTTATTTTCTTCAGCATTTTTCTGGGTCTCCTTTAGCAACGTATTGACCCGTTTTTCATGCTTTTCTTGCATCCCTCTCATTTCTCTTCCCAGTTTTTCCTCCACCTGTCTAACTTGCTTTTAAAAATCCTTTTTGAGCTCTTCCATGGCCTGAGCCCACCGGACATCCACCTGGTATGTCTGGGATACAGAGGCCCCGACCTCCACGTCTTTCCCTGATGGTAAGAATTGTTCCTCGTCATCAGAATTGAAAGGTGGGAACATCTGTCCCCCAAGAAAGTAGCTTTCTATGGTCTTATTTTTCTTCCCTTTTCTGGGCATTTTTCCAGCTAATTACTTGACTTCTGAGATTCCTGTCCCTACCTAGATCCACCCAACTAGTGCTTGGGTCTGAGATTCAAATGGGCTTTCAGTGGTGGGCCCGGCTGCTATTCAATGTGAGCTTAAGTTCTGGTGCTCAGGTGGGGGCAGGGCTGTCTCCCAGGCTCAGTTCCCTCAGGGGGTTTATGCAGAGACCTTCGGTAATGGCCCTGAGCTCCTGCCTGCTTGGGGAGTCCTGGGCCACTACTGCCTCTGCCGCTGCCTCTGCTGCTCCCTCCGCCGCTGCCTCCCGAGGGGGCCTGAGTCATGGAGACACCCCGCTCCCCTCTCGGCCAGCCCAGAAGTCTCTCTCACTGACCTGTAGTGCCTGTGGGTTGAGGGACCTTCGCGGCCTCCGGAGATTCTGTCCCTGAAGCCTGCTCGGATCTGCTCCTCTGGGGCTGCATGGCCAGGGCAGTGCAGGGCTGGGCTCTGTTTCCGGAGCACGATGGATCCCTGGGGATGGCTTTCCAGGGCTCTCTGGAATGCAAATCTCTTCCACTGTGTTTCTGCATGGCTTGCAGTGCTCCAGAATTTGTGGGGAGTTCTTTTTACAGAAAATTTCTGGGCTGTGGATTCAGAGCTAACATACGAGAGTCTTTCTACTCTGCCATCTTGGCTCCTCCCCCTTTCCCTTCTTTTTTTTAAAATTTAATTTATTTTTTTAATGTTCTACAATCACTACCATAAAATTTAGATTTTAACCCCCCCACATCTACCCCCCACTACCCCCTTCCCTCTCCAAGATGGCATATAATTCTATATAGGATCTACATATACTTTCCTATTGAATGCATTTTCACTATAGTCATGTTATGTAGATGAACTAAAATAAATGGAAGAAATCATATAACAAATCAAAACATAATGCACAAACACACATATATACACAAACATGATCTGCTACATTCTGCGAATGAATTACATAGTTCTTTCTCTGAGTGTGGAAGGCATTTTGCCTTAGAAAACCATTGGAATTTTTTTGTTTTTTCAGTTCTTGTGTTATAATGAAATTCCAAGTCTACCAGAAAAAACTCTTGCACATTGTGGTCGTTGCTGTGCACATTATTTCTCTTTTTTCCACTCAAAGTCATCATCATCCTACTTCAGGCCCTTGTCTCCTCTCTCACTTATATGGTTGCAGTACCTCCTATGTTCTCCCAGTGCCAAGCCATCCTCCACACAGCTGGCATATTGATAAAAGCACAGGTGTGTCTATGTCACCGTCAGGATAAGATACCAGACACTGACGTCCTTTCTCAAACTAAACTGCCAAGCATTCAAACTCTGCTTCAGAGAGTGCAACTCTGATGGGCTGGCCATGTTGTTCAAATGCAAAAATGTATGCTTACAAATACTGTTTTATGGAGAACTCACAGAGGGCAAGCATTCATATGGTGGTCAGAAGAAGTAATATAAGGACACTCTTAAAGTCTCCCTTAAGAACTTCAGAATTGATTGTGTGACATGGGAGATACTGGCACAAGACCACTCAGCATGGTGTGCCCACATCAGAGAAGGTGCTGTGCTGTATGAGCAAAGCAGAATTGAAACAGCTCAAAAGAAATGAAGGATATACAGATTTAGAGAATCCACCCCAAACCTTCACATGGACTATTTGTTCCTAACCTGTGGTAGAGCATTCCAAGCTCATATTGGTCTGATCAGTCACAGTTAGACATACTGAAACTTGACTCTAGCTTAGTGATATCATTTTGGTCCTCTTTGAGAATGAAGGACAACAACCTCCTTAAGAAGATTCAGTGGAGGGGGTGGAGCCAAGATGGCGGAGTAGAAGGACGCACATTTACGAGCTCCGAGCCCACAACCCATGGAATTGAGGTAAAAGGAGATCCCCATAAATTCTGAATCTCTGCAGGGGGTGCATAAACATAGGGGAAGAGATTTCCGTTCCACTGAGCCCTGGAGAGCCGTCCCCAGGGTCCATCACACCCCGGAAAGCGGACCCCACCCCCACCCCTGGCCGGGGCCCCAGAGAAGCTGACCCGAGCAGACTTCAGAGAGGGAAGCTCCGGCAGCCGGGAAAGTCCCTTCGCCCACAGAAGCTACAGGTCAGTAAGAAAGAAGGCTGCGATAGGGGAGGGGAGCGGAGCGTCTCCGTGACTCGGGCCCCCTTGGGAGGAAGCGGTGGCGGCAGAGACGGGGGCAGGAAGTGGCAGAGGCAGAGGTGTGGGCGGGCGGCTGAGGTGGCAGCAGCCCGGGACTCAGGAATCCCCCAGCTGTAGGTAGGATCTTCAATACTGAAGGTCTTTCCAACCTGAGGGAGCCGAGCCGGGGAGACGGCCCTGCCCCCACCCTGCTCTACTGCTGAACGCCTCTGAATAAAACCCCCAAGGGAGCTGAACATAGGAGGCGGGGCCCCCCACCCCGCCCCCACCCGCTCCGTTCCTGAAAGTCTCTGCAGAAAGCCCCTGAGGGACCAACTTAGGAGGCGGCCCTGCCCCCACCCCTGCGCCAGAACTAAAGCTTGCCTCCGGAAAGCGCATTTGAATCTCAGAGGCCAAGCACTAGCTGGGCGGATCCAGGTGGAGGTGGAAAGGAATCTCAGAAGTCAAGTAACTGGCTGGGAAAATGCCTAGAAAAGGGAAGAAAAATAAGACTTTAGAGAGTTTTTTCCAACAAATGCAAATGATCCCGACCTTCGGATCTGATGGGGAGGACGAGAACGTATTTTTCCCATCAGGGAAAGATGTGGAGGGCGGGGCCTCAGTACCCCAGACACCCCAGGGGGGTGTTGGGTGGGCTCAGGCCTTGGAAGAGCTTAAAAAGGATTTTGAAAAGCAAGTTAGACAGGTGGAGGAAAGACTGGGAAGAGAAATGACAAAGATGCAAGAAGAGTATGAAAAAAAGGTCAATATCTTGGTAAAGGAGACCCAAAAAAAATGCTGAGGAAATTAACACCTTGAAAAATAGGCTCATTCAATTGGCAAAAGAGGTTCAAAAAGCCAATGAGGAGAAGAATGCATTCAAAAGCAGAATGAGCCAAATGGAAAAAGAGGCTCAAAAGCTCACTGAATTTAATAGTTCTCTCAAAATTAGAATGGAACAGATGGAGTCTAATGACTTTATGAGAAACCAAGAAATCACCAAACAAAACCAAAAGAACGAAAAAATGGAAGAGAATGTGAAATATCTCATGGGAAAAACAACTGACCTGGAAAATAGATCCAGGAGAGACAATTTAAAAATTATGGGACTACCTGAAAGCCATGATCAAAAAAAGAGCCTAGACATCGTCTTGCATGAAATTATCAAGGAAAATTGCCCTGACATTCTAGGACCAGAGGGCAAAATAAGTATTGAAAGAATCCATCGATCACCACCTGAAAGAGATCCAAAAAGAGAAACTCCTAGGAACATTGTGGCCAAATTCCAGAACTCCCAGCTCAAGGAAAAAATCTTGCAAGCAGCTAGAAAGAAACAATTCCAGTACTGTGGAAATACAATCAGGATAACTCAAGATCTAGCAGCTTCTACATTAAGGGATCGAAGGGCGTGGAATAGGATATTCCAGAAGGCAAAGGAACTAGGACTCAAACCAAGAATCACCTACCCAGCTAAACTGAGTATAATACTTCAAGGGAAAATATGGTCTTTCAATGAAACAGAGGACTTTCAATCATTCTTAATGAAAAGACCAGAGCTGAAAAGAAAATTTGACTTTCAAACACAAGAATGAGAAGAAGCATGAAAAAGTAAACAGCAAAGAGAAGTATTAAGGGACTTACCGGAAATGAACTGTTTACATTCATACAGGGAAAGACAATATTTGTAACTCTTAAAACTTTTCAGTATCTGGGTAGTTGGTGGGATCACACATGCACATGTACACGCATGCACACACATACACACATGCATTCACATACAGAGACAGAGAGCACAGATTGAACTGAATAGGATGGGACCATACCTTAAAAGAAATTAAGGTAAATGGTGAGAGAGAAATGTAGTAAGAGGAAAGAGGGGGAAAGGGAAGGGGGTAACTATATGTCATTTAAGAGGCAAGTAGGAGATTTTTTTAGTGGAGGGAAAAAAGAGGAGAGCTGAGGAAAAAAAAAAAACAAAACAAAAACAAGAAGTTTACCCTCATCACATTTGACTAAACGAAGGAGTGAAATGCACACTCATTTTGGTATGAAAACCTATCTTACAGTATAAGAAAGCGGGGGAGAAGGAGATATTGGGGGGGGGATGATGGAAGGGAGGGCAAAGGGAGGAGGGAGTAATTGAAAGTCAACACTTGGGGAGGGACAGGATCAAAAGACAGAAGAGAAACAATGAGGGGCAGGTTAGGAGGGATGGCAATTCAGTTAGTCTTACACAACACGACTATCAGGAAGGTCATTTGCAAAGCTACACAGATATGGCCTATAATGAATTGCCTGCCGTACCAAAGGGAATGGGTGGGGAGGGAGGGATGGGGAGAATTTGGAACTCAAAGTTTTAGGAACAATTGTTTAGTATTGTTGTTGCAACTAGGAAAGAAGACATACAGTTAATGAGGAATAGAAAGTCATCTGGACCTACAGGAGAAAAGAGAAGATGGAGACAAGGGAAGGGAGGGATGACAGAAGAGAGGACAGATTGGAGATAGGGAAAATTAGATTGCTTGAGGTATTGGGGTGAGGGGAGGGGAGAAAAGGGGAGAAAATTTGGAACCCAAAAATTTGTGAAAATGAATGTAAAAAGCTAAATAAATAAAAAAAAAAAAAAAGAAGAAGATTCGGTGGATACATGTAATGCCAATATGATACCCACAACAACCACTATGGACATGCATGCATATTTCCAAATATAAACTCTATTCCTCAAAGACAAAACAAAGACATTTATTCAAACAACAGAAAGCCAAATCCATCATAGTAACAGAGAAATCTATACGTATTATCAATGCACAGAACAGGGACATCCCCAAGCCTCCCCTCCATCAGGTCTCCCCACAAACAAGCTCCCTTAGGCAAAACCACTCCCTCTTCACTCGTGCTAGCTGCTCTACTCTGTTCTGCCTTCTCCCTCTCTCTCTCTCTCTCTCAGCTCCACTTCACTCTCTCTTTCTGCTGTACCCTTCATGTTCCACCCATTCAGCAAGCTCCTCCCGCCATGGGCTTCATGTGATTCAAGTTGTGGGCCAAAGCTCAAAGTAGGTCACATGGGCCTATTAAGGGGAAGGGAAAATCTTCAAATACCCTTACCATTACAATGCACTGAAGAAAAAAGAAAGAAGTTCAGAAGGAAGCAAGGACAGGTAAGGTAATTTTGAAAGTAATGTTTAAAATTTTTACATATAAGCATATATGTGTGTATTTGTACATATGTTACTGGTATGAAATGAAGAATTGTGGTTTAATATAGAATCCTCTTTTTGTGTTCTGCTTTTATGGAAATGATTTTTTTTAAGTATTTAAGAATAAAATTTTAACCTGCCTCTGTGCTTAAGTAAAAACTCTCACTTTGGTATTTAAAATCTTTCCCAATGTAGCTCCAACATGTCTTTCTAAACTAATTTAATTTTCCTTTTTTCATGTACTCTACACTTTAGGCAACTGAAACTGTGACTAGTATGCAATATGTGCTTAGTAAATAATTATTGATTTAAACTGAATTAAGTGGTGACTCATTGGGGAAGGTAGGAAGTCAGATGACTCTCATGAATCAAGCAGGAGTAATATAGAAAATGAGTAGTACTAGTAATTGAAACAGTCAAAACCATTGGTATGGCCATACTCTTAGCAACAAGGGGAGAGTTTTGCTCTAGTATTTTATATATGTACCAGACAATAGAGTCTCAAGGTGCTAATATAATCATCAGTGTAGTTTCTTTAAGTTCACTGCCTGTTCTGTGAAATGCTTGTCACTTCTTCTGCAGGAAGACAAATGTCACTCTGAAAGTTATTCTCTGAAGCAGTGCGTCTTAAACTATGGGTTATGACTCAAAAATTTGGCAACAGTAGAAGGTTTCTGAACATGTAACAACCCAAAATTAATGCAAAATCAAACCCATAACAAATCTGAGGTGTTTGGGGCAGCACCTGGCTTCCCCACATTGCATCAGGTAACTTCACTACAACCTTGATTCGGAATACAAAGCCCGAGCATTTTGCACTGGGCCATGCAATGCCAAAGCTGATGAAACGTGAGAAAGCATCTCCAGTGGGAAAAGTTTAAGAAGCTCTGATCTAAAGAATACAAAAGAGAGGCACTCTCTGGATACCTGTAAGGAAATTATTTTCAAGGACTGTGAATTCTTACAATAATGATTTTTAGACTTTTCTTTAATAAGCTGGAGTCTCTGAAATCAAAATATCCTATCAAAATGGAGAAGAGAGAGAGAGAGAGAGAGAGAGAGAGAGAAAGAGAGAGAGAGAGAGATGTATACACATATACACATGTATACACACACATACATATACATATATAAATATATATAAATTCTGTGTAAAAGTCATAGAAGTTTATAGGTTTGTTTTTTTTTTTTAAAAAAAGGAGAAATAGAATCAAATTGCTCTAAATACTGTTACAACTCTTCAGGACATAGCTTTATATTTTTATGGACTTTAGGGGGAAATGAATTAAGCAATAGTGGAAAATAGTGGGAAAATATCAAGAATGTTATAATAGTTTGCAACTTCTATGTTTACATTCTCAATCTCTAATATCTGTGTTTTTATTCTAAAATATTGTGCCTCAAAAGTGTCTTTGGGACTTCATATGAATGTGTTTGTTATATTAGGCTCTAATTGTCAAGGTTACTCAGAGATGGAATTCATCTTGTTTTCTTTCAGTATTCTCTCAAATATGCTCAAAAGAATTTGTAAACTCACCCTGTAGCTGTTTCCTCTAACAATGCAGGCTGAAACTCAACCATGCCTGTCTAACCTGTCCAACCTGTCTAAGTAATGTCTTCAAGGTCTTATCCACATTCTCCCAAAAGCCTTCAAAAGAGAATGCACTCAACATGCTGAGGGTCTTTCTCATTTTCTCCTTACATTTCAAGACTGATGGAGTATATTAACTGTACACAGACTATTCCTCACTCTTGCCACATAACCTGCCAATATTCTTTTTTGTTCATGCATTTGCCTCCTGGCATTCTTCAATCTAGTTCTTTTCAAAGTACCTTTGAGGTAATGTTGCATTATGTAACACATAAGTATTTTATGTATTTGTTTTGTGTTTTCTTATGTTGTTACACATACAGCATGCATCCCTCCAATACCTTTTAGATGGAACTCCATTTTAATTCATTGAAAACTAGTGTTCCATGGCTCATGGTAATATAACAGTGGTAGATTAGAACACAAAAATAATGACCTTTTGTGCTTCTGGGCTGAGAAATGGGAAAATATGGCACAGTGGATAAAGCATTAGGCCTGAAGTCAGGAATACCTGTGTTCAAATATAGCCACAGTAGATTTCAGAAAAACTTGGAAGAACTTAAAACGAATTGATGCTGAGTGAAGTAAACAGACGCAGAATGTTATACACAGTAAAAGCAACATTTTGTGATGTTAAACTATGACAAACTTAGCTCTTCTAGCAATACAGTGATCCAAGACAATTCCAAAAGACTCATGATGGAAAATGCTATCCACATCCAGAAAAAGAGCTATGGGGTATGAATACAGATCAAAGCATCACATTTTCACTTTATATTTTGTTTTCATGGTTTTCCCCTTTTGTTCTGTTTCTTCTCTCACAACATGACTAATGTGGAAATATATTTAACATGATCACAAATTTATAACTTGTATCAGATTGCTTGCCATCTTGGTGATGGGGGAGGAGAAAATTTTGGAACTCACAATCTTATAAAAATGGATGTTGAAAACTATCTTTACATGTAATTGGAAAAATAAAATACTGTTTACAAAAACAAGCAAGTAAACAAATAAATATATGGAAATACTGCCTCAGACACTTAGTTGCTGTATGACTCTGAGCAAGCCATTTAATATGTGCCTACCTCAGTTTCCTCAACTGTGAAATGAGGCTAATAACAGTATGATATATTTATAAAATGCATAACACAGTGCCTGGCACATAGCAGGTGCTCAATAAATACTTGTTCTTTTGTGCTGTCCCCCAAAAGGCAACCATAAGTGATAGCCTTTAGGAAGCATGAGAAGGTAGCAGTGACACATTTAAAAATCTTAGCTAAAAGAGAAATAGAGAAATAAGCATGGAAGAAATCAGACTAAGGGAAATATCGTTATATGTCTTTGGAATATTATCACTTGCAATATGGGTTGCATACAATTAATTTTGTCTTGTTTGTTTACTAATGCTATATTTTCGGTTAGTAAAAGTTGTTTGGCTTAAGTTTATCCATAACTATTAGCTTGAGGAGACAAAAGGGCATACTTACACAAGGCTTCTGGATCTAAGAAATTCTAACTACATTAGTGAAGTTGGGATGAAATAACAATAACCCAGTGATATTTGCTTCAAGCTTTGGGAAGTTTAAGATTTCAAAAAATCAAGATTACCCAATATAGAAGGCAAGCCTGGGAACTCAGCTGGTGGTGCTATTTTTACTGCTATTTTTAGTGTAATTCTTCACAACATCTGCTCAAATTAAGTGTAGCCCTTAGAGAACAACAAAGAAAATATACATCACCAAGAATAAAAAAGAAATGGTCTTGGTGTATCGCAGTCTGACATGGTCAGACCACATCCAGACAGCTATATTCAATTCTGGGCACTATATTTTCGGAAGGATAATGACAAAAAGAAGCATATGCAGAAACAGACAACCAGGATGTTGACAGATCTCAAGTTCATGACAAATGAAGGTTGTTTGAAAAAGCAAGGGATATTTGTGTGTACATTCATCCTTTGTTGCTGAAGAAGACCATGTCATCAAAGAAATAATGGCATGACTTGCATTTGACTTTGTTTTGAGTGAGGGAGGGCTGTGCAGGTCACCAGCCTCACTTTCTCCCTGAGCCATCTGAATCCAGTGACCAGATATTCATCAGGATGACTGGAGATGACTCAGGATGAGGCAATTAGGGTTAAGTGACTTGCCCAAGATCACACAGCTAGTGAGTGTCAAGTGTCTGAGGTAAGATTTAAATTCAGGTCCTCCTGATTCTGGCACTGGTGCTCTATCCACTGCACCACCTAGCTGCCCCTAAGAGATATTTAACCTGAAGGTGTATTTCGGGGGTAACTTTAGAGCTACCTTAAAGTACTTAAAAGGCAGTCATGTGGAGGAGGGCTTATATGTATTCTGTTTGATCCATAGGAAAGAACTAGAAACCATGAATGGAAGCTAGAGTGAGACAGATTTGAGGTTGATGTAAGGAAAAACTTCCTAGTAAGTAGACCTTTCCAAAGTAGGATGGAACATCTTGAGAGTTAGTGGATTCCTCCTTCATTAGAGGTCTTCAAGCAAGGGGTAAATGATCACTACTTATTTTATGTGTCATATAAAATGTTCTTTCCCATGTATAAATTAAAACAAGATGGCTAGTGAGTTCCCTACAACTATAAAAATTTGACAAGAAACCAGGTCACCCTGAAACCACCGTGACTATGGTGGCTCACTATGACAGAGAGCCCTCCTAAATCTCATTTGAGTTACAATATACCCCATTCTGCTGCTGCAAAATCATGTCAATCAGTTTTATGCCAGCAGTCCTTCTCCCTCTAGTTTAAATATATTCTAATGATTATCCCCAACTGAGTGGGATTCCTAGGCATTTTTCTTCAAAATCTGTGCTTGTAGCTAAGCCAAGATGGCATATTAGAGGAAATAACCCAGCCAAACTCTCCCAAAACACCTTTAAAACAACTCCTCAAATCAAATTTTGGCAGAGTCAATAAAAGGTCAGAGCAAAGCATTTTTCCAGCCTAAGACAACTTAGAAGGTTGACAGAGGGATTTGTGACACTAAGGTGGGGATAGCCTGGAGTGCACTTTAGAGGCAGAAAATTTGATGATCCCCAGAACTAGCTCTGAAAATAGCAGCACAAAAAAGTGTGAAGCTTGGGAGATTACCCCTCATCCCTAGGTGAAGTTTAACATAAAGTTCAAAGTGAAGAAATAGTCTGGAAAAATAAGCAAACAACAACAACAAAAGAAGCTGATCATAAAAAGCAATTATGGTGGCAGAAAAGATGAAGGTACACTTTCTGAAGAAAACAACAGTATGAAAAAAGCTACAACCAAACCCTCAAAGGAAAATGCTGATTGAACTCAAACCCAACAAGAATTCCTGGAAGAGTTAAAGAGAAAGGAAAAGATGAGAGAAAATATGAAGGTTAGGCAAGAAAATTATTAAAAGAGAATTAACAGCTATACATATACCTATTTAGTTGGGTACAGAAATATTCTTTACCCAATAGTAAAATAGGAGGGGAAGGTGATAAGAAATATGAGGGGGTGCTAAAAAGGAGGTCTGATCAAGAGGGACAGTGGTCAGAAGCAAAATCAACTTTTGAGGAGAGACAGGATAAAAGCAGAGAAAAAAACAGAAGAAAATAGGATGGAAGGAAATACACAGTAATCCTAACTCTGTATGTGAGTTAGATGAACTCACTCACAAAGCAGAAGTAGATAGCAGAATGGATTAAGAACCAGAATTCAACAATTAGAGACACATTGTTCATAAGAGACACATTTGAAATAGAAAACACACACACAGAGCTAAAATAAAGGGGGTAAATCAGAATCTATTATGCTTCAGATAAAGTAAAAAAGATAGGGGTAGCTATCATGATGTCAGACAAAGCAAAAGTAAAAATAGACCTAATTAAAAGAGATAATCAGGGAAACTACATTTTGCTAAAAGGTAACAGACAACGAGATAATAGAAAAATTTTTTTATAGAAAGTTTCTCTGATAAAAGCCTAATTTCTTAGATATTTAGAGAACCAAATCAAATTTATGCAAATAAGAATCATTCCCCAATTAATATATGGTCAAGGGGATATGAACAGACAATTTTCAAAAGAAGAAATCAAAGCCATCTGTAGTTACATGAAAAAAACTTTTAAATCACTATTGATTAGAGAAATGCAAATTAAAACAACTCTGAGGTACCACTTCACATCTATCAAACATTACAAATGCTAAAGAAAATGAGGAAAAATAGGTACAGTAACAAACCGTGGAGTTGTGAAGTGGTCCAGCCATTCTAGAGAACAATCTGGGACTATGCCCAAAGTGCTATAAAGCTATGTATATGCTTTGAACAAACAATACCACTATAACGTCTATCCCAAAGAGATTTTAAAAATACTACTATTAAATAAAAAAGTAAAACAACCTATATTTATATTATGAAAATATTGATAGATTCTCTTTTTGTGTGGCAAAGAATTGGAAATTGAAGAGGTGCTTATCAACTGGGGAATGGCTGAATAACTCCTGATACATGATTGTGATAGAATACTATTGTTCTATAACAATTGACAAGGAGAGTGGTTTCAGAAAAAAAAAAAAAACACAGTAAGACCTATATGAACTGATGTATTGTGAAATGATAACTGGGAGAACATTGTACAGAGTAACCACAATGTTATGATGATGATCAACTGTGAGGAAAGGAGAGAATTTGGAACTCAAAGTTTAAAAAGAAAAAAGTATAAACAATTTAAAAACATGGAAAACCCAAATCAGTGCTTGTACCTTATCCCCTCTATTTCCTACACTGCAGTGGGGTCTGAATAAATGTAATGTCTTTCTCTGCTGCTGACATTTATCAGGGTGACCAGAAAGGACATTTTCAAAGAAAATATAATAAACTCTATATTTTGAGATGGTGGTAGGATATCTAGGTAAAAGTGTTTAGCAAGTAGCTTGAAATGCAAATTTACAAAACTTGATATATTTATCTAGGAATCATCTCTACAGGAGTAATGACTTCACAGCAGTAGATTAAAAAATACCTATCCTGAAGAGACAATATTGCCAATAAAAATTACATCACTAATATGTTCATAAAAACAAAAACAGGGGACATGAGGAAAAACAGAATACATTTAAAGAGACAAAAAGGTAAAGGTAAGGAAGATAAGAGAAGTAATATGGCATCATTGAAGCCAAAAAGGTAAAAGCATCAAGAAGGAAGGGCTGTGTGTTACATGCTTCAAAAAAGATGAAGAGAATGAGAGCCTAGATTGTTGATTGTTGATATAACTATTGAATGTTGGAAGGACATTAAGGACCTTTGGAAAAGCAGTTTCAGCTCAAAGTCACAATACAAGGGACTAAGGAGTGAGTAGAGAGTAGAGAAGTAGAGTTAGCAAGTATAGGTTACTCTTCCTTGAAGTATATCAGTTAAGGAAAGAAGAGAGATGGAATAGTAGCTTAATAAGTTAGGTAAAAGTTAGGTAAAATAAGTGTTCTGTTTGTGTTTGGAATTTGGGAGGCAGATATGAAGTGATCAACAGTGAGGGGAAGAGATTAAAAATTCAAGAGAGAAGGGGAGATCAGAAATGGAGATCAAAGATAGAGTCAGAGGAATGTAACATTTAGAATATTTTTACATAATAAAACTGAGACCCAATAAGGTATTATTGTGAATTGCACAAGAATCACATGTTAGTGGAAGATCCAGGCTTACAACTTATTCAGCACCTGAACAGCAGCTCCCAGCTTGGAGAGATTCAGAACCACTGACAGCAGCCAGTTGCTGAAAGAGCTCCAGATAGGTGAATCTCCTTAAGCACCACCTATTCATAAAAGAACCAAAGCCTTAACCCTCATCTAGAGATCTAACCCCATTATTAGCAGTCTAGACCTTTCAATCCCAGCTTAGGTAGGCTCCTATCTCTTTGCAATTCTCCTTTTATCTCCCTATTTCACTGTTTCTTTTTTCTGGAACCACTGAAACTGCAATTTTGCTATCCTAAACAGGCAGAATTATGTCATTAATATATCATAATCTCTATATAATATAGATCTAATATATCATATTCATAAAAATATCAGAAGATAACTGATAGCACATTTCTTGTGTAAAGAACTTGGCATCTTTTGGTGATCACCTTATGTGTGTCTGTATTACCAGTAAGCAGTGTGAATGAAACAAACCAAAAACAAAAACACTTTACTTAAATCAATCAAGTAATTAATTTTATGATCTCATTCAAAGTAGTAATAACAAGCATAATGCTATTTAAATCTATAAGTTGTCCAATAGACTCCTGCAATTATGATATTTCCATCATCCCTCTCTTTTTTCTCATGTTGACTTCTAAAGTCTTCTTTTAGTGCCCAGCCCAGATAATAATATTACCCCCAGACCCCACATAAAATTGTGTTTCACAAATTTCTATTCTCAGTTGTGATGTAGAATTGTGTATTATAGGAATACACACTTTTATTTATTTTATTCATCCTCCATTATGGCTTTGAATAGTAACAGCCTTCTCAAAGACTCTAGGAATTGTATTTCTTCTCAGTTTAAGAAAAGAGAAAGCTAAAGAGAGATCAGGACTGGAAGGCAAAGTTTCTTCTAGTATAGTAGGAATTTGGAGGATTTCTCAAGTAAAAGAGAGGAGAAAAGGGAGGTGCCAGGATATGACACATGGAGCAACATTACAACTAGGTTAGCCAGAGTCAGTGACATCTTCAGTCTCCTTCTTTAAACCAAAGCTTCCTCAGAAGACCATGAGAAGTGACCTCTAAATGGACAAATGAAGAGGCATATGAATGTGTTATTGTTGTTTTTAAAACCTGGGTGTTTAGTCCAGTAGCTGAAGCCCTCAGAGAAAAATAGACTTCTGCCTATTACATTTCTTAATGTAAGTACCTTGACCAAAGTCCCTTTGATCAAGTCACAGGGAACAGGATAGCTCTCTGAACAGGGGAGACTGACCTTTCTTAGCTCATTGTAGGGATCTCACCTGCCCAGCCCATTGTTAAGGGGACTTTGTTTCCTAACTGGGAACATAATTACAGATGACCTCATAACTATATTTTCAAGGAAAGAATGACTATGAATATGGGTCATTTAAAAAATATCTCATGTTTTTAAACATGCCTCAAAGAAATAAGCCTAATTGTGACCAAGAGTTACATATCCATTTTGCTCATTTTTTTTTTGAGATAGGGCACCAAGGTAGGAGGTATCTAGGTAGAAAGAGAACTCATGAGATACCTGAACCAGCACAGGGTGAAGACAGAGGTGCCATTTGGCCATTCTATGTCTCACTACTCAGACCTAGGTTATAGATCAGAGGTTATAGGTCAGAGAGGAACAATCACGAGCATAGGTCTTATCTGTGTGCTGAGAAGGAAACAGGTTCTGGAAGCAAATAATAACTGTGTAGTTCTAATCCCAGGAGGTGGTTGGAACTCATTTCTTTCACTCTAGTGCACAGTGAAAGCCTGTAGTGGAATAACCATGACAGGGGTCTGAGACCAAGGTGTAGCCTGCAATTCAGTACCTCTGAATCTGTAGAGCCTCCTGGTGGGGTGATAGTGACTGAGTCTGGCAACATCTACTGAAACTCCCAAACAGGGAAAAGCCTAGAGATTGAAACCTTGGTTTCAGTGAGGAAATTACAGAGCCCAGTTCAGGAAAGTAGTGAGCAAATCTTGGTCCAGATCACATACCCTCAAGAACAATGAAAGATTACAGGTCCCCAGAACTGGGAAAGCAGCAAAATGACACAAAGACAAAAGCTCAGCCTAGATATACTTCTAGCAGAAATATACAGAGCCCAGTACTAACATAAAATCCAAAGTCCAGAACTAGACTGGAATAATGAACGAGCAAAAAGAAAAATCTGACCATAAAGAACTATTATGGTAACAGAGAAGTTCAAGATACAAGGCCAGAAGAAGAAAATGACTTGAAAACATCAAAGGCAAAACCTCAAGAAAGATTATTTTGGGCACAAATCCAATAAGAATTCTTAGAAAAGTTAAATCAAGAATTCAAAAAAGAGCTACAAAATTATTTTAAAAACTGAGAGGTAGAGGAAAAATTGAGAAAAGAAATGAGAACTAAGAAAGAATATATGAAAAGAATTAGCAGCTTCAGTAAAAAGTACAAAACCTATGAAAGGAAACAATTCATTGAAAACTGGAATTGGGCAAATGAAGTCAACGAATAATTCCATGAGATACCAAGACATAATAAAAAAAAGTAAAAAACTGAAAATAGAAGAAAATGTTAAGAATCTCATATGAAAAACAACTGAACTGGAAAACTGAGGAGAGAAAATTTAAAAATCACTGGGAACATGAAAGCCACAAACAAAAAAGAACATAGATACCATATTTCAAGAAATAACAAACTAATATCCTAGATATCTTAAAATCAGAGAGCAAAGAAGAAATTGAAAGAATCCACCATTTACCTCTTGAAAGAAACCCCTAAATGAAAACTCCTAGGTGAGGGAAAAATCCTAAAAACTTCCAGAATGCCCAAGTCCAAGAAAAAAATGCAAAAATCTTCCAGAAAGGAAGAATTTAAATACTGAAGAGTCACAGTCAGAATCACACAAGATTTAGTGGCCACCACTTTAAAGTAGCAGAGAGCCTGGAATATGATATTCCTGAAGGAAAAGGATTCACACTTAAAACAAAGATTAACCTGTCCAATAAAACTTAGTATAATCCTAAAGGGGAATAAATAGTCCTTTAATGAGAGTACTTCCAAGCATTGCTGATGAAAAGAACAGAGCTGAGTAGAAAATTTGATATATAAACACAAGAATCAGGAGAAGAATAAAAAGATTAACATGAGTGAGCAATCATAAAGGAGTAAAAAGTCTGCACTTTTTATATTACTTTACTAAAATGTTTACATTCTTTTATGGGGAGATGATACATGTAGCCCCTCAGAACTCTATCATTCTCAGGGGTCTTAAAGAGAGAGTCTAATTAGAAGGAAGGACTGGAAATTATTCTGTTATGATTTGATGATCAGAAAATTAGAATGGATAAGATAGAGAAGAGGAACATACTGTGGCAGAGGGGAAGGGAGAGTAAGAATGAGGAAAATTATCTCTCATAAGTGAGATGCACAAGTAGAAGTCTATATAACAAGGAGAAGGAAGTGGGAGAAGGGCAGGTGACACATTAACTTCATTCTCATCTGAACTGGTCAAAAAAGGGAAGAATACATATACACAGACAGGTGGGTACAGAAACATCTTTTCAAAAAGAGAAAGAGGAGAGGAAGGGGTTACAAGTAAGAGAGAGAGAATTAGAAGGAATGCATACTAAGGAACGGATTAGTCAGGGGGAAAAAAACCAAAACTCTTAAAAAATGAGATGGAGAAAAAAAAGAGAAAGAAAAGTGTAAGAAAATAGGATGGAGGAAAAATATAATTAACAACCATAACTGTATGTGAATGGGATGAACTCACCCATAATGCAGAAGAAAATAATACAATAGTTTAGAAACCAAAATCCAACAATATGCTGTTTATAAAAAACACACTTGTAACAGAAAGAGGTAAAATAAGGAGTTGGAGTAGGATCTATTATGCTTCAGCTAAAATAAAAAAAGGCAGGGATTGCAATCATTATCTTACACAAAGTAACAGTAAAAATAGACTTAATTAAAAATAACAAACAGGGAAATTACATTCTGCTAAAAAAAAAAAAAAGGTACCATGCACAATGAATTACTGAATGTGTCAAATGGCAATGCATTTAAATACTTAAAGTAAAAGTTAAATGTATTATAGGGAGAAATAAAAAATAAAGCTATAATATGGGAAACCCCTCTAAGACATAGAAAAATATAACCAAAAAATAAGAAAGAAATTAAGGATCTGAATAGAATTTTAGAAGAGTTGTATATGACAAACATCTGGAGAAAATTGAATAGGAATAGAAAGGAGTATACCAATTTCTGTGTTATGCATGATCCCTTCACAAAAATTGACCATGCATTAGGGCATTAAATCTTCCTAAGTAAATGGAGAAAAGCAGGCATAGAAAATACATCTTTTATTGACCACAATTCAATAAAATCTATTCAATAAAGGACCTTTAAAACAAAGATTAGCAAATTAGTTGGAAACTAAATAGCTTAATCCTAAAAACTGGGTAGATTTCCGGACACTTTGGCAAATCATAGAAACATTAACAATTTTTGTTCAATTTGACAATAATTAAACAATATAATAATTTTTTTGGAATGCAACTAAAGTAGTACTTAGGGGAAATTCTATATTTCTAAACACTTCCATCAATAAAAGAGAAAAAGAAGATCAATGAATTGGGTGTGAAATAAAAAATTAGAAAACTGACAGATTAAAAATCTCCAAATAAATACCAAAATTAGTAATCCTGAAAATCAAATAAGAGATTAACAAAATTAAAAGTATAAAAAAGCCTATTGAATTAATAAATAATTGAATTAATAAATAAAACTAGCAGTTAGTTTTTTGGGGGGAAAGTAATAGCAACAATAAAAAGTCAATTCATTGGTAAATACATTTTTTAAAAAATAAAATCAAATTACCAGTAACTAAAATGAAAAAGAAAATCATTTAGGACCTATAAAGAAGAAAAAAGGCAATTATTAGGGGCTATTTTATCCAACGATATGCCAATAAAACTGATAATCTGAACAAAATGAATGAATATTTATAAGAATATACATTTCCTAGGTTAACAGAACAGAAAACAGAGTGTGTAAATAACCCTATTATATAAAACGAAATTGGATAAGTCATAATGAACTCACCAAGTGAAAAACCACAGGACCAAATGAATTTGTAAGTAAAGTCTATTAAATATTTAAAGAATAATTACTTCCATAAAGTACTTTTAGAAGATCTTACTAAATTTAATGTAGTCTTGATACCTAAACCAAAGAGAATTAAACAGAGAAAGAAAACCCTAGATCTATATCACAAATGACTAATTCAAAATTTTAAAATAAAACATTAGCAAGGAGACTATGGCAACACATCCCAAAGATTATATGCCATGGCCAGATAATATCTGTACCAAGAATGTAGGATTGGTTCAATATTAGGAAAACTATGAATATATTTTACCATATTAATAAAAGAAACTGCAAGAGTGATGATTATTTCAATAGATGCAGAAAACAGCTTTTGACAAAATACACCACTTACTCATTAAAAAAATTAAGAAGCATGAGAATAAACATACCTTTCCCTAATAGTATCAGTAGTATCTATTCAAAACTAAGAACTTGCATTATCTATAATGAGTATAAGCCAGAAGTCTTCCCAAAAAGATGAGGGCTAAAGCAAGAATGTTCATTATCAACATTCCTACTCAAAATAGTGTTAGAGGTGCTAGCTTTAGCAATAAGACAAAAAAAAAAAAAAAGAAATTGAAAGAAAAAGCATAAGAAAAGAGGAAACAAAACCATACTTTTTTTGCAGATGATATGATGTTTTATTAAGAGAATGCAAGAGAATCAACTAAAAAACTAGCAGTAATAATGAGCAACTTCAGCAATGGTTGTTTTGCTGAAGGGAATGATTCTATACCAGAGAGAACAGCAAACACTACCAAGACAACTGACCCCAAGTCTAGATACTGTGCAAGCAGACATGTACCAGAAGTTGTTTGGACAGTGCCTAATGAAGGTGACATATAAAATGCCTAATTAGCAGTCCTACAGATTGCTTTATGTTCTGATGAAGTCTAAATATCAACCTCTCTCATTAGGGGTCAGGTTCCTCAGAACTGAATCCCATCCAAGAAAAATGACTGGACACAGAATAGGAAATGGCATCATATCTGAACTCTTACAGGCCCAGAAAAGTTCCTCAAGGGTAGATTAAGAAAAATATTCATCCCTCTGAGCTAAGAAGTAATGAAAGGCAGAAATAGGGAAGGTTTTTTGAAATTGAGCTCCTCTACCTTGCAAAACTGTAGCTGAAGACATCATCCATTATTTCATCCAAGCTGTTCAAGGAAACATCCACAAGAAAAATTCCTCCTAAAATTCAGTGCCAGAAAGTGTAGAGAATACCTAGTGAAAAAAAGTCTTCCAGTTCCAGGAGCCAAGATGGTGGAGTGATCAGTAATTGCTACCTCCCTCACATTGTTGAGCTTGACCAGCCCAGAGAATATCTTGCTGGGAAAAACCCTGGAACAGTGGGAGCAGCAGAAGGGGTAAACAGATTCTTAGCCTGTGTGACTAGAAAGATTGCTAAGGTGGGTCCCTCTTGCTGTGGGCAAAGGAGACCAGTTCAGGATCAGAGCTGTCTCAGACAGCCCCATCTCAAAAAACTGGGACAAAATCCTGAGCCCCAGTGGGGTGAAGCTAGCAACTGCTAACACCAGGACCCCAGGCATGCCTCAGCACCCCGGGGAATTGGGAAGACACTAACACAGACAATTGAGCTCATCTATGTGCTAGCTCAGCAGAGGAGACCTCCTGCGACCAGATCATCCCTCCCCCACACTTAAAGAGCTAACTCCAGGGTAACTGCAGGGGAAACCCCAAAAGACCTCATCTGGCCTCTGCTTTCCAACACCAGCCAGCTCAGCACCAGGTAAGCTGCAGCATTTTAGCTTCTAGTTGAAAGAACCAGAAGTCACAACACACAAAGCCTCTAGTTTTAGGCACAAGAAGTGTGGGGCAGAACTCCATGTGCCACAGATGCAGAGATCTACTTTAAAAGCCAGGAAAAGGGTTATTATCATAAGTAAAAAGCAAGCAGAAAAGAAAAGACCATAGAATCTTTCTATGGGGACAAGGACCAACATACAAATGCCAAAGAGGTCAGCATTGAGACTGTGCTCCCATCTGAAACTTCAGAAGGAAATATCAACTGTTATGAAGCACAAAGAGCCTTTTTGGGAGAGCCCAGGAAGGATTTTAAAAGTCAAATTAGAAAAATAGAAGAAAAATTGACCAATGACTTAAAAATATGAAAAAAAGAAATCACAAAAGAATTTAAAAGGACAATTGGACAAATGGAAAAGGAAGTACAAAACGTAACTAGAGAACATGACTCCTTAAATGGAACAATTGGACAGATGGAAAAGGAGATTCAAAAGTAAACTGAAGAAAACAATTTGATGAAAATTAGAATCAGGCAAGTAGGTGATGAATCTATGAGACATCAAGAATCAGTCAAACAGAATCCAAGGAATGAAAAGTTAGAAAAAAAATGTAAAATATCTAATTAGAAAAACAACTGACCTGGAAAATAGATCCAGAAGAGAAAATCTAAGGATTTTCTAAGGAAAGATGATACTTGTTAACCTTGAGAATTGTATATTTATTATGAAATGTAAAAAGGATATACATAGAGGGAATGGGCATAAATTAAATGATATGATAACAAATGTGATTTAAGGATGTGAAGGGATTGTAATGGGAGGTGTAAAAAGGAGGAGGCAGGAAAAAAAACAAGTTCCATCACAGGAAGAGGCACAAAAATATATTACAGTCAAGGAAAGAGGGGAGGGAGATGAGCATTGTTTGAGAGGTACTCTCGTCTGACTGGATTCAAGGAGGGTACAACAAACTCAGTTAAGTAGAGAAATATAATTAGCTCTGTAGGCACTAGGAAGGGAAAGGGGAAAGAAAATAGAGGGGAGGCTAAAAGGGAGGGAAGAAGTAGTAAAAGAAGAGGGGATTAAAAGGGACGAGGGCTGAAAGAAAGAGGGAAGGGAAAGAAGGAAAGTGGTAGTCAAAAATTAAAAGTCTGTTGTGGAGGGGAAGGGAGAAGAGAGAACTAAAAGCATAAACAAGGAGAAAGAAGATGGAGGGAAAGACGCAGATAGTAATCATACCTTTGAATGTGAATGGGATGAACTCTATAAAACAGAGCTGGATAGCAGAATGTGTTAAAAACCATAATCCAACAATATGTTGTTTACAAGAAACACATTTGAAATGGGGGCATACACAGAGGGTAAAGGTAAAAGATTGGAGGAGAATATTTTGTGCTTCACCTGATGTAAAAAAAGCAGGGGTAGCAATCCTAATCTCAGACAAAGCAAAAGCAGAAATAGATCTAATCAAAAGAGATAAGGAAGGAAACTATATCCTCCTAAAAGGCACCATAGACAAGGAAGCAATTTCATTACTAGACATATATGCTCCAACTGGTATAGCATCCAAATTCTTAGAGGAGAAGTTAAGGGAATTACAGGAAGAAACAGACAGCAAAACTATACTGGTAGGAGACTTCAACCTCCCCCTCTCTGAACTTGATAAATCTAACCTCAAAATAAACAAGAAAGAAAGAGGTGAATAGAACTCTGTATAAGGTAGATATGATAGATCTCTGGAGAAAATTGAATGGGTATAGAAAGAAATATTCCTTTTTCTCAGTGGTACATGGCACACATGCAAGAATTGACCATGTACTAGGCCATAAAAACCTCACAATCCAGTGCAGAAAGGCAGAAATAGTCAATGTGTCCTCAGATCATAGTGCAATAAAACTTATATGTAATCAAAGACCATGAAAATATAAACCAAAAGCTAATTGGAAACTAAACAATCTAATGCTAAAGAATGAGTGGGTTAAACAACAAATTCTAGAAACAATCAACAACTTCATTCAAGAGAATGACAATAATGAAACAACATACCAAATTTTATGGGATATTGCAAAAGCAGTTCTTAGGGGAAGTTTTATATCTTTGAATGCCTACATGAATAAAATAGAGAAAGAGGAGATCAATGAATTGAACATGCAGCTGAAAAAGCTAGAAAAAGAACAAATTGAAAATCCCCAAGTAAATACTAAATTAGAAATACTGGAAACCAAAGGAGAGATTAATGAAATTGAAATTAAGAAGACTATTGAACTAATAAATAAAACTAAGAGTTGGTTTTATGAAAAAAACCAATAAAATTGATAAACCTTTGGTCAATTTGCTTTTAAAAAAGAAAGAAGAAAACCAAATTACCAATATCAAAAATTAAAAGGGTGAACTCACCTCCCATGAGGAAGAAATAAAACAATAATAAGAAATTACTTTGCCCAACTGTATGCCCTTAAATTCAACAAGATGGATGATTATTTTAAAAGCTATAAATTGCAGAATATTTAAATAACCCCATCTCAGAAAAAGAAATTGAACAAGCCATTAATGAACTTCCTAGGAAAAAATCTCCAGGGCCAGACGGATTCACAAGTGAATTCTATCAGACATTTAAAGAACAGTTAATTTCATTACTATATAGACTATTTGGGAAAATTGGGGAAGAAGGAGTCCTCTCAAATTCTTTTTATGATACAAATATGGTTTTGATACCTAAACCAGAAAGAGACAAATCAGAGAAATAAAATTATAGATCAATTTCTCTAATGAATATAGATGCAGAAATTTTAAATAAGATTTTATCAAAAAGAATACAGAAACTTATCATGAGAATAATACATTATGATCAGGTAGGATTCGGAATGCAAGGCTGGTTCAATATTAGGAAAACTATTAACATTATTGATTATATCAACAGCACAACTAACAGAAACCACATGATTATCTCAATAGATGCAGAAAAAGCTTTTGACAAAATACAACACCCATTCCTATTGAAAACACTGGAGAACATAGGAATAAATGGAATTTTCCATAAAATAATAAGCAGTATTTACCGAAAACCTTCAGCCATCATTATATACAATGGGGATAAGCTAGATGCATTTCCAATAAGGTCAGGGGTGAAACAATTGTGTCCATTATCACCACTATTATTCAATATGGTGCTTAGAAATGTGAACTATAACAATAAGAGAAGAAAAAGAAATGGAAGGAATTAGAATAGGCAAAGAAGAAACTAAGTTATCATTCTTTGCAGATGATATGATGATATACTTAGAGAATCCAAAAGAATTAAGTAAAAAACTACTTGAAATAATAAACAACTTTGGCAAAGTTGCAGGTTGCAAAATAAACCCACACAAATCTTCTGCATTTCCACACATTACTAACAAAGCCCAACAGCAAGATATAGAAAGAGAAATCCCATTTAAAGCTATGGTAGATGCTATAAAATATTTAGGAGTCTACCTTCCAAAACAAACCCAGGGACTATATGAACACAACCACAAAATTACAAAACACTTTTCACACAAATAAAGTCAGATCTAAGTAAGTGGAAAAACGTTAGTTGCTCCGGGGTAGGCCGAGCCAATATAATAAAAATGACAATTCTACCTAAATTAATTTACTTATTCAGTGCCATTCCAATGAGACTATCGATAATTAAATTTTGTAGAGCTAGAAAAAATAATATCAAAATTCATCTGGAAGAACAAAAGATCCAGAATATCAAGGGAACTAGTGAAAAGAAATACTAGGGAAGGTACTCAGCTCTACCAGATCTCAAATTGTATTACAAAGCAGCAGTTATCCAAACCACTTGGTACTGCCTAAGAAACAGAAGGGTAGACCAGTGGAGTAGGTTAGGTACTCAATACAGAGTAGTCAATAAATATGGCAATCTATTGTTTGATAAATGCAAGGATCTCAGCTTCTGGGGTAAGAACTCACTGTTCGACAAAAATTTCTGGGAAAACTGAATAACAGTGTGGCAGAAACTAGGCATAGACTAATGCCTAACACCATACAGAAGAATAAAGTCCAAATGGGTACATGATCTAGGTATAAATAGTGACACTATAAACAAAGTAGTGGAGCAAGGAATAGTGTATTTATCAGATTTGTGGAGAAGTGATGAATTTTTGACTAAACAAGAGATATAAAACATTATGACGTACAAAATGGATAATTTTATTTACATTAAACTGAAAAGTTTTTGCACGAATAAACCCAATGCAATGAAGATTAGGAAGGAAGCAAAAAACTGGGAAAGAATTTTTTGCAACTAATGTCTGTGATAAAGGCCTTATTTCTAAAATATGTAGAGAACTGAGTCAAATGTACAAGAATACAAGTCATTCCCCAATTGATAAATGGTCAAGGGATATGAACAGGTAGTTTTCAGAGGAAGAAACTAAAGCTATCTATAGTTATATGAAAAAATGCTGTAAATCACTATTGACTAAAGAGATGCAAATCAAAACAACTCTGAGATGCCACATCACACCTATCAGATTGACTAAGGTGACAAAAAAGGATGATGATAAAGTTTGGAGAAGATGTGGGAGAGTTGGAACACTAATTCATTGTTGGTGGAACTGTGAGCTGATCCAACCATTCTGGAGAACAATTTGGAACCATGCCCAAAGGGCTACAAAAATGTGCATACCCTTTGACCCAGCAATACCATTTCTAGGACTGTATCCCCAAGAGATCACAAAAATGGGAAAGGGTCCCACATATACAAAAATATTTATAGCAGCTCTCTTTGTGGTGGTCAAAAACTGGAAATCAACAGGATGCCCATTAATTGAGGAATGACTGAATAAATTGTGGTATATGAATGTAATGGAATACTGTTGTGCTATAAGAAATGATGAACATGAAGACTTCAGAGAGGCCTGGATAGATTTATATGATTTGATGCTGAGTGAAAGGAGCAGAACCAGGAGAACTTTGTACACAGGAACAACCACAGTGTGTGAGGATTTTTTCTGGTAGACTTAGTACTTCATTGCAATTCAAGAACTTAAAAAATTCCGAAAGGTCTTTTAAGGCAAAATGCCTTCCACATCAAGAGAAAGAACTATGAAATTCAATCTGAGAATGTAGCAGATCATTTTCTTTTGTATTACATTTTGGTTTGTTTTATGATTTCTCCCATTCATTTTAATTTTTCTATGCAACATGAGTAAGGTGAGGGTGTATTTAGTGGGCATGTATGTATAGAACCTATATAAAATTGTATGCCATCTTGGGGAAGGAGAGGGAAGATAGGGGGAAGGAGTGGAGGGAAGGGAAAAAAATCTAAATTATATGGAAGTGATTGTAGAATACTGAAAACAAATAAAATAATAAAAAAGAAAAAGAAAGAAAAACATTCATGTGAGGAAATCCAGGAACCTGAGGGGAGAAACATAGTTAAAAGCATTTAGGAAAAAATTGATGGATGTAGAAAAAGAAGCAATATATTGTAGAGGTATACTACAGACCACTTTCACAAGAGTAATATAAATGAGTAGTATGGAAAACAGATCACAAATCTAGCACTAGAACATGATCCTAAAATGGGGCAATCCATCCAGATATTTGCTGGAGTTTTTCCTCTACTAAAATCAGAGGAGATTAATACTTCAATGATAATTTCATTTCTTTGAAATGTTAATAGTGAAAAGGGAAACTTTTTAAAGGTGGAGTTCTAGTGGCAAGAAAAATAGTGAGGTAGATGAATTTACTCAGTTCATTTTGTGCTCATTTTCTTTTTCAAGGAGAATGATCTCTGTATTTGGAAGAATAAAACAAAAATAGTTAGCACTGAATCAAACCCAACATAAGTCAGAAGATGGTGAGGCAGCAACTATGTCCTTTTTGAATTCTAGTAGCAGGTTGTTGTAGTACTGGCAACTTGGGCTTTCAACTTGCAGTGAGACAGAGACAGGAATCATCGACATGCGTGTAAACAAAGCATTTCTATCTCTGCCCTATCCCACCAAAATCTGAAGATTAGGAAGATGAGTGCCTACACATACATGCTTACATACACATATGAACATGTATAGACATACATGTGTCCCAATTCCATGTAATCACTTAACTTTAATGTACTTTTATAAAGAAATATTTATTTAGGGGGCGGAGTAGAAAGACGCACGTTTACGAGCTCCGAACCCACAGCCCATAGAATTAATGTAAAAAGAGATCCCCATAAGTTCCGGATCACTGCAAGGTGTGCAGAAACAGAGTGGAAGAGATTTCCGTTCTAGAGAGCCCTGGAGAGCCGTCCCCAGAGTCTGTCGCGCCCCAGAAAGTGGACCCCACCCCAGCGCTTCCCTGGCCGCGGCCCCAGAGAAGCTGATCCAAGCAGGCTTCAGGGACGGAGGCTCCGGCGGCCTGGAAGGTCCCTCCGCCCACAGAAGCTACAGGTCAGTGAAAGAGACGGCTGGGCTGGAGGAGGGGAATGCAGTGTCTCCATGACTCGGGCCCCTTTGGGAGGAAGCGGCAGTGGCAGAAGCGGGGGCTGCGGCGGAGGCAGCAGCTGCGGCGGCGGCGGCCGGGACGCCCCCAGCAGCAGGCAGGATCTTCATTACTGAAAGTCTCTGCATAAACCCCCTGAGGGAGCTGAGTCTGGGAAACGGCCCTGCCCCCGCCCTCACCTGCTCCATTCCTGAAGGTCTCTGCATAAAGCCCCTGAGGGAGCTGAGCCTGGGAGGCATCCCTGCCCCCACCCCAGCACCAGAGAACTAAAGCTCACATTGATCAGCAGCCATGCACGCGGAAAGCCCATTTGAATCTCAGACCCCAAGCACTAGCTGGGCGGATCTAGGCGGGGGTGGACAGGAATCTCAGAAGTCAAGTAACTGGCTGGGAAAATGCCCAGAAAAGGGAAGAAAAATAAGACTATAGAGAGTTTTTTCGAACAGATGGAAATGATCCCGACTTTCGGATCTGACGACGAGGACATATTCTTGCCATCAGGGAAAGACATGGATGGCGGGGCCTCAGTACCCCAGACATCCCAGGGGGATGTCGGGTGGGCTCAGGCCTTGGAAGAGCTCAAAAAGGATTTTGAAAAGCAAGTTAGACAGGTGGAGGAAAAACTGGGAAGAGAAATGAGAGAGATGCAAGAAAAGTACGAAAAACAGGTCAATACCTTGGTAAAGGAGACCCAAAAAAATGCTGAAGAAAATAACACCTTGAAAAACACTCGAAAAACACTTGAAAAATGAGGCTCACTCATTTGGCAAAAGAGGTTCAAAAAGCCAATGAGGAGAAGAATGCTTTCAAAAGCAGAATTAGCCAAAGGGAAAAAGAGGTTCAAAAGCTCACTGAAGATAATAGTTCTCTCAAAATTAGAATGGAACAGATGGAGTCTAATGACTTTCTGAGAAACCAAGAAATCACAAAACAAAACCAAAAGAATGAAAAAATGGAAGACAATGTGAAATATCTCATGGGAAAAACAACTGACCTGGAAAATAGATCCAGGAGAGACAATTTAAAAATTATGGGACTACCTGAAACTCATGATCAAAAAAAGAGCCTAGACATCATCTTCCATGAAATTATCAAGGAAAACTGCCCTGACATTCTAGAACCAGAGGGCAAAATAAGTATTGAAAGAATCCATCGATCACCACCTGAAAGAGTTCCAAAAAGAGAAACTCCTAGGAACATTGTGGCCAAATTCCAGAACTCCCAGTTCAAGGAGATAATCTTACAAGCAGCTAGAAAGAAACAATTCCAGTGTTGTGGAAATACAATCAGGATAACTCAAGATCTAGCAGCTTCTACATTAAGGGATCTAAGGGTGTGGAATAGGATATTCCAGAAGTCAAAGGAACTAGGACTCAAACCAAGAATCACCTACCCAGCAAAACTGAGTATAATACTTCAGGGGAAAATATGGTCTTTCAATGAAACAGAGGACTTTCAATCATTCTTGATGAAAAGACCAGAGCTGAAAAGAAAATTTGACTTTCAAACACAAGAATGAGAAGAAGCATGAAAAAGGAAACAGCAAAGAGAAGTCTTAAGGGACTTACCAGAAGTGAACTGTTTACATTCCCACATGGAAAGACAATATTTGTAACTCTTAAAACTTTTCAGTATCTGGATAGTTGGTGGGTCCATACACACACATGTACACGCATGCATGCACACACACATACACACATGCACACACATACAGAGACAGAGAGCACAGATTGAATTGAATAGGATGGGACCATATCTTAAAAGAAATTAAGGTAAATGGTGAGAGAGAAATGTAGTGGGAAGAAAGAGGGTGAAATGGAAGGGGGTAACTATATGTCATTTAAGAGGCAAGTAGGAGACTTTTTAGTGGAGGGAAAAAGGAGAGCTGAGAAAAAAAAAAACAAAACAAAAAAACAAGAAGTTTACCCTCATTACATTTGACTAAAGGAAGGAATAAAATTCACACTCATTTTGGTATGAAAACCTATCTTACAGTATAGGAAAGTGGGGGAGAAGGAGATAAGCAAGGGGGGGATGATGGAAGGGAGGGCAATGGGAGGAGGGAGCAATTTGAAGTCAACACTTGGGGAGGGACAGGATCAAAAGACAGAAGAGAAACAATGAGGGGCAGGGTAGGATGGAGGGTAATTCAGTTAGTCTTACACAACACGACTATCAGGGAAGTCATTTGCAAAACTACACAGATATGGCCTATATTGAATTGCCTGCCTTCCCAAAGGGAATGGGTGGGGAGGGAGGGATGGGGAGAATTGGGAACTCAAAGTTTTAGGAACAACTGTTTAGTATTGTTGTTGCTACTAGGAAAGAAGACATACAATTAATGAGGAATAGAAAGTCATCTGGCCCTACAGGAGAAAAGAGAAAATAGAGACAAGAGAAGGGAGGGATGACAGAAGAGAGGGCAGATTGGAGATAGGGAAAATTAAAATGCTTAGGGTATTGGGGTGGGGGGAGGGGATAAAAGGGGAGAAAATTTGGGACCCAAAATTTTGTGAAAATGAATGTAAAAAAGTTAAATAAGTAAATAAATTTAAAAAATGAATAAATAAAAATTAAAAAAAGAAATATTTATTTAGAATGTATAGCAACAAGAAAAATATAAACATTTCCCCCAACAACTTAGATACACACTCTGCCCTATATCAAGTCAATCTCAGCAGAGAAAGGCTCAGATTTAGCATAGTTTATACATAGCATTGGTTTCATCAAGTTCACACTGAAATGAAAATTTGTTGCTAGATGAATCCATCTTAGGTATTACTAGACTTGATCCTGGAGGTCCTTGAGCAACTGATGCTTGCAGCAAATATATATGTGTGTGTGTATACATAAGTACACACACATATGTGTATATACACACACATACATATAAACACACAATGCATACATATGTAATAGAGGAGTCATGCATGCTCAGAATGTTTGTATTCATTGAAGAAAATTCCTCACATGGCAAGTCTATATCTTGAAGAGACTTGATGATGGTTAACGTAAATGCACTGGGGAGACATCAGAACATTTGTAAACATTTTGAAACTTGTTCTGGTCCGCTAATCATTTGGTGAAGGGAAACCTCTTTGATTGGCAGATTAATCAGAAATGGGGATTCTTTGAAAGGTAGTAGTCAACTACAGCCTCTGCCAGCCTCTTTGGCAGTTGTCTTGGTGGATCCCTGCTCTTGTTTTGACTGTTTTGCTAAAAGTGTCTGGCAGAGGACATTACCAAGGTGGAGACTCTCTGGGATCGTTGATTATTTCAGGACAAGAAGTCATCAGTGTGGGCTTCTGGAAGTAGAGATTGGAACTTCTTTGATGCTTACCTCTGAGGACAATAGTGGGTACTGTAAAATCTCTAGCATGGAGAGGCTGAAGGAGTAGATATGTTGTTGTTGTTTTAAGTGGGGACAAGACTTTTGTACAACTCATTTCTGATATCTGCTCAGGAAGGAGAACTTTCAGCATCATTGATGAACTCTACTGTGGCTTCCTCATGCCAGCAGAAAATGAGAGAAGAGAATGCTATAGATGCATGTTAGTATAACAAGTCCCCATAAAAGCCAGAAACAGAGATCATAATTCAGCTGAGAATCAATCATTTACTCTCTGGAAGCTACACAACTAGTGACAACACTGAAAGAAAAGGTTTGTTGAAAGGGACAATTCTATATTGGAAATAATAATCATGCATATTCTGTCACTCCAATCTAAATTCTCCTTATAACATACATAGAATATGTTTGCCTGAGGGCAAATGTACTTGCAATAATTTTAATGTCTAAGGGAGTTTTCTGATGTAAAAGACATCCTGGTAGTTAAGACAAGTGGACTTTATAACCTGTTAGTTCTACAGGTTCATTTGGGTGCCTATTTTTATATGGGAAAGTCCTATCATAGTTTTGGCCCAAAAGACAGAAGTAGTAAAACTCTTAAATGAAGGCATTATCCTTTAGTTTTATTTTTGTCCAGGCTTAGCCTTAGTCATACTGTCTACTTATACCACCCTTTTCATATCCTTATTACCGTCAGCTAAATCCCAGTCGAGAGTACACCTAATCCAAATCCATACCAAATCATAAATTCAATCTAAATCATTCCTGATCTCTAGTCGTACAACCTTTGTTTGAACATATCAAGTGATTTGTAACTTGCAGTGGTGTGATGTAGCCCGCTCCATTTCTGGACGGTTAAAATTCTTAGCTTTTTCTTATAGTGAACCAAAATTCACCTCTTTAGAACTTCCATACATTGGCCTTGGGCTGTACAAAATAAACTTCACTCCTTTCATATGACAACTTTTAAAATACTTTAAGACCTCAATCATGTCCTTCATACCCCTCTTCCAGACTGTTCTGTATTCTCTAGGTTAAACATACCCAACTCTTATAAACAATTAGCATGTAATATTGGCTAAGTTCTCTGAGCATTATGACTTTCCTCCCTTGGACACGGAAAGACTTGTTTGTCAATGCCCCTCCTAAAACATAATGACTAGGTGTGTTATGACTAGGGCAGAGTACAATGAGATCTTACTGTACTTGTTCTGGATCCAAGATTTCATATTAATCTAACCTAAGGGGGGGATTAGCTATATTGAGCTTGAAGATCATGTAGACCTCTAAGTCTTTCTCACTTGAACTACTTCCTAGCCATGTCTTTACCATTTTATGTTTATGCAGTTGATTTCTGATCCTAAGTTCTATTAAACAAACACTAAGTATCTGTTCTTTCCAAAGCACTCTGTTAGGCACTGGGGATATAAAGACAAAAATGATATAGTCCCCTGACCTCAGAAAACTTACATTCAATTCAGGGGATACAACATATATACTTATGTGTAAATGGTCAATAAACATCTATTAAGCACCTAAGTACTATGCTGAGAGCTGAGGATACAAATATGAAAAAGAAAGTTCCTGCCCTCAATGAGCTTAAAATCTAATTGGGAAAGTTAACAAAAGAAAGTTGAAAGGTGGGAGAGGTGGCTGGAAAATAAGGTATTCAGGTACAGGGGCATAGTGGAGTCTAATCCAAGGAATTCAAGCTCATGGAAAATGAAAAGATGCCTAACCCCTAAACCCCTCTTTCAATGGATAGTTTAAGAGGATTTCTTAGCTCTTTTCTCCAGTCCTCTAATCAGAGAGGCAGAGGGTACTGAAAAGGAGTAAGTATCAAAGCTGATGCAGTCTCATAGGATGCTAAGTTTCTTAGTAAGGAGGTTTTATGGGGGCATGGTAGAGTCCATTTCAAGGAGCGAAAACTGGTAGGGAAAGTTATACAGAAAGGAGGGAGGGAGAGAGAGAGAGAGAGGCGGGGAGAGAGGGAGAGAGAGGGAGAATATCACTAGCCTTTCTGAGGAACAGGGAAAGTCTTGGGTGAGTAGTGCCTGAGCTATGTTTTGAAGGAAGCTAAGGGCTAGATGAGCTGGGATGAGGAGAGAGTGCATTTCAATAATAGTAGAACACTTTTGTAGACACAAAGATGGAAGATAGCGTGTCATGTATGAGGAATAGCTAGAAAACCAATTTCTTTAGAACAGAGTATATGTGAAGGAAATTGGAAAATTATACTACAGCCATATTTTGGAGGACTTTAAAAGGACAGATTGAGTTTATATTTTATCCTAAAGGCGATAAGAAACAATTTGTGATTTTTTAGTGGGAGGAGACATGTAGCATAGCCAGATCTGCTTTGTAAAAATGTTGGCAGCCATGTGAAGGGTGGATTGGAGAGAGAAATGACTAAAAGTAGGGAAACCAATTAAAAGCTTAATGACAAACAAAATGAAGGTCTGAACTAGGGTGAAGATTGTGTGAGAAAAACAAGGACAGAGGCAACACATGTTATGGACTTAGAATTAACAAAACTTAGCAACTCATTAGTCTGAAGTTGAAAGAGTGGGGAAAATCAAGGATGATTCTAAGGTTGCAAACCTGTCTGACTGGAAGGGTAATATTCCTCTCAACAGAAATAAGGAAGTTTGAAAGAACAGATTTTTGTGTTTGTTTTTTTTCCTCACAAAAATATAATGATCTCAATTTGGACATGTTAAATTTGTGGACAAAATGGTACATCTTGGTGGAGATGTCTAGCAAGCAGCTGGCAATGTAACTCGAACTCAGAAAAGAAATGAAGCCTGGATATATAGATTTGAACATTATTTGTAGAAGTGACCATTGAACAATGGGAGTTGATGATGTCAATAAGGGAGAGAGTATAAAGAGATAAGAGGAGGCTTATCTAACCCTCTCAGCTTCATATCCCTCTAATCAGTGTATCATCTAGGTATTCATCCAAATCATTAGGAAAGCATTGAGTCCTTCCACATAGCACATGAAACTTCCTTCTAGGTTGAGTTTGATTCATTAACTACTATTTTTTGTATTATCATCCAGCCTTGTCCAAAAGAATGAGAAAGACTTTGTGAAATGTCATGCTGAAAATCAGGTATAATGCGCCCATGACATTCCTCTGATCTTGGTTGCTGTCCTTCATTCTCAAAGAGGATCAGAATGACATCATTATGTTGAGGTCAAAGTACAGTATGTCTGACTATAGTTGATCAGATTAAAACAAGTTTGGAAGGCTCTACACAGGTAAGGCAGAAATAGTACATATAAATATTTGGAGTGGAGATGTCTTTAAATTTGCACATCTCAAATTTCATTTGAACTACTGCAATTCTGCTTTGTTCATTGAACACAGCACCTTCTCTGATGATAGTACGCCATACTAGATTGTCCTGTGCCAGTGTCTCCCATGTCACACAATTCCAAAGTTCTTAAGAGAGACCTTGAGAATGTTCTTGTATCACCTTCTGACCTCTATGTGAGTGCTTGCCTTGTGTGAGTTCTCTGTAAAATAGTCTTTTAGGCAAATGTAGTTTTGATGTTTGAACAACCTGGCCAGCCCATCAGAGTTGCATTTTCTGCAGTAGAGTCTGAATGCTTGACAGTTTAGTTTGAGAAAGGACCTTAGTGCACAGTGATCTTCAAAGTCTTTCCAAGACAATCCAAATGGAAGCAATTCAGTTTCCTGGCATAGAGCTGGTATACAGTCCAGGTCATATGACAATGAGGTCAACACAATGGCTTTGAAGACCTTCACTTTCATAGGCAGCTTAATAGCTCTTCTCTCTCACACTTTCCTTTGGAGCTTCCCAAACAATGAGCTAGCTCTAGCAATGTGTGCATAACTTCATCATCTATGTGTACATCCTTGGAAAGTATACTGCCAAAGAAAATGAACTTATGCATAGCATTAAAAGTTTCTCCACTCTCTGTAAACAATGATTCTATGTAGGGATAGTGTGCAAGCTGGCAGAGGACCTGTGTTTTCTTGGTGTTAATTGTTATGCCAAAATTAGCACAAGCAACAGAGAATCAATCCATACTTTGTTGCATCTCGACCTCAGAGGCTGCATTGAGTGCACAATCATTTGCTAACAAAAAGTGAAGTACCAACTCTCCCTCCACGTTATTTCAAGTTAAATAATTTACTTTCAGTACAGTAGCTGACCTACATCCAACAACATCACTGAAAACATCATGCTAAAAAGCATGGGAGTAAGCACATAGTACAGCTTCCCTCCATTGGTGACTGGGAAAACATGGCCATTATCCAAAACCTATGCAAGCATGCCATCATGAAACTGATGTACAATACTGATGAACTTTGAGCAACAAAATTTTGCCATAATTTTCCACAAGCCCTCATAACTGAGTATCAAAGGCTCTGTTCTGCTTCTGACATTTCTACTGGGGTTGTCATGTAGTTCTTCAGTCCTTTCTGGCTCTCAGGGAGAGAGTCATTTTCCAGGTGATGGATCAGCTTATTAAGGAGGACTCTGGCAAGAATCTTTTTTTTTTCAAAATCCTTTTTGAGCTCTTCCATGGCCTGAGCCCATTGAATATTTATTTTGGATGTTTGGGATACAGAAGCCTTGACTTCTATGTCTTTCCCTGATGATAAGCATTGTTCTTCCTCATCAGAAAGGAAGGGAAGAGATATCTGTTCACCAATAAAGTAACCTTCTATGGTCTTATTTTTTCCCCCCTTTTCTGGGCATTTTCCCAGTCAGTTACTTGATTTCTCAGTTTCCTCTCCACACCCACCTCACCTCCAGATCCTCCAGACAGTGCTTGGGGTCTGAGATTCGAATGCTGCTTCCCAGCCTTAGGGCTTTGGCGGGTTGGGGCTGCTATTCAGTGTGAGAATAAGTTCAGCTGCTCGGACGGGGGCAGGGCCACCACACTGGGCTCAGTTCCCTCAGGGGGTTTACATGGAGATCTTCAACAATAGATCCGAGCTCCTGCCTGCTTTGGGAGCTCCTGTCTGCTGCTGCCTCCGCTGCTGTCTCCCAAGGGCGCCTGAGTTATGGGGATACCCCACTCCCCTCTTGCCCATCCAAAAAGACCCTCTCACTGACCTTTTCTAGCCCCCTCCTCCTAGGAGGTGAGCAGTGTGGTCCTTTAAAAAGACTCCTCAAGCCCAAAGGGGGCTGCTGAATCTCCTTGCTGCTTCAGTCTAGTGAGAAGACAACCCTAAGACTTGAGCTACCTGTGTATAGGGTTGTGACTACAGCTCCCAGAGCATCCTTGTCTGGTGCTTCATCATTTACCTATCAGGACTTTGAGACAATAAAAAATGGTAAAATGGTATGAGTGATGACTTTTGGCTCCAGCACATATTGGATTTAAATGAGAAAGGGTTGCTTGAAGTTGTTGGCCTCCCTTTTTCTTAATAATTTGCTTTCAGTTTTCAACTGAAGTTTTAAATTTTCTCCCCTCCCAAAGATGGTATGCAATTTTATATGGGTTCTACACATGCATTCTTATTATGTACATTTTCACATTAGTCACATTACATAGAAGAATTAAAACAAATGGGAGAAATCATAAGAAAAACGAAATCAAAACAAAACATAACAAAAGAAAAATTAGTCTGCTTCATTCTATGTTCTGACTCTATAGTTCTTTGTCTGGACATGGATGACATTTTGCATCATGAATCCTTTGGAAATGTTTTAGGTTCTTGCGTTGCTGTGAAGGGCTAAGTTTATCTGATACTGTTCTTACATATCGTGGCTATTACTGTATATAATGTTCTCCTCATTTCACTCAGTATCAGTTCACATAAATCTTTCAAGGTTTTTCTGAAGCATTCTGTTCATAATTTCTTATAGCACAACAGTATTCTGTTACATTCATATACCACAACTTGTTCAGTCATTCTCCAGTTGATGGGCATCCCCTCAATTTCCAGTTTTTGGCCACCTCAAAAAGAACTGTGATAAATATTTTTGTACATGTAAGTCCTTTTTCAATTTTTATGATCTTTTGGGGATCCTGCCCTAGAAGCAGTATTACTGGGTCAAAGGGTATGTACATTTTTGTAGCCCTGTGGGCATGGTTCCAAATTGCTCTCCAGAGTGGTTGGATCAGGCCACTCAAATCTTCAACATGTATCATTTTCCTGTTTTGCCATGTTGGCCAATCTGATAGGTGTGATGTGGTACCTCAGAATTGTTTCAGTTTGCATCGCTCTAATCAATAGTGATTTAGAGCATCTTTTCATATGACTATAGATAATTTTAATTTCTTCCTCTGAAAACTGCCTGTTCATATCCTTTGACCGTCTATCAATTGGGGAATGATTTGTATTTTTGTAAATTTGACTCAGTCCTCAATATACTTTAGAAGTGAATTGGCTTCCAGAGTCATCAGAGTATAGCGGCAAGACAAAAGTCAAGGCGACTGGTGATGACTTGGGATGTGGTGGATCAGCTTGGTATCTTTGATATCTGACCAAGCTCTAAGTGTTCCACAGTACCTGTTTCAGCTCTCCTTCATGGCCATTGGAGCAAATTATTCTTTTCTACCTATTCTTCCAGGAGAGGTCTTCACATACTTGGAATAGACACCCCTTCTAACTCACCAAAGAGCTTGAGACCTCTAGGTTATCCTCAATCTTGTTTACCTTTCTACCAAAATAGTTTACTAGAGTGTGGCTTCTGTGCCTGCTACAGCTTCTTGGAGCTACAAGTGACAGTTAGGTGAATCCGTGAACGTCTAAGGTGGATAGGCAGCCCTGAAAAGGGCTCAGCAGCCCTCACATTAGAGTTGCTAGTCCTCCTTGAACACTCTACAAGCCTCCCCTGATCTACTATTTTAATAAACCTATCAAAAAAGAAAATTAGGTTGATATAACATTACTTGTTTTGAATGGTTCTAAATGATCACACCTTCCCCTTCAAAGTGAAATTTACTGTGTATTAGCACCTACACCCAAAATGGAAACTGGAAATAAATTTAAACTGGTCAGTAAAGCTACCCATTACTTTATTTGTTTGAGATTAGATCATCCTACCTTTCCTATTGTCACAGAGAACAACATCTTCCCAATTCTTCAGACTTATAACCAAGGTTTTCTGCTCAACTGTTCTATCTCTTACTCCTCATATTCAATCTGTTGCCAAGGCCAATATCTTTCAAATAAGTCCCCTTCTATCCTCTAACACTGTCACCGCCCTGATGCAGACCCTCATCACCTCATGCCTCGACTAGTCTGATACTGGGTTGACCTGCCTCAAGACTCTCCCCACTCCATTCCATCTTCCATTCAGACAGGAAAGTGATTTTCCTAAAGTACCTGTCTAAGCTCTACTCAACAAACTCCAGCAGCACCCTATTGCCTCCAAGATCTAAAATAAAATCTCTGCTTAGTGTTTAAAGCCTTTTGTAATCAAGTTCCCTCCTCCCTTTCCAGTTTTATTACATCTTACTCCTTGCAATGTATTTTCAGTCCAGTGACACTGGTCTCCTGCCTGTTCCACAAACAAGACATTCCATCTCTCAGTTCTAGGCATCTTCTCTGGCTGTTCCCCATACCCAGGTTGTTCCCCCTTTTCATTTCCATCTCCTAGTTTCCCTGGCTTATTTTAGATCCTGACTAAAACCCCATTTTCTAAAGGAAACATTTCTCAATCCCATTTAATTCTAAAGCTTTTCCTCTTTTACTTATTTCCTATTTATCCTGCATATATTTGTATATATTTGTTTGTTTTCTCTTCCATTAGATTGTGAGCTCCTTGAAAACAGGGATTGTCTTTTGCCTTTGCATGTAGTGGGCACTTAGTAAACATTAAATGATTGATTGATAATCCCAGTTCCCCTGATTTAGAAGGTTTATGCAAAAAAAAAACCATTTTGACAGGCTCAAAATTTCCATTATATCAACAAGAAGGACAATAGCAACAGTTCTTCAAAAGCTGTTGAGATAAATGTAATTTTATCCTATTTGTTTATTTCTACCCCAACAAAAATTATTTTGGAAACCTTTTATATGGTAAATCCTGAGTAATTATGAAAAAAGTCAAAAAAGGAAGAAAAAGTTAAACAGTTTTTTTGTTAGACACATGTTAAGATTAAAGCAAGGAATGATGCCAGGAATTTGACTTGGCGAGAAAAAGACAAACACCTTGGCTTACAGACTTAATTTTGTCCCTGGGATTTTTCCCACTCACACTCATTTGTAAAGAGGATAAAAAGAGCTTAGGTGAGGAGAAACTGGAATGCTCTGAACCTCAAGTGCCACTGGGATTTTGCTGAAAGATAGGTACTAAATGGATGCTGATCAGATGGAAAATAGTCAGACAGCTACAAGAAATTTCTGACCTTAAGTCAGAGTAAGACACTGCTCTTGGTGACAAGAAAATAGGAGTTACAAAAATAAACTTAATCCTGAAATCACTGGGTAGCAGGGACATATGTCTTTGGCTCTATATTCCAAAGATCTTGGGGTCTGGGAAAAGAAATCTCCTCCTGGAGAAGAAAACCCCATTTCATCTAAGTCTTGGGAAAACAGTCTCCCACGTCTTCTGTGAGCAAAGCTACCAAGGGTAGTGTCTTCCCCTGAGTCTAAATGATTAGGCATGCTTGGAATGTGCTTTTCTAAAAGAGTTTTAGCAAAAGCCCTTTAAATTTTTTGTTTTTTCCAATTTATTTTTCATTTTTAACATTCACTTCCATAAGTTTTAAATTTTCTCCTCCTCCCTCCCCACTCCTTCCCCAAGATGGCATACAATCTGATATAGGTTTGAAACATACATTCCTATCAAATACATTTTCACATTAGTCATGTTGCATAGAAGAATTATAACAAAGTGGAGAAACCATGAGAAAGAAAAAACAAAGCAAAGCAAAATAAAACAAAAAAGAAAATAGTCTGCTTTGCTCTGCATTCCAACTCCATAGTTCTTTCTCTGGATGTGGATGGCATCAAAAGTCCTTAAACTTAAAAGAACAGTGATGGAGTCACCTTCTCCTATGAGGAAGAAGTAGGTCAGTCAAGGAGCATTTATTAAGTGCTCACTGTGTGCTAGTCACTGTGCTAACTAAGCATTGAAGAAACAAAGGTAAAAACATGTTCTCTGCATATGGAAATAACCACGTACATATAAGACATATGTGTGTATGTGCATATACATGGACATATGTATATACATTTATTTATATATGTATATATAATATATGGGTGTATATATATATGTGTATGTGTATATATGGAAAGTAATCTCTGAGGGATGGCATTAGCAGTAGAGGTTTGGGGAGGAATATGAAGTTTCAGCTGAGTCTTAAAGGAAGTCAAATAAACAGAAGTGAAGACAGAGAAGGATGACTATGAGGAATACCCAATGGAAAAGTACAGAATCAGGAGATGAAGTGTTATGTGTAAAGTTTTTCTTCAGTGTAACTGGATAGTGGAGTGAGTGGAGAAGAGAAAGGTATAAGAAAATTAGAAAAGTGGGAAGGGACAAGCTTGTCAAGGGCTTTATGTGACAAAGAATTACACATTTGATCCTGGATATATTAGGGACACATTGGAGCTTATAGAACAGGAAGGTGACATAGTCAGACCCATGATTTAGGAAGATCATTTTGGTAGATGAGCAGAGAATGGATTAGGGACTAGAGACAGACTTACAGCAGGGAGACCAACCAGAAGGTTATTGTAATAGTCTAGGCTTGTGGTGATAAGGGCCTGCATATGTATATAAGAGATGTTTTTAAGGTAGAAAGAGCAAGATCTGTCAACAGATTGCATATGTGAGTTCAGTATGAGCAAAGAGTTGAGGATGGCACTGAGTTTGAGAGCCTGGGTGCCTTGGAGGATGGTAGTGCCCTTGAGAGTAAGGGGGACAGGGGAAGGTTTCTGGGGGAAAGATGAGTTCTGTTTTGGATATATTTAGTTTAAGACATATACAGGAAATCCAATTCAAGATACCTAAGGGTCATTTGGTGAAATGAAACTGAAGTCAGGAGAGGAATTAGGAATGCATAAAGAGATCTCAGAATCATCTGCACAGAGATCATAATTGGCCCATGGGAGCTGATGAGATCTCCAAGCAAGATGATATAGAGGGAGAAGAAAAGAGATGTCAGGTGAGAGCCTTGGGAAATATGCAGAGTTGGTGGGTATGAAATAGCTGGACAACCAAAAAGAAGACTGTGGAGTAGCAAGTCGGACAAGTAGTGGGGAAGAGAAGTAGGAGAGAGCCATGGGATGAAAACCAAGAAAAGAAAGGGCATTCAGGAGAAGAGAGCAAGTGACAATGTCTGAGACTTCAGAGAGGTCAAATAGGATAAAGAAGATAAAAGGCCATGTAATTTGGCAGTTGAAAAGATCACTGATAACTTTGAAGACAGAAGTTTTAGTTAAGCTCCAAAGAAGTTGGAAGGCAGACTCCTAGGAGTTTAGAAGAGAGAGGACATGATGAGTAGACACCTTCTTGAGAAGTTTATCCATAAAAAGAAGAGATATGATATGATAGAGGGAAGGAATGTATGTAACAAGCAAGGATTTTTTTAAAGATGGAATGACAAGGTCATTTTTAAGGTAATTTTTCACTTCATTTTAAGTGAAGCAATCAATAGATATGGAAAGATTGAATATTAGTAAGAGAGGGGATGATAAGGAGGTAGTCTTCTGGATAAAATGGAATGGAATGGGATCACAAATACAGATAAAAGGGTTGCTTTGCCTGATGAAAGGTCACCTATTTGTGAGAGAGAATGGTGGAGGAGGAGATGATATGTGAAAATATCTGAGTCATGTGAGATGACCAGGGGAAGAGAGAGACTCATCATCAAATGATCTCAAATATTTTTTATGAAGTATGAGGCAAGGCCCTCAACTGAGAGGGTAGCAGGAATGAGTGACAGGGAAGGCTGAGGAAAGGGTTGAAGAAATTTAGAATAGCCACTGTAATGACTGAGATAATGAATTGGCTAAGTAGGTATAAAAAGGTGAATGTCCAGTTGAGTTTATTTTTAGTGGACTCAGAATGGCTTTATGATTTTCTTCAGGTACATACAGCAACATGTGAATAAATTTGAAGGCAGCCGGTGGTGAGAATAATACAAAGCTGAGCATTGTCAAGATATGATCATCAGTAGGACCTTGGGGGCAAGAAATTCTAATGTAAAGGATAGAGTGGAGTTGAATTGCTTTGCTAAGGCGTTAAGAGAGAGAAGGGAAGAGAGTTCAGTGAGTACTTCAGAGAGTTTAGTAGAGCAACTCCTAGCAAAGGTTGCCTGCTATGCCCACATGCCTGGCAGAGACGATGACTTTGGCAGAGGCTATGTGCCTACATAGCTACATCAGACCAGCAGGATCTGTGCTAGAGTAATGGAGAACCAGTCAAACGGGAATGGTCTTTGAGCCCAAAAATATAAAATCTGACACTGCATCCATTTTCTAGAAAGTGAAGGGACTAGTTGCCATTTTCTTTGTTGTTTTTTTTTAATGTTAAGCTTCAAGCCAGCTTTTACACTCTCCTCTTTCATCCTCATCAAGAGACTTTTTAGTTCTTCACTTTCTGCCATTTGAAGTGGTATCTTCTACATATCTGAGATTGTTGATATTTCAACCTTAATTCTGGCTTTGGATTCATCCAACCTGGCATTTCACATGATGTACTCTGCATATAAGTTGAGTAAAAAAGGTGACAATATAAAGCCTTGTCATACTCCTTTCCCAATCTTAACCCAATCTTCCATGTTCCATGTTCCGTTCTAGTTGTTGCTTCTTGACCCACATACAGGTTTCTCAGAGACAAGTAACATGATCTGGTACTCCCATCTCTTTGAGGACTTGCCACATTTTGTTGTGATCCACACAGGGAAAGACTTTAGTGTAGTCAATGACGCAGGAGCTGATATTTTTTGAAACTCCTTTGCTTTCTCCATCATCCAGTGAATGTTGACAATTTGGTCTCTAGTTCCTCTGCCTCTTTAAAAGCCAGCCTACTCTTCTGCTAATTCTTGGCCCACATATTGCTGAAACCTAACTTGCAGAAACTTAAACATAATCTTGCTGGCATGTGAAATGAACACAATTATTTGGTAATTTGAACATTCTTTGACATTGCCCTTCTTTAGGAATGGGACACAAAACGATCTTTTCCAATCCAGTGTCCATTGCTAAATTTTCCAAATTTGCTGGATTATTGAGATTATCACTATAACAGCATCATCATTTAGAATTTTTTTCAACTGAAATTCTGTCACCTCCACTACCCCTATTTTTAATAATGCTTCCTAATGCCCATTTTACTTCATTCATCAGTAACCACACCATTGTGATTGTTGGTGCTATTAAGATCTTTCTTCTTACAGTTTCTTTCTTATAGTTCTTCTGTATATTCTTACCATTTCTTAATCTCCTCTACTTCTAAGTCCCTACCATTTCAGTCTCTGATTATGCACATTTTTGTGGAGCTTTAATTTTGATCACTAATTTGATAGTTCTAATTTTCTTCAAGAGATCTCATCTTCCCCATTCTATTGTTTTCTTCTATTTTTTTGCATTGCTAATTTAAGAAAATCTTATTTCTTCTTGCTAGTCTGGATTTCTGCATTCAGTTGGATGTATCTTTCCCTTTCTCCTTCAGCTTTTGCGGTCCTTCTTTCTTCAGCTATTTGTAATGCCTCATTAGACAGCCATTTTGCTTTCTTGCTCTTCTTTTTCTTCAAAATATTTGCTGCCTCTTGTACAATGTTACGAACTTGTGTCCATAGTTCTTTAGGCACTCTGTCTACCAGATCTATTCCCTTAAATTTATTCATCACTTCTATTTCATATTCATAAGGGTGTTATTGAGGTCATACTTATACAGTCTAATGGTTTCCCCTAGTTTCTTTAATTAAATTCTAAATTTTGCAATAAGAAGCTCATTATGTGAGTCAATTAGAGGTCTTGTTTTAACCGACTGTATAGACTTTCTCTACCTTTGGTGGCAAAACATATAAGCAATCTGATTTCAATTAGTTCTTTTATACTGTTTTATAGTAGCTCACTTAATTTCAGGGAGGGCATAATGCTTTTTGTCTGATTTGACTAGCTAAATCATTATGCAAAAGGTATAAGGTTAAATCTTTGCTTTATTATTCTTTAATTTGTCTTTCTTGATCATTCGATGATGTTCATGTATAGAGTTGCCTTTGGGTTGTGGCAAAAGAGTGTTTGCCACAACCAGCAAGTTATTTTTACAAAACTTTTAGCCCTGCTTCATTTTGTTCTCCATGGCCAAGCTTGCCTGTTATTCCAATTATTGTTTGATTTCCTGCTTTAGCATTTCAATCACCTGTGATGAATGTGACATTTTTATTATTATTTTTAGAAGATACTGTAGGTTTTTTTTTTTAACTGAGCAACTTTGACCTCTTTGGCATTAGTGACTGGAACATAAACTTGTATTACTGTGATGCTGAAACATTTACCTTGAATTCAAACAGATATCATTTGGTCATGTTTGAGATTATTCTCCAGTACTACTTTTCTCACCCTTTTATTAACTATGAGGGCTATTTCATTTCTTCTAAGAAATTCTTGCCCACAGTAGTATGTAGTCACTCATTCCCCTCTACTTAAGTTCACCGACACCCAAGATGTCGATGTTTAAACTTTCTATCTCCTGTTTTACCACATCCAGCTTACTTTGGTTCATAGATCTTACATTCCAGGTTCCTGTGTAATATTGATCTTTGTGGCAGCAGACTTTCCTTTCATCACCAGATACATCCACCGCTAAACTTCATTTCAGCCTTGATCCAGGTGCTTCATTCTTCTTTCTAACCTGAGGGGCTCATCCATCAATGTCATCTCCTTTATCAATTTAATACTGTTCATGGGGTTTTCTTTGCAAAGATACTGGAGTGATTTGTCATTTCCTTCTCTAGTGGATCATCTTTTTTTTCTGAATTCTCCACTATGACCTGTGTGTCCTAGGTATCTCTGCCCAACATAACTCATGGTTTAATTGGGCTACATAAACTTCTCTGATATGCAAGGCAGTGAGTGATTCAAAAGGGGGAAAATATTTTAGTAAAATTAAATTTCTTTAGAATGTCCGGGAAACAATGTGTCATGGTTGGATCATGTATGTACATATATATGCACATATATGTGTGTGCACACATAAGTGTATATATACCTATGTGTACATATAGACACATTACATATACATGCATATATTTTATGTAGATATGTATCACATTTCAACAATATTAAACACATTATTTATTAAGCACCTACTATGTGCCAAACACTGTGCTAAATGCTGGATATACAAGGATAAAAATAAAAAAGTCTATCCTTAGGAGCATATATTCTGGAAGGATGTGATCTGTATCTATGCTTTATATTTCCTTGGTAATCCATAGATTACATAACAGGGTTTAGAACACAGAAGACACTAAAATAATGCTTTTTGATATACCATACATTTATCAACAATTTTCAAAGAGTTCGAATACAATGAAATACATAGTACACAAACTTTGATGAATTTCATTTAATCATGCTTTGATAAATCACTAGGTTCTTATAGTGCCTCTAACAGGCCCTGTAGAATAGTGGATAGGGGAGTCAGGATGACCCGGGTTCAAGTCTCACCTCTGACACATGCTGCTGTTTGACTCTGGACAAGTCATTTAATTTCTCAATACCTTAGATTGCATTCTTAACCTATAAGCTGCAGAACAGTTGTAGGTCTGCCTTGGTAGAGAGTGTAATCTCACCTGGGGTTGGGTTCCCTATATTGAAGAAATCAACATTTCTATTCTCCATCAAATAAATAAATAAAAAGATGGAGAAGGTATATGACAAGTATCAAAAACCTTTGACATATCCAAGTTTTCAGAACTGATTTTCTGAAGAAAAGGGACTACTAAGACCAGAATGCTCTGGGCAAAATTGTGAGATAGTCACTGTATATCATTTGTGTGTCTCTCTCCTATTCAACCCCATGTCCAAAAGCTGCTCCCCCTTTTCTCTTTTGTTTATCACTCTATACCCTTATGTTGACCTCTTTCTGCCTAAAGTTCCTCACGGTGACACTCTTACCAGGTTTCTATCATCCAAATGCCTCATGTTCCTAAATTATTTGAGATAATACCCATATAATCCCCGAGTCAAAATACTGACCCTTTAGTGCTGTTGATTCCAGTTAAGTCTTAAAAGGAAAACCAATTGATCAATGTAATTCATCTATGGTGTCCATGACAGATAGACTCTTTTTCTAAGCATGTTTGTATTTTAAAAGTTATTGTTAACCCAACTTTAATTAATAGATTATGTTGGGTTGTACTGGAGGAGAAAAAAGCACTTCCAATTGTTATTTGCCTTCTCTAAGTGGTTATTTGAGAGGTTCAATCCCCTCACCCTACCTGCCATTCAGCCTTCCTCCCTTCTCCAATGAACACCAGATGAACAAAGATCAGTTGGTACCCTACTTCGGAAATGTCGTTGATACCTGTTTTAGATAATTGGTTGAAGTGATGACATCCTATCTCTATCTAGGATACAGAGAATAGAGAGCTATACCTGGAGTCAGAAAGATCTGAATTCAGATCCTACCCCAGGTGTATATTAGATGTGTGGCCCTGAACAAGTTATTTGATTTCTCAGCCTGACACTCCTCATCTCTAAAATGGGGATAAAACATAATAGTGCCTACCTCTCAGGGGTGTTGAGAGGATTGAGTGAAATAATATTTGTAAAGTGCTTTCTAACGTAATGTAAATGTAATGTAATGCAATGTAAATTCTCTCACTTGGTTTATATATATATATATTATATATATATATATATACATACATACACTTGGTTTATATATATATACATACATACATACATATATATGTATACACACACATATATTTGTTGTTTTGTTGCTCAATCATTTCAGCTTGTGACCCCATTTGGGGATTTTCTTGGCAAACATGAAGAACCAAGGCAGGTAATACTAAGTGAAGTGCCCAAGGTCACACAGCTAGTAAGTATCTGAGACCAAATTTGAACTCAGGAAGATGAATCTTCCTGACTTCAGTCCCGGCACTCCACTGTGCCACTTAACTGACCATATATATGTATATGTATATGTATATGTATATGTATATGTATATGTATATGTATATGTATATGTGTGTATGTGTGTATGTGTGTATGTGTATATGTATGTATATGTATATGTATATGTATATATCTCTATATATACATTTATGTGTGTATATATACCTTTATATATATGTATATGTATACATATAGACATACACACCCACATATTTATATGTATATGCACAAGTTTTTATTAAGTATCTTCTATGTGGTAGGTGCTATTCTAGATATTAGGGATACAAGTACAAAGAAGATACAGTAAAAAAGTACAGTAACACAAGAAAGCAAAGATGAACAGCTCTGGACACAATGCATAGTATTTATTATACAGACTTTCTTGAAATGGAAATCTATTGCTGCGTATTTTGAATCCTCACTTATATTCTACTGTACACATGGCAATGCGTTTTTTCCTTTCCTTTTTTTGCATTAAAGTTTTGGCATTTGTTTATGTTTCTTTTTCTTTTCTTATTGAGTATTTAAACTTTAGTGTTTAAGTTTAAAATAAATTAATACATTAAAAAATACAGTAACAACTATATTGTTTCAAGAACAATTTTGAATGAATAAGTTATCTTCACTATTATAAATATCCATGTTAACTACAAAGGATATACGAAGGAAGACACTGTATGTATCCAGAGAAAGAACTGATAAATAAAAGTATTTTCACCACACACACACACACACACACACACACACACATTTGTGTCTAATGGTAGCCATCTCTAGGGTTGGGGAGGGGAGAAAAAGGAAAAATATTTACATAATCTTTATTATATATTTAAAAGGAATAACAGGACAGTTAGGTGATACAGTGGATAGAGCACCAGTGCAGGAGTCAGGAGGACCTGAGTTCAAATGTCACCTCAGACACTTGACAATCACTAGCTGTGTGACCTTGGACAAGTCACTTAACCCCAATTGCCTCATCCTGGGGCACCTCCAGTCATCCTGATAAATACCTGGCCACTGGATTCAGATGGCTCTGGAGGAGAAGTGAGGCTGGTGACCTCCCTCACTCAAAACAAAGTCAAGGGCAAGTCTTGTCATTATTTCTCTGATGGCATGGTCTTCTTTGGCAACGAAGAATGAACACATGAAAGGAATAACAAGTTGTACATAAGAGATTTGCAGTTTCATGTACAATCATCTTTTTTATTATACTATATTATGGAAATACTTGTTTTATCCCAGAAGTTAAAAATAAAATAAATAAAATTTAGGGAAAAAAGAATGAAATGATTCTTACTTGCAATGAGTCTATATTTTTGTATATAGCACTCCTCCAGGGGTACTCCCGTAACTGTCACTTGTATTTGGCAGGTTGCTTTCTCCAGAGGGCAGCTAACTACTTCACTCTGTTTCAGATGCAACATTGAAGGTTTGGGATTTCTAGTAGTGCCACTCATGAGCCCCCAAAAGTGTGCATCCCGTGGATCATGCCAAATCCTATTGATTACTGTGGAAGCACACTAGCTGTTGGGGTATTTGCTAAGATGATATAGTAATATCAGTTGGTATCAAACACACCCCCACCCCAAACTAGAGACACATTTTTTCCCTTGCACAGACAACTTTTCTAGGGATAGTGGGCACAAATGTAGAAAGTACAAATGACCAAAAGGTAAACTCACAGCTTCTGGTTCCATTTCTCCCTTTGTGGAATCCTCAAAAAGTTCCTCTTATTTATGACTCTCTGTTGGATTCATTTGGAGGGTCAGTGCCCTTGTAGAGTCCTGAAGCCGTTTTTCCTGGTGTATCTAGTTTGTCCTCATTGTGACTCTTAGCCTCCAAGATGGAAGCTACTGTTGGCCACTGTGACTTCAGGGGACCCTGCTGTCAATGCCAATGGGAACTCCAGATCTTCAGATATTTCAGGATTCACTAGGTTGTCCCTTGTTCCTAATTGGGGAAGGGGTAGAGTCTAACAGTTCTCTTGGGCTCCCTCCCTCCCCACCTCTTTGGTGCCTTCTTGTATAGGCTCAAAGATCTGCCTCTTCAAGGTGCTCCTGAGCCTAGAAGCTCCCAAAGCTTGATTGCTTGGTTGCTAGACTACTGATTCCAAACTAGCTTGCTGTGTTCTAGGTCTTAGAATATATCTGAGTCTCTTTGACAATCACTAAATATTTTCCCATGTGGAGTCATCTGTGTTTAACTATTGTTCAAAGCTCTTGCCTCTTTTTGTGTCTCCAGCATTTATCATAGTTCCTGGCACATAGTAGTCTTAATAAATGTTTATTGACTGAATAATCATCCTTCCTTATAACATAATTAATGACTGACATCTCTGATTGATTTTATTAATTTGTCAGGCCTTCTATGTGTGCATTCATTGGGGACAGGGGTTTCTATCCCTTTTCTCATTTGTAGATACATAATATGTATCGGGCATATACATATATTTTTTTTTGTTTTGTCCAGACCTAAGATTTCATTGGTGTAAGAAACTTCCAGCAAGGAAACCCTGAAAATCCCTCTACCAATGCAGATCAATACCTTTTCTGCAACTTTCAGTCTTGAAGAGTTGCCTGAGTCTATGATGAGAAATGTTATCCATCTCCAGAGAGAGAACTGATTAACACTGAGGGCAAGTTGAGGCATACTTTTAAAATTTTCTTTATTTTTCTTGGTTGAATGGGGGTGTGTGTGTGTGTGTGGTTTCTTTTGCAACATGGCTAATGTGGACATAGGTTTTCATGATGTCACACATGTATAATTGATAATATTGTTTGCCTTCTCAAAGGGTGGGGAAGGGGAGGGGAGAGAATTTAGAACTCATTTTAAAAAATAAATGTTAAAATATTGTAATTCATTGCTCACTCAATTAATCCTTTCCAGTAGCAAAGTCAGCAAGTTTCATCTCTGTGCAAGTAAGTTATCCAGGTCTGACTGTCCTCCATGGGCAGAAATCCTTACCCACACTTCAGCTGAAGCTCACACTCATGCATTTTGTACAGAATTCTCCAATTTTATCTAAGTTTCTCTTGGAAATAAATGTCCCACTTTCCAGCTCAATTTGGATCACTGTGTAATAACATCCAATTTTGCTAAAGAAAGCTTTGGGGATAATGGTCTTCCTGGAGCCTGATCCTAGTCCCCTCATACAGAAGTATGTATTATGTTTAGGAATGGGAGAAGCCAGGACCTGAGATAAGCTAAAATTTCCTAACAACTGTTTTCTTAACTTGTGTCTAGAAAAACCAAGGGAAAAAACAGATCAAATTCTGACTAACCCACCACTCACACTGGAGACATTTTCAGTTTACTTAAAAAGTCTTAAAAAGTGAGTAAATCAAAATCTTCAAATTTAGGTGAGCGAAAAGATAGAGTATTATTTCCTAACTTTAATCCAAAAGTGGGATTACAGAATATATGGTTGAATTGAAAACTGTCATGTCTGTCTCCTTCCCCACCTTTTAAACTAAGTTGTCTTTGACTTTCTCTTCTTACAAAAAATAAATTCATATCAAACTGATTATCTATTCTTGGAAACTTGAGCATAAAAACTGTTTGTAACTGAATTGCCACATCTGAAAATGTTAGCTGGTATTAAAGTCACTGATGTGTAAAAGTTCTTGGGAGAGTGCTGTAAAAACTAGTTCTTACTCACCCTCTCCATATATATTTCAAGTATCCCTATTGCTTTAAAAAAATATAGAATCCTCTTTGGTTTCTGCCTTATGATACAGTCTCAACTTTTACTTTATCAAAAAGGAAAGTGCAGACTATCTTTCAATAGAAAATTCATTAAGGGTAGGAACTGATTGGTTTTCTGCCTATATCCCTAGTACAGAGTAAGCACTTAATAAGTGCTTATTGGAATTTTTTGGTAACATTTTATTTTTCCCTAATTATAAATAAAAACAATTTTCAACATTCTTTTTTTTTAAATTCTGAGTTGCAAATTTTCTCCCTCTCTTCCTCCTTCCAAATTCTCTACCTCCCTTCCAAATTATTCCCCATCCTTGAGCTGGTAGACAATGTGATATAAGTTATGCATGTGCAATCATGTAAAACATATTTCCATATTAGTCATTTTGTGGAAGAAAACTCAAACTAAAAAAAGATAGAGAAAATGAAAAATAGTATACTCTTGTCTTCATTCTGTTTTTTCCTCTGGAGATGGATAGCATTTTTCTTCATGAGTCTTTACACAGTTGTTCATCATACAACAATGCTGTTATCCTGGTCCTGTTCATTTCATTTTGTATCAGTTCATGTGAGTCTTTCCAGGTTTTTCTGAAATCCACCTACTTGTTATTTCTTATAGCACAGTAATATTTCACTGCATTCATTTACCACAGTTTGTTCAACCATTCACCAATTGATAGGCATCCCCTCAATTTCCAACTCTTAGCTACCACAAAAAAGAGCCACTATAAACTTATGTGCGTATGTGTGCATGTGTATCCTTTCCTTTTTCAAAATCTTTTTGTGATACAGAGTGGCATTACTGGGTCAAAGGGTACATACAGTTTTATAGTCCTTTGGGCATAGTTCCAAATTGCTCTCCAGAGTGGTTGGATCAGTTTACAACTCCACCAACAATGCCCAGGTCCCCTTCAGTACTTATCATTTTTCTTTCTGTCATATTAGCTAATTTGATGTCTGAGGTAATGTCTGATGTCAGAATTATTTTAATTTGCATTTCTCTAATCAGTAGTGATTTAGAGCATTTTTTTCATATGACTATAGATAGCTTTGATTTCTGAAAACCACCTGTTCTTAAGTGGATTGGACTTTTTAAAACTACCTCAACTGTAAGGGATCTTGGAGAGACTCTAGTCCTCTTTCCCTTATAATCTAATTTATTAATATTAAAAAGAGGATAAAAATAGCTCACAAATATATAATGCTTTGCAAAGTTCTTTCAACTTGAAAAGCAGTGTGTGCAGTGGATAGAATGTGAGCTTAGAACCAAGGACACCTGGGCTTCATATCCAGTTTCTGATACTCATAGATAGATTGTTAGATATTGTGGAACAGGGGAAAGGGTACTGGAAGTGGAGCCAAAAACTGGGTTCAAGTCCTGCTTCTATTATTTGTATGAGGTTGGGCAAATTATTTAATGTCTGGGACTTGAACTGTAAAATGTAGGTATTGGATTGAGATGATGCTGAAAAATTCTTTTCATCAACACACAAAAGATAAAGGATATTCTGTTCGGGGATATGATGAAAAAGTTCAAAGAAAGGCAGCCTGGTGGGAGATGAAAGTTGGCCTGGGAGCCCTCCTTTAAATGGAGGTTCTTGGGGGAGCCTTTCCCCCTCCACTCAGAGGAAGGGACTGCCCAGGCAGAAGGTATTCTGCATGTGTGAGATCCAAGGCTAAATCCTCTGACATCATGAATGGTCATTGTTTTGATCATACTTCTTGAAGTTTTCAGAGTTATTTATTTTTATGGTGGTGTTATTCTATAAATTGTTCTCTTTGTTTTGAACATTTTCTTCATCAGTATATAAAAGTTCTCAAAATTGTTGAATTTTATAATATTGATGTTTTGGTAAAAATTGTTTCATCTGGTCCTGCTTACTTTGCTCTCCAATCAGTTTATGAAAGTCTTTCCACATTTAAAACAATCTATTTCCTCATTTCTTACGGACAACAATAACTAATATTTACATCGCATTTACTATGTTCCAGGCACTGTACTATTTACAATTATCGTCTCCTTTGAGCATCGCAACAACCTTGGAAGGGAGGTGTTATGACTATCCCCATTTTACAGATGAGAAAACTGAGGCAAACAAGTGACTTGCCCAGGGTATAACTAGTATGTGGCTGAGGCCAGATGTGAGCTCTATCCACTTCAGTTTTATAACTTTTGATGCATAATACCAAATTATTTTTCAAAATAGTGGGAAAATTCAGAGCCCTACAACGATGAATTAATATGTGTTTTTCTTGTATCCCTGCAAACATTGAAGATTTCCATTTTACGTATAATCTTTTTTTGCCAATTTGATGGGTACAAAGTGATATCTGGGAGTTGTGTAATAGTCTGATTATTAGTGATTTTCAGCAGGTTGCTGTTAATTTGTTCTTTAGGGAACTGTTTGTTTATATCTTTAGATCACTCACCTGTTAGAGAATGACTTCTAATTTTATAGGTTTATGTTGATTCCTTTTAGATTATGGATATTTCACTTTTATCAAAGACATTTCATGTAAAGATGTCTTCCCAATTCTTACATTTTCTTTATATTTTAACTTCACTTATTTATGTAATAAAAGTAATCTATTTTATCTTTGCTATACATGCGCATCATATGCACATGTATACATACATGTATATGAAGTACGTACTGATGGATATGCATGCAGAATAGGTCAGGTAAGAGAGCAATCCAGTCCATGCTGCACACATACCCATGAATTTATTCATATTCTACATGAGGATTTTGTTATAGTGTATAGACGGCCAGCCTTGGAACCAGAAAGAAATCCGGAAAGATCAAGACCTATCTTTAACACTTACTGACTGTATGGTCCTGGGGATATTGCTTAACTTTTCAATGCCTTAGACAAATAAGACTACAGGTTTGAGAAGAGTTATCCATATTCATTGGTAGAAGGAATTTTCACACTCTTTAGGAATCCCCTGCACTGATGAAATCACAGGTCTGAATAACAATGAAAAACGATTATTCCCTATGTAATAACTGGTTACAAATTTGTTCCATATCCATAGTTTCGAGATTTAAATTTCAATTATCTCCTAATTTAAAAACTTATTGTGCTTTTTTTTTTTACATTTAATTCATTTATCCATTTGGAATGTTTTATGTATGTTGTATAAGGGACAGATATAAACATAGTTCCCACTGTGCTGATATTTACCAGTTCTTGTTGAACAATAGAGGTTTTTCTTCTTTTTTTAACCTTGTACTTTCTGTTCTTTAGTTTATTGAAGATCAGACTATCTTACACATTTTATGCTGATTTGCTTATCTTATCCATTCCACTGAACAGCTTGTATATTTTTATTCAGTACCAAATAGTTGTTAATAATGACTCCTTTATCACGTAATTTTAGACCTGGTAACATCTCAATGTCTCTTTATCATATAATTTGAGACCTAGTAGTATATTACAATTTATTTTCATTATTTCCTTATATATTTTTGGTCTTTTGTTGTCATTGTCTTTTTGTATAATTCTATAAAATATCTCCTTGGTAAGTGGATCCATCTCACATTAAATCTGTAGGTTCATTTGAATGGCACTTTTACTATATTGTTGCAGTATTGTCATAAAAATTAAATCTTTCAAGTTATTTAGATTTCTTTGATTTACATTAAAATTGTTGCATACTTATACTTCTTTTTTATTTTTATATAGTTTTATTTATGTATGTATAGTTTTATATATATAGCTATATTTCTTTATATATCAGTGATTTATGAGTATAACTTTTCCATCATCCCCAATTCTGGACCATCTTTTGTAATAAAGAAAAACAGTAAAAACAATTGACAAAATCACCAAATAAGACACATGCTTTCTACCAGGAGGAGATAATTCATTATCTGTTTTCTAAGACCATTACTGGTTATTGCAGTCTTTCAGAGTTTAGTTTCATTTATTGTTAATCCTTTAGATTGTAAATTCCTTGAGGACAGAGACTGTCTTTTGCCTCTTTTTGTACCCCAGAACTTAGCAAAGTACTTGGCGTGTAGTAGGTGATGAATACATGTTTATTGATCAGTCTTTTTAGTAAACATGGTTGCAGTCATTATTTGTATTGCTGCTTCTTAATTACTTCTTTCTGCATCAATTCATGTCTTCCCATGAACAATTTTTTAGATTGCTATAGTTATAGCATGTATTAAGTACCTGTTACATGTCAAGCACTGCACTAGGTACAGATACAAAGACAAAAGTTATCTCAGAGAGCTTCCATTCTATTGGAGAAGGAATCACTAAAGATTCTTTTTAATAAAATATGTATGCCTATATCCTTTGTATATATATTTGTTGAGTCCCCAGTAATGAATTACTTCAACCAATGTAGACTGGAACCTTCTCTACAACTTATGGTTATTTTATTTTGAATTTAAGAAATAAAACAGGCATTTCTGTAACAGCAGAATAGGGGGGGGAAAAGATGGTTGTACATGAAACTGCAAATGTATTATGTACAACTTGCTATTCATTTAAAATATATAATAATGGAAATTCTTTCCACCTCCTACGGCCCTAAAGATGGTTACCATTAGACATAAATATATGTATATATAGACTCCCCTGAGCAAAATGCCCTTCTCTCACTCACAGCCAGCTGTCTGCTTCCTCTGTCCTTTCTAGCTCTGACTGCTCCGACTCACTGCCTGCTCCACTCATTCAGCAAACTCCTCCAACCACAGACTCCATGTGACTCAAGACTTCCATGTGACCCAAGTAGGTCACATGGTCCTATTAATGAATGGGAAAGATCTTTCCATCTAAATTAACATGACACACTGATAATCACTCTTCTGAAAATTATTTCCCATCCAGATTTTTGTGACATATTTCTCCTGCTTCTTCTTCTACCTAAGGAACCTATTACTACTTCTCAATGTCCTTTGATGGCTCTTCATCCAGATCATGCCCACTATGTCTATCTCCCAAGCCTTGGTCCTGGGTCCTCTTTTCCTCTCTATTTTATTTTGCTTAGGGACCTCATTAATTCCCATGAGTTTAATTATCATACCGATGAAGGTAATTCTCTTATTAACTTGTCCCACTTCTGGGCTTTAGCATCTCACCTTCAACTGCTTCATGGATGTCTCAAATTGCATGGTCTGTAGATATCTCAAAGTTAAAGTGTCCCAAATTAAACTAATTATCCTTTTCCCCCCAAACCCTAAACTTTCCTCTTACTACTGATGGCACCACCATCTTCCCAGTAACCTAGACTCACAACTTAGGTGTCATCCTCAACTCCCCACTGTCTCTCATCCCTAACATCCAATCAATTATCAAGCCCTGTTATTTATGCCTTCATGACATGTTGTGTATACACCACCTTCTCTCCTCCGACATTACTATTACTGTTGCAGGTACTCATCACTTCATACCTAGGGTACTACAGTAGCCTTCTGGTTGACCTCTCCACCCCAAGTCTCTCCCCACTGCAGATCACTTTTCACTCAACTGTCAAATTGATCTGTGGCATTCTCTTATTCAGTAGACTTCAGTGATTCCGTATTACCTCCAGGATGCAATATAAAATCCTCTTTTTGCCTTTTACATTCCTTCACAAATAGGACCCTTCCCACCTTTTTAGTCTTTGCGCTTTACTTTCCTCCATTCACTCCATGATCCAGCTACACTGGTCTCCTTGCTGTTCCTCACAAATAACTCTCCCAATTCTGTGTCTTTTCACTGGCTTTCACTCCCACATAGGATACTCTGCCTCCTCATTTCCTCCTTCTGGCTTACCTGGCTTTCTTCAAGACTGAGCTTAGATTCTACCTTCTGCAAAAGGTCTTTCTCAGTTTTCCCCATTGCTAGTCTGCTCTCAGAGACTACATTACATTTTAACTGCTATATCTTATATACACATGCTTTTTTAAATGTTGTCTCCCCCATTCAAATATGAGTTTCTTGAAGACAGAGAACAGTTGTTTTATTTTGTTTCTGCCTTTTTTTAAACTTAGTACAGTGCCTAGAACATAGTAAATGCTAAATAAATGCTTGTCAACAGACATTTATCCAATTAGTTAAGTGTCTATTTCTGCAATGAATGGTTGGTAGTTTTTTTGTGTAAGTTGAGAGAAATTATTTTCTATTATATTGATAACCCATTATTAATTAAGATTCAAGCTTTTGTTTCCTTGTTTAGGGACTAGCCCCTGTAGGTCAGTTAGTCAGACAGTCTTTGAAGAACATGGCCCATAGATGAAAATCACTGACAACCAGTAGACCTTGATTTGAAGCATTACAGTTTGTTAAGAAGCCTGAGAAGAAACTATAGGAAGAGACAAGAGGGTGTGGTGAGAACAGGAGTCACAGGAAGCTAGCAAAAGGAGACAAATCAAACTTCCATCTGAAAGTTGGCAAGTTCCATGCTGGAAGTTCATTAACTGAAATCTGGATCCTGATGCTATAGGATTAGGTATTGAGCTTATTGCTCTCTGATACCATCTAGAACCAGAGGTGGGGGGAACTGAACCTCTCAAGAGTGCCTACGCTCCCCTCAAATTCCATTCTCTACTTTAAAAGAGAAAAGCAGAAGGAAAAGATAGGCTTTCTATCTATTTTGCTGTGAACCGTGCTGTAAGAAGCTTGGAACTGATTAGACAAAGTAGAATCCCTTTCTATTTGAAGATTAGAAGAGCTTGGAAGTTCTCTGGCTTAAAGGTATTTCTTGCCACCAAAAGGTTATAACACTTTTCTCACCATCCCACTGAGACTTGCTGCAAGTGAAAAGAGATTGTCACATGTTTATCTGGGTATTAGAAGAGGAGCAGCTTTGCAGAGCAGAAGAGTAAACATCAGAAGAGTAGTAGCTAACAAGAAATGGCTTCATTTATTGTAGGTTGTCCCTGAAGAGACTAAGGGAAATCCCTTCATTGCAGCCTCTTGCACATCAAAGCTTGTAACACAGAGTTGTAAGTTTCACCAGGCACATGGGTTTTCTCATTCAGGTTCTCCCTGTTAGGTTTCTGCATGTGCTTACCCTCCTCCATGAATACTTTGTGCATTGATGGAAGAATGTGACTCAGATTTATGAATGAATTTTTATATGATGAATATTCTGCTCTCATTTTCTGTTGAATAATTGCTGTTGTTGAGTCATTTCAGTCATGCAACTCTTCATGACCCATTTGGGGTTTTCCTGGTAAAGATACTGGAGTGGTTTGCCATTGCCTTCTCCAGCTCATTTTACAGATGAGGAACTGAGGCAAATAGGATTTAGTGACTTGCCCAAGGTCACACAGCTAGCAAGTGTCTAAGGTCAGATTTGAACTCCTCACTCCAGGGTTGGTGCTTTATCCCCTGCACTAAATATTGAATAAAGGTTATGGTTATTATTGCTTTTTGCTTTCTACTGTTATGATTATTATTGCTTTTGCTTTATAATTTATTAAATATTTTATATTTAAGAGTTAGTGGTGTCATGATTTTGTGCAAATGCTAAATGCAACAGTGGGGGCTCAAGATCTAAGCTGATGAATAATAGGAGTGCATCCATATATCCACCTATACTAATGTTACTCCTTGGACTTTAAGAGAGATTTTGAGTCACAGTAATGTGGTATGCTTCATTCTAGAGTGCAGTTTTGGTCAATGGATCAACCCAGAGAGTAAGAATGGGAACTCATGTGACACTCAAGCTACATATAGATCGTTGGTGTTACATCATTCTCATTTCTGAGGTCCTTGTAGAATTTGTTATAACATTTTCTCCTTCCTCAGAGGTTTTAATTTCAATTTCCTGGGCTGACAAATTCTTGTTCATTGTGTTGACCAATTCTCTACATCAGAGGTGTCATATATGCTGTTCGTGAACCACCACATTCCCCAAGTGTGGGCCATGCAAGATTAAAATGTTTGACAAAATAAATAAAAAATACAACAAAACATAGATAAGATTACATTTTAAAACAGAAAAGCATAAAATTTTCTTTGAATGGAGTTTTGTGATTATAAAAATAAATTATTTATTAAGTGTTTATTAATGCTGTTTTGTTAGTATTTATTAGCATGGTTACAGTTCTAAAAGAATAATTTTCCATTCTTAAATATCTGCTTGGTATTGATAATTTTGGAGGAGGCACGTAGATGATAGATAGGTGGGAGGAGGGTGAGGAGGTAGTTTATACAATAATAATAGTTTGTACAAGAAGTTTGCCAGAGGAAGCTCTGAGTAGGGTTGTAAGGAGAGGCACAGTAGGAGGGAGTTCCAGTTTTGCAAAAATTATAGACAAGTTTGTGGCACATGGAAGGCAGAAGTCAGAACCTTATACAAACACATGAGCAAAATGGCAAAACAACCCTAGAAATCTCTCAGTTCATAGCCTGCTTCTGTCTTTGCAAATCGTAATCTGTTTGGTATTGTGGGTTGTTTTTTTTTTTTAGAAAATGCAGAAAAATATTTATTATAAAGAATTTTGCAATATTTTTAGTATCTGAAGATCTATTAATAAAAAGTAGGAATGTCAATTTTTTTTTTGCAAGTAGCTGTAAATGATATATTTTCATTGACTAAGTGCCTTGTGGCACACTGAACATACCTTACATTTCTATACATGGGGACTAAACTTCCTGTGCAAGTGTTGAAGCATATTGTGAGTTAGGTGGCCTTCTTAGGTAAACTAAAGCTTCGTTCATGTTGGTGAAGTACCTTGTTGGTGGACAGTATGCTAATATGGATACTAAGCAGATGAGACACTGTTACTTCTGAGAAAGTAAAAGAAAATGAAAGGGATAAGGGAGAGTGGGAGCGGGATGGGTACCATCTCTTCCTTCAGTTGATGTTCTTTTCATGGCATGTTCTGTCTCTCGCACCATGCTAATTGATTCCTTATGTAGCCTAGTGAAGGAAGGCTTTGAGCCGCCTACATAAGTAAATTTCACACTTAATGTTCTTTTTAAATACAATTCTTGAGTTGACTTTTGCAATTGATCCATAATTTTGATCTGTGGGCTTCTAAGTTCATTCTATGTTAAGTGAGATGAAGGAAATTATATTTGGTTCTTTTATATTCACTGTATCTTGTTGATAAATCATTTCAATTGTGTCTCACTTTTTGTGATTCCTTTTAGGGGTTTTCTTGGCAAAGTTTTTTTTTTAGTATTTTAGTATTTAGCATTTTCTTCTCCAATTCGTTTTACAGATGAGGAACTAAGACAAATAGGGTAAAGTGACTTGCCCAGGGCCACACAGCTGGTAAATGTCCGAGGCCACATTTGAACTTATGAAAATGATACTTCTTGATTCTAAGCCTAGTGCTCTATCTACTGCACCACCTAGCTGCCCTTTAATGTGTCTTTACTATAGACTATATAGACTATATATATCAGGGGCAGCTAGGTGGTACAGTGGATAGAGTACCAGTGCAGGAGGCAGGAGGACCTGAATTCAAATTTTGCCTCAAACACTTGATACTCACTAGCTGTGTGACCTTGGGCAAGTCACTTAACCCTCATCCTGGGTTCTCCAGTCATCCTGATGAATATCTGGTCACTGGATTCAGATGGCTCTGGAGGAGAAGTGAGGCTGGTGACCCTCCCTCACTCAAAACAAAGTCAAGTGCAAGTCTTGTCATTATTTCTCTGATGCCATGGTCTTCTTTGTCAATGAAGGATGAACACACACACTATAGGTAAGAAAGGTTAAGAGAGAAATTATTGATAAAAACTTATTTTAAAATATTTTTTAAGAGAAAAAAATACTGTATGCCATATGAGAAGGATCTTGGGGAGGGAGATAGGGAAGGATACATGGGATATTGTGGTGATACAAGAAACAGAAAATAATAATATTAACAATATTTTTAAAAACAGTTTGAGAGTCTTTTCTAAAACATAAGCAAGTTTAAAAATCACAAATATATTTTTAGTTAGAAATATAAGATTATAAATTATTTGTTTTTAAACTTATTTACTTTACTTTTTATTTTGTAGGAAGGGTATAAATGTCACATTCTAAGAGCAGTAAGGGAAGATCCATACAAGAAGAATGCAGAATGTTTCAGACAAGATGGAAGTTAGATTTTCTCAAGTAAAAAAAATATGAGATTTTTACGTGTAATCTGTAGACCCAGTATTAGAGTCTTCAAAGGATATAATTTAAAATACCACTATGAAGTCCACCATTCTGAGAATACTCAATAATTAAATAAAATGAGAAGATAAATTAAGATATTTGAAATCTGCATTTCAAAAACAACAAAAATATTTACAAAATCCATGAAAAGAGTGAGAGTGAGATCAAATCCATCTATATTATTTCAGAACTTGGAGCTAAGCATTCAAAATATTTTAGTCAAGGTGATTTTGTGAAGGAGTCTGGTGAAAGCCACTAAAATTTTTTGTCTTGAAAAAGTTAAATCTTTTCAGAATGTTTCATTACCCCAGAACATTCTTGCCAGAATGATTAATGAAATTTCTTCTGAAACCAATGGAAACTTAAAATCAGAAAATTGATTTTTTTCTACTGCAACTGATAAAAATAAAAATATTAATTAATTGGTGCAAATAACTAATTTTTTGAGCATGTGACGAAAAGCATACTGTGAGTGAAGAATTGCTTGATATTTTGTCTCTTAATGACACTACAAATAGGTAAATATATTTTTAAAGAAGTACATGAATTTTAGGAAAAATATAAGCAAAATATGTGTGCATGTGTGTGTATGTGTGTGTGTGTGTATGAGTGTGTACGTGTGTAGCAGATGATCCAGCAGCAACGAAAGGGAAGTCAAACAGATTTGTAGCTAAATTATTGCCTAAGCAGATTGAAATTGTTCCTGATAGTAAGTTTCATGTTTACTGTGTTATATGTCAGGAAGTGTTGCTCTTAAAATAGTGAAAACGGAACATGTGCTGATTTATTTTTTAAAAAAAGTCAATTTTATACAGTCTTGAGGACTGAATCAATGATGATTTTCTTCATTACTCTTGAAAATTGAAAGTGAGCAAGAAGATATACCTTATCACACTGAAGTTTGCTGGTTTTCCTGTCTTAAAGTTTCAAAGTGACTTAAGGAATTTCACCATAAAATCAAAATGTTTTTTAGAAGCAAGACCTGTAACAGCATCCCAACATACACAGAGGGGTCTGCTATCTAGGTCTGCATTCATAAAAGGAAAGCAACTTTCAAGGGGCTAACAATCACTTTAATCAAGCACATGTATCATTCCTTTAACCAAGCACATATATCATTCATTTAGTTCAGGAAGTCAGCAACTCTAAATTTCAAAGAAAATACAGAGAAATCAAAGATCAAAAGACATGACTTCCTCTGACTGAATTCAACAGACAGTTGGACCCCAACTGTCTGACCATAGTCACCAGAGAGGGAAGCACTAACATCTGGTTTTTAAAGCTGGGGGGCTCCTTAAAGCGACTCAACAAACACTTTCAATCAGTAAGTCCCCAAAGTAAAACCTCAACTCAGAGTATTTATAATTGTTTTAGAGCCAGAGGGCATCACAACCCTTGAGAACCAGTGCCTCATTAACAAAAGGCTTGGGCTTTCCCACAAATCTTCTCTAATCAAATTCCCCTTAATGGGCAGGCCCATTAATGGGTGAGGAAGATCTTTAATCACATTAAAAATAATTAACAGTACAAATACTTATACTGTTCCTAGTTAAAGAAACTTTTGTTTCTGTACTTTACTCCTTGTAAAGACTCTTGGTAGATAAAGGCAAGATTCAGAGGTACTTGATTATGCTAAAACAAAAACAGCAAAAGATCCTAGTTTGCTTGCCATTATAATATCCGCCCTTCTAGTATCCTTGGCCTTACAAATCTAAATGGCCATGGATCCTGGAACAAACAGAAGCATTATACTTCTTGCTTATGGTAAAGCAAAAACAGCAAAAGATCCTACCTTTCTTGCCCTTGCAGAGTTACAAAAAACCTTAATGAATACTGGTTTCAGGATTTAGCTTTCATTGTATGTGTTACAGGACATTTAAATGAGTAGAACTTAAAACTTGAGTGTCAAAATCAGATTGCAACATTTAAAACATTTAATATCAAACTTGATCTTTGGGAAAGGCAATTAAAAATTGTGATTTGACTCATTTTCTTCCATGTAAAAATTATTGAGTAATTTGGTTCTTGTAATTTCAGCAAGTATGCCACGAATATTCAGGAATTACTATTTAGATTTGAAAGATTTTAAATGTGTGAAAACAATTTTTTTACTTTTCCACACTCCATTATTTTTATGTTGAGAAAGCATAAAATAACATCAAATAGAACTTGTTGAAATTCAGCGTAACATAGTGCTAAAAGTATAATCAAGTTAGTGTTCCAGATTTTTACTCTTACTTGCCAAGACATTTTGTTGAAATGTGTGTATTTGCTTCAAGAATCTTAGCAATGTTTGATAGGACATATCTATGTGAGCAGTTATTTTCAATTTTTAAAACTATCAAAAGTTCAAAATAGGGCAAGATTAACAAATGAACATTTATCATGTATGGTAAAAATTATCATAAAAGTTTATGCCCAATATTGATAAAAAATAGTCCCCAGCAAGAGACATTAAGTTTCTAGCAAACAATGTTAAATTAATTTTGAGTCTTTTGTGGTGATATGATTTGTGATGATTTGGAATCTAGTCAATATTAAAAACATAAAACTGCATGCTTCTTTTTATCTGAAATTAGTTCCTACCTGGTTTGTATGTGGTAGACCTGGAGTAGGAAAGACTTGAGTTCAGTCTGGCCTCAGACACTTAATGACTGGGTGATGTTAGACAAGTCACATACCATCTGTTTAACTCAATTTTCTTCTCTGTACGTTGGGGATAATAATAGCATGTACCTCCCAGGGTTGTTATGAGAATCAAATGAAATAATATTACAAAGTGCTAAGTATAATGCCTGACACATAGAAAAACTATATAAATATTAGATATTATTATTATTCAAACAAATGATCAAATTCATAACAATAACTTGTTTCTAAAAATGTATTAGCCAGATCTAGTTCCTTCCTGATTTTACTTTGTTGATATGCTAATAAAAATACAGAGAGATAAACACGTGTGATTTTCTAAGTCAATATTTGGCAGCAGAAGTCCTTACTTAGAATTTAGTGGCTTCAACCTCTATTTGAGTTAGACACAACTGCACTACATTGTTTGCTCTTGTGTCCATGTCAGTCCATATTCTCTTGGTTACTCTATGGTTTCTTTCCAAAAATCCAATTCTAAACATTAACCTCTCCCTTCTATACCATACTATCATTGAAACAAAATCAGGCACTGGCAAACCTTCCCATATCCACTGCTGCCCATTCTCTGATCTTTTCAGACCATTGGAGTTAGAGGTTATTAGTGACTTTTGGGATGAGGGTCAATATTTCAGGGAAATTTTTTTCTGCTTTTGAAATGTTGTAGCATAAGGTTGGGTTACATATGGGATCCTGGGCAAGATGTCTGACATCAAGGTTATAGAACCATATTATCCTAATTTAAAAAAAATTACTTGTTATGCTTTTTGTTTTTATGCCATATTTCTAGATATATCCCTCTAACTCCTCTGGAATAGAAGTCTCCTTCATAATAAAGGGAGAAAAAACTAAGCCAAAACAACAAATAGGAAAAGATCTGAAAATGTATGCAGCATTCTGTAGAATGGTCCCTTTCCTCCAAGAAGAAGGAGATCGATTTACTTTTAAATCCTCCAGAACTATTATTGACTTTAAAATTACTCAAGGTTCAACTTCCTTTGAATGATGTTTTCGTAGGATTGTTATAATTGTTTGGATAGTGCTCTTCTCATTTGATGCACTTCACTGTGTGCCAATTCATACAAATCTTCCTATGTTATTCTGACACTCAGTGTGGTACAGTGAAATGTTGGCTAGTGTTAGAGTCGAGGACCTGGGTTCTAATCTTGCCTCTCCATGCGTGTGTGTGTGTGTGTGTTCGTCCTTGGTTGATGAAGAAGACCATGCCATCAGAGAAATAATGACAAGGATTGTACTTGCCTTTGTTTTGAGTGAGGGAGGGCTGTGCAGGTTACCAATCTCACTTCTCCTCCAGAATCATCTGAATCCAGTGACCAGATAAATTCATCAGGAGGACTGGAGATGACCCAGGATAAGGCAATTGGGGTTAAGTGACTTGCCCAAGGTCACACAACTAGTGAGTGTCAAGTGTCTGAGTTGTGATTTGAACTCAGATCCTCCTGATTCCTGCACTGGTGCTGTATCCACTGCACTACCTAGCTGCGCCCCCTCTCCATGCACATAGCAGCAGGAATGCACATATCAAGCCTGACACTGGCCCTCAAGTTCCTCTCTGCCTTGTCTGCTTTCCCTGAGCCCAAATCTCCAAACAGCAGTCCTGAGAAGTGGATGTTTTCAGTTTTGTGGGTAATGTCATGAGTTCAAGATATCAGGACCTGATTGCCTAATAGGAAGTGATTTCTGAATCAATTCAGAAGATATGACTTACCAAGAAAATCCAAGTTATTCCATTGCTTACAAGAAGATCTGGACTTATGAGTTGTTTGAACAGTATAGATCAGAGGCATATTACTTTTTCTTAATGTGAAGAAGCTGTTGATCAGTTGTAGAAAGTTGTTTTAACCTCCTAGAAAATAAGCAGTGTTACTGTTTCTTATTTTAAGTTTTTGTTGAGTATATCATTTGTGTTTTATGCATTTTTTGGTAGTGAAGAAAAAAATAAGTAGCTATCTCATACTTGATTATTTACTACTTTCCATATCCAGTACCTCTCTAGAAAGGACCTTTTCTAAAAGTTCATCCCTTTGGCTTGCAAGATCCTAGATATGAGGCATGTTTAAGCTTTGTTATAGAGATTTTCCTACGAACTCTAGGGTGGGGCCATAATGAGACAGAGAGTTAAAAAAAAAACGTGACTGATCCTACTTAGGACTGAGCTCAGTCCATGTGAGTCCAGATCAAATCCCCTTAGTAAGAGCTGATATCTTGTGTGTGCCATGGGATATCTGTGGATATTTTATATTTATTTAAAATCCCTTAAGAGAGTAACCTCACACCCTTACTAGTTGTGTGACTCTGGGCTAATCACTTAACTCTGTCTTCCTCAGTTCCTCATGAGAGATGAGCTGGAGAAGGAAATGGCAAAACACTCCAGTATCTTTGCCAAGAAAGCCCCAAATGAGGTCATGAAGAATCAGACATAACTGAAATGACTCAACAGCAAAAATGATAGTCCAAGAACAAATATTGTGCTAAGGCAGAAACATTGGTGTGGTATATTAGAGGACAAAGGGGCAGTTCCTGAAAAGGACCAGAGCCAAAGCACTAAACTTCACCAACTAAATAATGCTCCTCTTGTCTTTGCCCCCAATTCCCACAAATAAAATCAGTCAACCATCATTTATGAAGTACTTACTATGACTTGAGTCTTCTGCAGACGCATATATTCCCCATTTTAAAAAGTTTCTAGCTTCTCAAGATCATAGATGGAAGGCACCTTGAGGTTCATCCAGCCCAAACCCCTGATTTTACAAATAAGGAGACTGAGGTCCAATGAAGTAACTTGTTCAAGGTTACACAGGCAGTAAGTGTCAGAATTGGGATTTAAACTAAGATCCTCTGGTTACAAATCCAGCAATTAAATGCTTTTTGACTGACTAACTTGATGTCTAATCTAAGTTTTTGGAATCATAAGGAAAGCAATGCAGCTGAGGGTGGAGGGAGAGGAGATAGGCAGAAAGAATATATAGCTCTGAGGCTTGAACTGACCACTGGTGCTGACTGCTATGATCCTCTGACTATAAATCCAACACTTTAAATGTTTGGTGACTGACTAATTAGACAGTTTTTCCTAGTCATTCGCATAGTGCTTCTAGTAAGTATTTATTTCCTTCACTACAAAAAAAAGAAAAAAGTTAAAATCCCAAAGATTCATAAGTCCTCATTAACAACAGTTGGCATTGCACCAGACTCCATGGAGAACTGGGTCAAAAAGAAGGAATACAGAGAAAAAAATACTTAGAGGTCTTTTAGCCATAGTAGGGCACCACAGATGAAAGTTAAGGTAGATGAAAAGGGACACATATATCAGTACTTAGAACACATGGCTCTGCAGCTACATGGCCTTTCAGCTGAAGCATTTTCAGTAAGTTTGCCAAAATGAGAATAGTGGAATGCCTCAGAGATTTCCAAGGGCACCATTCTTGGGCCTATAGGAGCAGACTCAGCTAGCTCAATTTGGGATATGATTATTATGCAGATTGCCCAATGGTGAGATCTGCGGTTAGCCTATGGAGGAGTACGAGGAGATCACTCCAACAACCTAAAAGATACAGATGTCCTCTATGCCACCCTTATTAGGGATTAGGAACAAGTGTGCTGTCACATACACATAGAAAGACAAAAGAAGGTAATTTCCTGGGAGCTTCAATCACAAACACAACTATACTTATGTATATTCTTATATATAGGGGAAAAAACAAGTATTTCCATCTGATACCTCAGAAGCATAATCCCCCTGTACCACCTCTGCATTACCTCAGTCTCTGAGGGTGGAGGGGGATTAGATTTACACCTTACCTGAGGTCCTATATAGCATTAGTTCTACCAAATTCAAATCACTATCCTGGGTGGATAGTTTCACAGAGTTTCCCTGCTGGCCTGCAACATCTAGCCTGGACTCTTGGGCTCCTAGGCCCCAGTACTTAAGCTTCTAGAATTCCACTCCCGACCTCCACCTCCTGAATCTAGAACCAAAAAGAACAAATGATAGAAGAATCTTTCCTTAATATAATAAGAAGTAACAAACTAAAACTAAGAATAAACAATATTTGTAATGGAGAAAGGCTAAAGGTCTTTCCAGTAAGATGAGGGAAAAATAAGGATCAGCACAATTATCTGATATAATTCTAGGAAAGCTAGCTATATATTAGCAATATGATAAGAAAAACTGGGGCAGAGCCAAGATGGCAAAACAGAAAGACGGGCCTGCCTAGTTCTGCCCCCATAGCCCATAAAATACCTGTAAAAATGACTCTAAACAAATTCTAGAGCAGCAGAAGCCACAAAATGACCGAATGAAAGAGAATCCCAGCCCAAGAGAGCCTGGAAGGCCATCAGGAAAGGCCTATTGCACCAGACTCAGAGCGGAGCGCAGACCAGCCTCGGTCATGTGGCACAGCACGGACAGGACTGGAGCAGGCCTCAGGGCACAGAATCACAGGTAGCAGTTGCAGTTTCCAGATTTTTCAACTTCAAAGGTCAGTAGGAAAGCTTTTCCACCTGGATGAGAGGGGAGTGCCATCTGCCCCAGACCCAGCCTTGGGTTGCAACAGCATCCACTTTTGGATCCCTCAGTGTAAAGGCCCTGGGAGAATCCAGTGGCTGATCTGGGTCTCTATTCTGAGTGGCAGTCCTGGGTGAGGAGGAGTGCTGGTATGGTGGAGCTGCGGTGGCTGTGGAGAGTGAATCCTACTCTCAGATCCTGGGCAGAAAAGAGTGCTTGTGGTTGTTCATAGACCAGAGTGCAGGCCAGGAGAGGAGTAAACTCCTCTCCCTTGATTGTGTCATCTTGGAGGAAGTGAGAACTTACAGGTCCCTAGAGTATACCCATCACTTGACAAAGGACTCAAAGGACAAGTAACTGATTGGGAAAATGCCCCCAAAAGGGAAAAAAATGACTATAGAAATTTACTTTCTTGGTGAAGAGGTGTTTTCTTCCATCCTTTCAGATAAGGAAGAACAAAGCATACCATCAGAGGAAGACATCAAAGTCAAGGCTTCTACATCCAAAACCTCCAAAATAAATATGCAGTGGTCTCAGGCCATGGAAGAGCTCAAAAAAGATTTTGAAAATCAAGTAAAAGAGGTGGAGGAAAAACTGGGAAGAGAAAGGAGAGTGATGCAAGAAAATTATGAAATGTGAGTCAATAGCTTGCTAAAGGAGACCCCAAAAAATGCTGAAGAAAGTAATAACTTTAAAAATAGCACTTGTGGGGCAGAGCCAAGACGGCGGAGTAGAAGGACGCACGTTTACAAGCTCCGAAACCAAAAGCCCATAGATTTAATGTAAAAAGAGTCCCCCATAACTTCTGGGTCAATACAAGGTGTGCAGAAGCAGAGGTGAAGAGATTTCCGTTCCAGGGAGCCCTGGAGACCCATCCCCAGAGTCCGGCATGCCTCGGAAAGTGGACCCCACCCCCAACGCTGCCTTGGCCGCGGCCCCAGAGAAGCTGATCCGAGCAGGCTTCAGAGACGGAAGCTCCGGCAGCCGGGAAAGTCCCTCCGCCCACAGAAGCAGGTCAGTGAGAGAGGCCGGGCTGGAGGAGAGGGGAAGCAGGGCGTCTCTGTGACTCGGGCCCCCTCGGGAGGAAACGGCGGTGGCAGAGACGGGGGCAGGAAGCGGTGGAGGCAGAGGTGTGGGCGGTGGCTGAGGCGGCAGCGGACCGGGACCCAGGAATCCCCCAGCAGCAGGCAGGATCTTCATTACGGAAGATTCCTGCATAGGTCCTGACGGAGTTGAGCCTGGGAGACGGCCCTGCCCCCACCCTGCTCTGTTACTGAAGGCTTCTGCTTAAAGCCCCCAGGGGAGCGGGGTTTGGGAGGCGGGCCCCCCACCCCGCCCCCACCCGCTCCATTCCTGAAAGTCTCTGCAAGCCCCTGAGGGATCAGAGTCTCGGAGGCGGCCCTGGCCCCACCCCAGCACCTGAACTAAAGCTCACTGATTGACAGCCGGCAGGAGGAAAGCCCATTTAAATCTCAGAGGCCAAGCACTAGCTGGGCGGATCCAGGTGGGGGTGGAAAGGAATCTCAGAAGTCAAGTAACTGGCTGGGAAAATGCCTAGAAAAGGGAAGAAAAATAAGACTTTAGAGAGTTTTTTCCAACAAATGCAAATGATCCCGACCTTCGGATCTGATGATGAGGACGTATCCTTGCCATCAGGGAAAGACGTGGAGGGCGGGGCCTCAGTACCCCAGACACCCCAGGGGGGTGGCGAGTGGGCTCAGGCCCTGGAAGAGCTCAAAAATGATTTTGAAAAGCAAGTTAGACAGGTGGAGGAAAAACTGGGAAGAGAAATGTCAGAGATGCAACAAAAGTATGAAAACCGGGTCAATACCTTGGTAAAGGAGACCCAAAAAAATGCTGAGGAAATTAACACCTTGAAAAATAGGCTCACCCAATTGGCAAAGGAGGTTCAAAAAGCCAATGAGGAGAAGAATACTTTCAAAAGCAGAATGAGCCAAATGGAAAAAGAGGCTCAAAAGCTCACTGAATTTAATAGTTCTCTCAAAATTAGAATGGAACAGATGGAGTCTAATGACTTTCTGAGAAACCAAGAAATCACCAAACAAAACCAAAAGAACGAAAAAATGGAAGAGAATATGAAATATCTCATGGGAAAAACAACTGACCTGGAAAATAGATCCAGGAGAGACAATTTGAAAATTATGGGACTACCTGAAACTCATGATCAAAAAAAGAGCCTAGACATCATCTTCCATGAAATTATCAAGGAAAACTGCCCTGACATTCTAGAACCAGAGGGCAAAATAAGTATTGAAAGAATCCATCGATCACCACCTGAAAGAGATCCAAAAAGAGAAACTCCTGGGAACATTGTGGCCAAATTCCAGAACTCCCAGCTCAAGGAAAAAATCTTGCAAGCAGCTAGAAAGAAACAATTCCAGTACTGTGGAAATACAATCAGGATAACCCAAGATCTAGCAGCTTCTACATTAAGGGATCGAAGGGCGTGGAATAGGATATTCCAGAAGGCAAAGGAACTAGGACTCAAACCAAGAATCACCTACCCAGCTAAACTGAGTATAATACTTCAAGGGAAAATATTGTCTTTCAATGAAACAGAGGACTTTCAATCATTCTTGATGAAAAAACCAGAGCTGAAAAGAAAATTTGACTTTCAAACACAAGAATGAGAAGAAGCATGAAAAAGTAAACAGCAAAGAGAAGTCTTAAGGGACTTACCAGAAGTGAACTGTTTACACTCATACAGGGAAAGACAATATTTCTAACTCTTAAAACTTTTCAGTATCTGGGTAGTTGGTGGGACCACACACACACATGTACACGCATGCACACACATACACACATGCACACACATACAGAGATAGAGAGCACAGATTGAACTGAATAGGATGGGACCATACCTTAAAAGAAACTAGGGTAAATGGTGAGAGAGAAATGTAGGGGGAGGAAAGAGAGGGAAAGGGAAGGGGGTAACTATATGTCATTTAAGAGGCAGGTAGGAGTTTTTCTTAGTGGAGGGAAAAAGAGGAGAGCTGAGAAAAAAACAAAACAAGAAGTTTACCCTCATCACATTTGACTAAACGAAGGAGTGAAATGCACACTCATTTTGGTATGAAAACCTATCTTACAGTATAAGAAAGTGGGGGAGAAAGAGATATTGCAAGGGGGGGTGATGGAAGGGAGGGCAAAGGGAGGAGGGAGCAATTTGAAGTCAACACTTGGGGAGGGACAGGATCAAAAGACAGAAGAGAAACAAGGAGGGGCAGGTTAGGAGGGATGGTAATCCAGTTAGTCTTACACAACACGACTATCAGGGAGGTCATTGGCAGAACTACACAGATATGGCCTATGTTGAATTGCCTGCTGTCCCAAAGAGAATGGGTGGGGAGGGAGGGATGGGGAGAATTTGGAACTCAAAGTTTTAGGAACAACTGTTTAGTATTGTTGTTGCAACTAGGAAAGAAGACATACAGTTAAGGAGGAATAGAAAGTCATCTGGCCCTACAGGAGAAAAGAGAAGATGGAGACAAGAGAAGGGAGAGATGACAGAAGAGAGGGCAGATTGGAGATAGGGAAAATTAGGTTGCTTGGGGTATTGGGGTGGGGGGAGGGGATAAAAGGGGAGAAAATTTGGAACCCAAAAATTTGTGAAAATGAATGTAAGAAAATTAAATAAATAAATAAATAAAATTAAGAAAAAAAAATAGCACTTGTGGCTACAGGAGAGCAGAAGATCTGGTCACAGTTACATGGCCAAAAGGAGTGCTAGTACTTTTGACTACAGGGGAGCAGAGGCCTTTCTTGGATAAAGACCAGAGCACAAAGCAGGAGAAACGCGACCACACTTCTCCCAGGATCATGGAAGCACTGAAAACTTGAAGATCTCCAGAATTAACTCTGTAAACAGGAGTGCAGAAAAGGTCTAAAGCTTGGGACCGTGCCTCCCCATCCCCAGGTGAGCTGATACCAACTTTGACATAAAGTTGAAAAGTAAGAAATAAGCTTGGGATTTCCCAAAAAGCAAAACAGGAACTTGATCATAAAAAGCTACTATGGTGGCAGGAAAGACCAAGACACAATCTCAGAAAAAGACAACAATGTGAAAACAGCTACAACCAAAGCCTCAAAGATAAATAATTTGGACACAAGCACAACAAGAATTAAAGAAAGAGATAAGAGTGAGAGAGCAAAAATTTGGAAAAGAAATTAAAGTGATGCAAAAAAAATTATGGAAAGAGAAATAACAATTTGGTAAGAGGTACAAAAATATTAAAGAAAATAACACCTTAAAAAACAAAATTGACCTAATGGTAAAAGAGACACAAAAACTCATTAAAGAAAAGAACTTAGAAATAGAATAAATCAAATGGAAATAGAGGTACAAAAATTCACTAAATAAAAGAATTCCTTAAAAATCAGGATTGGCCAAAGGGGAAAAGAGTTACAAAAGCTCATTGAAGCGAATAATTGCTTAAAAATTAGAATTGGGCAAATGGAAGCTGGTGACTCCATAATACATCAGTCAACAATAAAATGAAGTCAAAAGAATGAAAAAATAGAGGAAAAGGCAAAAATTCTAAAAGGATAAACAACTGACCTAAAAAATAGATTGAGGAGAGATAATTTTTTTCATCAGTACATTTTATTGGGATGTAGATAGAGGTAGTTTTTTGGTATAGATTATGAAGAGGCCAGAAAACCAAAATATCCATGCACTGAAAGAGTAGGAGTCACACCTACAGTTCCCAGGTGTAGGGAAGCCAGGTGTAACTTAGCTCTCATTGCCACTGTCTCCAAGGGTGTGCTTCTCAAAAAGATATTCTGCTATGCCAGAAGCAGGGCCCCCATTTTGCACAGGTTGGTTACGTGATCACCCAGTTGTTTGATGAACTTTGCCTTTTCATCCAGGTAGTGGGTTTCAATGAAATCACATAAATGGGAGTCATTCTTGTCAGTTGCCAGCTTGTGCAATTCCAGTAACCACTGACTGATATTTTCTTCCAAGTGCAGAGCACACTCCATTGCATTTATCCCACTCTCCCAGTCATCTTGGTCTGGTTTCTGTATATCTTGCAGGAAGATCTGGCCACCATGTTGATTTTGGAATTTCATCAGTTTCTTAGCATTCCCCCTCTCCTCATAGAATAGGTGAAGGAAATACTTGGCAGAGTTCTTCAATGCCATGTCATCTTGGTCAAAGTAGTAAGACATGGACCCATAGACATAGGAGGCATAGAGCTCTAGGTTGATCTGCCAGTTGATGGTGCATGCTACTTGAGAGGTAGGACCTGAGAAGTGTTGGTTAGTGTAGGTGAATGTGGAGAAGTGCCTAAGGAATCAAGCAGTGGGTTCTGTTCAAGCACTGTTGAAGCAGGAAACCACAGTGACTCCCCTTCCCTGCACTTCTGGCTGAGGAGAGATAACTTAAGATTGGACTATCAGAAAACCATGATCAAAAAAAGAGCCTAGACATTATATTTCAGGAAATTATAAAAGAAAACTACCCTGATATCTTAGATACAGAGAGTAAAATAGAAACTGAAAAAATTTGACCACCTCCTGAAAGAGATACCAAAATGAAAACTCCAGGGAATGTTATTTCCAAATTCTACAGCTCCCAAGTCAAAGGAGAAAATATTACATGCAGCTAAAAAGAAACAATTCAGGGGGGCAGAGTCAAGATGGCGGAGTAGAAAGACTCACGTATGCTAGATCCGAACCCATAGCCCATGGATTTAATGTAAGAAGAGCTCCCCACAAGTTCTGGATCACTGCAGGGTGTGCAGATACACAGTGGAAGAGATTTCCGTTCCAGAGAGCCCTGGAGAGAAATCCCCAGGGTCCGTCGCGCCCCGGAAAGCGGACCCCACCCCAGCGCTGCCCTGGCCAGGGCCCCAGAGAAGCAGGCTTCAGGGATGGAATCTCCGGCGGCTGCGAAGGTCCCTCCACCCACAGGCACTCCAGGTCAGTGAGAGAGACAGCTGGGCTGGACGAGAGGGGAGTGGGGTGTCTCCGTGGCTCGGGCCCCCTCGGGAGGCAGCAGCTGAGGCAGAGGCAGGGGCAGGAAGTGGCAGAGGCAGAGGTGGCGGCCCGGGACTCCCCAAGCAGCAGACAGGATCTTCATTACTGAAGGTCTCTGCATAAACCACCTGAAGGAGCTGAGCCTGGGAGGTGGCCCTGTCCCTACCCACTCCATTACTGAAGGTCTCAGCATAAAGCCCCTGAGGGACCTGAGCCTGGGAGATGGCCCTGCCCCACCCGCTCCATTACTGAAGATCTCTGCATAAAGCCACTGAGGGAACTGAGCCTGGGAGGTTGCCCTGCCCCCACTCCAGCACCAGAACTTAAGCTCACATTGAATAGCAGCCGCACCTTCCGGGAAAGCCCATTTGAATCTCAGACCCCAAGCACTAGCTGGGCGGATCTAGGCAGGGGTGGACAGGAATCTCAGAAGTCAAGTAACTGGCTAGGAAAATGCCCAGAAAAGGGAAGAAAAATAAGACTATAGAGAGCTTCTTTGAGCAGGTGCAAATGTTCCCACCTTTCGGGTCTGATGACGAGGAAATATTCTTGCCATCAGGGAAAGACGTGGTGGGCAGGGCCTCTGTAATCCCAGACATCCCAGGGGAATGTCGGGTGGGCTCAGGCCTTGGAAGAGCTCAAAAAGGATTTTGAAAAGCAAGTTAGACAGGTGGAGGAAAAATTGGGAAGAGAAATGAGAGAGATGCAAGAAAAGTATGAAAACCGGGTCAATACCTTGGTAAAGGAGACCCAGAAAAATGCTGAGGAAATTAACACCTTGAAAAATAGGCTCACCCAATTGGCAAAGGAGGTTCAAAAAGCCAATGAGGAGAAGAATACTTTCAAAAGCAGAATGAGCCAAATGGAAAAAGAGGCTCAAAAGCTCACTGAATTTAATAGTTCTCTCAAAATTAGAATGGAACAGATGGAGTCTAATGACTTTACGAGAAACCAAGAAATCACCAAATAAAACCAAAAGAATGAAACAATGGAAGAGAATGTGAAATATCTCATGGGAAAAACAACTGACCTGGAAAATAGATCCAGGAGAGACAATTTAAAAATTATGGGACTACCTGAAAGTCATGATCAAAAAAAGAGCCTAGACATCATCGTCCATGAAATTATTGAGGAAAACTGCCCTGACATTCTACAACCAGAGGACAAAATAAGTATTGAAAGAATCCATCGATCACCACCTGAAAGAGATCCAAAAAGAGAAACTCCTAGGAACATTGTGGCCAAATTCCAGAACTCCCAGGTCAAGGAGAAAATCTTGCAAGCAGCTAGAAAGAAACAATTCCAGTATTGTGGAAATACAATCAGGATAACTCAAGATCTAGCAGCTTCTACATTAAGGGATCGAAGGGCATGGAATAGGATATTCCAGAAGGCAAAGGAACTAGGACTCAAACCAAAAATCACCTACCCAGCAAAACTGAACATAATACTTCAGGGGGAAATATGGTCTTTCAATGAAACAGAGGACTTTCAAGTATTCTTGATGAAAAGACCAGAGCTGAAAAGAAAATTTGACTTTCAAACACAAGAATGAGAAGAAGCATGAAAAAGTAAACAGCAAAGAGAAGTCTTAAGGGACTTACCATAAGTGAACTGTTTACATTCCTACATGGAAAGACAATATTTGTAACTCTTAAAACTTTTCAGTATCTGGGTAGTTGGTGGGATCACACACACACACGTACACGCATGCATGCACACACACATACACACATGCACGCACATACAGAGACAGAGAGCACAGATTGAATTGAATAGGATGGGACCATATCTTAAAAGAAATTAAGGTAAATGGTGAGAGAGAAAGGTAGGGGGAGGAAAGAGGGTGAAATGGAATGGGGTAAATTATATGTCATTTAAGAGGCAAGCAGGAGACATTTTAGTGGAGGGAAAAAGAGGAGAGCTGAGAAAAAAAACCAAGAAGTTTACCCTCATCACATTTGACTAAAGGAAGGAATAAAATGCACACTCATTTTGGTATGAAAACCTATCTTACAGTACAGGAAAGTGGGGGAGAAGGAGATAAGCAAGGGGGGGGATGATGGAAGGGAGGGCAATGGGAGGAGGGAGCAATTTGAAGTCAACACTCAGGGAGAGACAGGATCAAAAGACTGAATAGAAACAATGAGAGGCAGGATAGGGTAATTCAGTTAGCCTTACACAACACGACTATTATGGAAGTCATTTGCAAAACTACACAGATATGGCCTATATTGAATTGCCTGCCTTCCCAAAGGGAATGGTTGGGGAGGGAGGGATGGGGAGAATTGGGAACTCAAAGTTTTAGGAACAACTGTTTAGTATTGTTGTTGCTACTAGGAAATAAGACATAGAGTTAATGAGGAATAGAAAGTCATCTGGCCCTACAGGAGAAAAGAGAAGATGGGGACAAGAGAAGGGAGGGATGACAGAAGAGAGGGCAGATTGGAGACAGGGAAAATTAGATTGCTTGGTGTATTGGGGTGGGGGGGAGGGGATAAAAGGGGAGAAAATTTGGAACCCAAAATTTTGTGAAAATGAATGTAAAAAGTTAAATAAATAAAAAAAATAAAAATAAAAATATGCCTAACCAAAAAAAAAAAAGAAACAGTTCAAATATTGTGGAGCTACAGTGAGGATCACACAAAATTTAATGGCTTTCACATTAAAGGAGTGGAGGGTTTAGAAGGTAATATCCTAGAAGGCAAAGGAACTAGGATTACAAGCAAGATTAACCTATCCAGCAAAATTGAATATAATCTTTTGGGGAGAAATGGATATTTAATGAAATAGAGGACTTTCAAGTATTCCTGATGAAAATATCAGAGCTGAGTAGAAATTTTGACATTCAAATATAAGACTCAAGACATAAAGATAAGCATGAATGAGAAATCATAAGGGACTCAATAAGGTTAAACTGTTTACATTCCTATAGAGGAAGATGATTCATGTAATTCTTAAGAACTTTATTGTTATTAGATCTGTTAAAAGTTTAAATAGACAGAGGGCATGGCCTGATTATGTCAGAATAATCTCTAAAAAAAATGAAGGGATGAGAAAGAGGGATTCACTGGGGAAAGGGGGAAGGGAAAGGTAAAATGGGGAAAGTTTTCTCATATAAAATAGGCACACAAGGCAAAACTTTTACCACAGAGGGAAAAAATGTGGGGGAGGACAATGCTTGAACCTCACTCTTATCAGAATTGGTTCAAAGATGGAAGAATATGTATACACTAAGTTATCTATAGAAATCTTATTCAATAGGCATATAGGAGAGGAAGTGGGGAATGATAAAAAGGAGGGTGGATTAAAGGGGGCAGTAGTTAGAAGTCAAATAGACTTTTGAGGAGGGAAAGGGGAGAGAGAGGAAGGGAAAGAAAGAGTGAGAGAGAGAGAGAGAGAAAGAAGAAAGGAAGGAAGGAAGGAAGGAAGGAAGGAGAAGAACAAGAACAAAAAGAAGAAATGGCATAGAGGGAAATACACAGTCATCATAACTCTGAATATGAATGGGATGAGCTCATTCATAAAACAGAAATGGATAGCAGAATGGATTAGAAAGCAGGATCCAATAATATGTTGTTTACAAGGGATACACTTGAAACAGAAAGACATACAGAGTTGAAATAAAAAGCAGAGCAGAATCCAATATGATTCAGCAGAAGTAAAAAAAAGGCATGAGTAGCAATCCAGATCTCAGACAAAGCAAAAGCAAAAATAGACCTAATTAAAAGAGAGACTCAGGGAAACTACATTTTGCTATAAGGTACCATAGACAATGAAGTAATATAAAAAATTTTACAGCAAATTTCTTAGACAAAGAGAACTGATAACTGAGTCAATTTTATAAAAATAAAAAGCCGTTTTCATGATCAAACGATATGAAGAGTAGTTTTCAGAAGAAGAAATCAAAGCTATCCATAGTCATATGGAAATTGCTCTAAGTCAATATTGATTAGAAAATGTAAATTATAGCAACTCTGAGGTACCACTTCACACCTACAAAAAATGACAAATGCTGGAGGGGATAAGAGAAAATAAGTATATTAATGATTAGTGGATTGGTCCAATTATTCTGTAGAATAATTTGGAACTATGCCCGAAGGGGTATAAACTTTATCTACACTTTGACTCAAAAATACCACTGCCAGATCTGTATCCCAAAGAGATTAAAGAAAAAATGAAAAGTATCTATATGTACAAAAAATATTTATAACTGCTCTTTTTTCTGGTGACATGGAGCATGAGGGAATCTCATAAATTGCTGAATGGCTGAACAAGTTGTGGCATATGATTGTGATTGAGTACAATTGCGCTTGTTCATCCTTCATTTTTGAAGAAGACCATGACATCAGAGAACTGAAGACATGACTTGCACTTGATTTTGTTTTGAGTGAGGGAGGGCTGTGCAAGGTCACCAGCTTCACTTTCTCCTCCTGAACCATCACAATTGTGCTATATAAGAAATGAAGAGAGGGCTGCTTTCAGAAAAAAACATGGCAAGACCTATATGAACTGATAAAAAATGAAAGGAAAAGAATTGGGAGATCATTATGCACAGTAAAAGCAATGTTGTAATGATCAACTGTGAAAGGCTTGACTACAAGACAATTCCAAAGTATTTACGAAAACAGTGCTGCCCACCTCCAGAGAGAGAACTGATGAACTCTAAGTGCAAACTGAAGCATGATTTGATCTTTTTTTGCTTTATTTTACAATATGGATAACATGGTAATATTTTACACAATTTCACATGTATATATAATATTGCTTGCCTTCTTGGTGAGGGGGGAGGAGAAGGGAGGGAAGAAGAGCATTTGGAACTCAAAATTTAGAAAGAATGTTTTAATTCATAAATTAATTGAAAATTTTTTAAAGGCAGCAGCTTTAAAAGGAGCAAAGTACAAGAAGCCAGGAAACAGGAGGAAGACATAGTGTTCTCCTCTATGGCTTGCCTTATAATAGGAAGTAGTCATAGAATAAACCCTTGATGTACTATTGAAGTTATATAGGAGTCAGGTGGGAAGAACCAGGCCTGCTATGTCTCAGGTGGTCTCTATTTTGAACGATCACCTTTCTCTAGGAGTCTAGGTAGAACCCTTTGTTATTTTTCAAATATTTTAATGACTCCCTTAAAAACAATTGTACAACAACTAAAGAACAATCTCATCTAATAGTCCATAAGTACTGCATCTATGTGCATTTTTTTTCTTCCATAAAAACTGACAGAAGTCTCGGGCATACCACCTTTTTTTTTAATTATGCAGTTGGCTTGGAACAGCAATTGGCTATAAGCAAAGAAATTGCATTGGAAGAGTTGCCAGAAAGCATAGCTATCTTCTCTTGCAGACGGAGCCCACAGATCTATGAGAATGCAGTGAAGTTTAGAGGCAGAGTGATGCCAAAAAATCTACTTACAAACACTGGACCCTCCAAATGAAGGTTGTGAGACTTTACATGATTGTTTTTATGCCTTTAATCTGATCATCTCTGCTAACAACTCAAATTGACCAATTTGCTATTTCTTATTTAAAACATTCCACCTCCTTTCTTTGTGTTTTTTACACAGGCTATCCCTCAAACCTGGAATATTATCAATTCCTCTACTTCTTAGTGCCCCTTCTTCCTTATGTAACTGAGGGAACATTCTCAGATTTGCCCTTCCTGAAGGGCTATATAGAGCAAGAGCAGATATTACTTGCTTCCAACCCAACACATGAGTATACAAAAGGAGAGACCCATTCATCTCTCCATTTTTTCCCTAGGTGCATGAGAATAAGGAAGACTGCTTTGAGAAGTAATAGCTGACACTAGTCTCCCACCTGGTTGCCACATGCTCATGAGCACATGGAGTTTCTGTTTCTTTTGTGCTTATTCTTTCCTAATCTTAAGTGAATGAGTATCTTAAGATGGATATGCCCAAGATATCCACTGAGTTCAGGAGATCAAGAGGACCCTAAATGTAACACTAAATGTTACATCAGATATACTACCTATGAGCAAAATCAGTAGGAGATTCCACTAGAACTCTACGAGAGATGGTAGCTGGCTGGAGCCACCTTCCAGAGTAGGAAGTTGATTAGTTAGCAACCTTGACCAAGCAGTGGCCTTGTGGCTATTGAGAGGTATGGAGAGATTCTGCACTTGCAGTTGAACCTGAGGAAGAATCAGCACACAGAGTGGCCTATCTCAGTAGAGAAGCAGCCTATACTAGCAGAGGATGACTCCTCCATCAGAGAGCTATACCTAAAGGGAATTTTATGCAGACTCCCCAAAGGAAGAAAAAGATGAAACCCCCAGGCCACACACATATACCTTATACATGGATTCCTTTTGGATTCTTTACTAGAGCTTGTGAGGGCTAGCAAAGTAGGATCTTTTGCTGTTTTTGTTTATACCAAGAAATATAGTGCCTCTGAATAATGTGATTAAAGAGGATCTTCCCCACCCATTGGTGGACCTGCCCATTGAGGGAAGCTTGACTAGGGGAGTTGTTTTGTAGAAGGGTCCCAAGTAACTTTTGTTTTTTCTGTTGAGGCACTAGATCAGAGGGTCATGCCCTCTGGCTCTGAAAAGTGTATAAATACTCTGAGGGTGAGGTTTTACTTTGGGGCTTAATTTTTGGAAGAAGGTTTGTGTACCAGATGAGAGACTCTTGGGAAGCCTCTAAGGAGCCCCCTGGCTTTGAAAACCCAGATGTTAGTGTTTTCCTCTCTGGTAACTATGATCAGACAGTTGGACCTGTCTGTTGATTTGTGATATATATATATATTGATTATGATCAGACAGAGAAAGCCATGTCTGTTGATCTTTGACAAATGTCTATCTTTCTTATTTCTTTCTTATATTCTTGCCATGTGGTGACCTCTATCAAACCCAATATGTGGGAGTGCTGTCTGAAGTACCATTCTCTATGAGAATCTAATTCTAAATACCAGAACAGATTTATACATGGGGGACCTTTATATAAGACTCAACTAAACTTACAGGAAAACCTTGAGAGTGGTAGCAGTTGTTTTCCCTGGGGACCCCAAACTTCAAGTTCAATCAAAGGTATACTTACAAAATAGCATAAGAGCTGCCTTCTGTATAAGAGAACTTCCCTGCTTGTTCTAGATTGTGCTCTCCCCTTCCCACAATTACCTTGTGCTTATTTATCTGCATTAGTTATTTATTGTATCTATGCATGTATTTATTTATTTTATCCCTTCCTCTGCTAGAATGTAAGATTTTTGAAGGCAGATTGGGTTTTGTATCTCCAGTATCTACAGGGCTCTGCATACACTAGGCACTTAATATATACTTGTTGAATTCCATTTAATCCTGTTTTTCCATGTGTGGAGTCCACCCATTGGGAACAGGAAATATTTGAAGACATCAAAGTTAGACAACTGGAAAGAAAATTATAAGGTACTTTCAGGTTTGCCAAGTACCTCTCTCACAATCTCAATGAGGGAAGGAGATACTACACAGATACTACATCATTTTACAAATGGAGAAACTAAGATTCTGAGAGATTAAGAAGAAAAAAGTAATGACTCTGATGTCAGAAGACTCAGGCTCAAATCCTGTCTTTGATGTTTATAGCTGCATGACTTTGGACAAAAGTCATTTCTATCCTGGGATGTAGCAGTTCTAGCATCTGTGAAACAAGACTTGTATTGAATGATCTCTGAGGTCCAGTTCTAAATCTATGATCCTGTGACATCAAATGAGATAATCTTTTTAAAGCATTTAGCACAGTGCCTGGTATGCAGTAGGCACTATATAAATGCTTATTTCCTTCCTGTCTTCTCCTATGATTCTTCTCCACTCAAGTGCCTAATAGATGTTTGAGGAAGGATTAGGATGCAGATCTCCCTGACACCAGATACATCCCTGAAGCCAGTATGGCAGTTTCCTCCACCACTAGCTTGTTGGTCAAAATACGAGAGTCAGATAAAATAATATCCACAGTAGTCATTCATCTCCCACTGAAACGGCAACTGTGCCATTAAAAAGGAAATATACTTGGTTGGTGGCCTTTAAGAGCTTACACTTCAATAAGGAAGAAAAGGCAACACAAGAAATAAAAGCAAGAACCTGATTTTAAAATACCAAAATACATACATAGCCAGTTATAGTATTAAAGCATTAGGTATAGTAACTAAGGGATTACAGAAATTTTGCTGTGTTGAGGAAGAAGAAAAATATTTGCAGGGGGTTTTCCCACCTCAAACCTTTCATATTCCTAGAGAAGAGGAATGATTTCTTTTTAATAGGCAGAGCTGTAAAGAGAATTATCTGCCATGAATCTCTCACTGGAAGCAGACTGCAGGGGGAGGTTACTAAGGTACCTTCTAAGAGGGAAGCCGGAGGAATGACAGCCTCTGCCTAGCACTACAATTTATTGCTAGGAAATTCAGAGATTTGATGGAGAGGCTCAAAGGCAAAAGGAAAAGGACATGAAGCAGTTTAGTTTCCTCTGGGGAAAAGCAACCCTTACAGTCACACACATCAGGAGAATTGGTAGCCATCTGTGTGGTAGGTGAGAGGTTCCAGAAGGAGAGCTTTTTGACCAACAATCAATCGGAATCTCTCTCTCTCTCTCTCTCTCTCTCTCTCTCTCTCTCTCTCTCTCTCTCTCTCTCTCTCTCTCTCCCTCCCTCCCTCCCTCTCCTCCCTCTCCCTCCCTCTCCTCTCTCTCCCTACTCTCTCTCTCTCTCCCTCTCTCTCTCTCCCTCTCCTCTCTCTCTCCCTCTCTCTCTCTCTCCCCTCTCTCTCTCTCTCCCTTCCTCTCTCTCCCTTCCTCTCTCTCTCTCTCTCTCTCTCTCTCTCTCTCTCTCTCTCTCTCTCTCTCTTCTCTCTCTCTCTCTCTCCCACTATTGGTCCTCTCCTTTCCTTTCCTCTATCCCCTACTCCTCCTTCCCTTTCTCCCTCTTCATCTTCTTCCCTCCCTTTCTCTTCCCTACTTCCTCTCTCTCCCTCTTCCTCTCCCCTCTTCTTCCCTTTTCTTTTTCCCTCTCTCCATTCATCCTCCCTCCTCTCTCTCTCCCCTTAACTCTCTCTCCTTCCTCCTTTGCCTTCCTTCTTCTTCTTCTTTCTTCTTCTTCTTCTTCTTCTTCTTCTTCTTCTTCTTCTTCTTCTTCTTCTTCTTCTCTCTCTCTCTCTCTCTCCTCTCTCTCTCTCTCTCTCTCTCTCTCTCTCTCTCTCTCTCTCGGCTTTGTTTTTGTTCATGTGTTTTTTTAGTATTGTTGACAGAAGCTTAACAATCACTTCCACCAATTCTTTCAATCCCAAGGATGTAGTTTGCCTCTTCCTTATGCCTTGAATTCAGTGGGAGCACTTAGGTACTCTCTTATTGGGGCATGAAGGGCAGCATGATATAGTGAATAAAGAACTAGCCTGGGAGCCAGGAATATCTGAGTTAAAGTCTCACCTCTGACATATTGTGTGCATGAACTTGGGCAAGTCACTTAATATCTTTGTGCTCTAGGTAGCTCTCTAAGACAGAGAATCTGGGTCCATGGATAGATTTCACAGGTCAGAGGGTCCATGAAATTTTTGGTGATTGATTTTCTTTGTAATACTATATATTATATTTTATGCATTTAAAAACATTCTTCTGAAAAGGGATCAGTGGGCTTCACCAGTCCATGACACATAAACACCCAAAAAAGATTTAAGACTTAAAATTGCAGAAGAGGTGCCAACTTGAATAGGCAGAGGGAGTTCTGTCCTCTGGGAATTCCCTATACTAATGAAATTTCAGGTCCAGTCCTTCTCCCTCTCCATATCCAACTGCCTGCAGGGCAGAGAAGGTTGAGAGTCAGGTTCTGAAGAAATGAACCCGACAGAGAGGAAGAGGTGAGCCACTCAGTGTGCTGTTTGAGACATACAGGCAGCCACGTGCTGAGGTCAGCTTGGACTTGCTTGGGAGAGAAGTCAGTTGTTAAATTTTCAATGTGAGCATTTATACCTTAGAAATCAGTAACTTTTACAAATGAGGACTGGATTTATTGCTTTACTGATTGTCTAGGATTAAGAAATTGAAAATGTTAATAATGCAGTTGATGCTCAGTCCTGAGCATCTGACTCTTCATCTTCCCCTTTTGGGATTTTCTTGGCAAGGACACTGGAGTGGTTTACCATTTCCTTCTCCAGCTCATTTTACCAACAAGAAAACTGAGGCAAGCAGAGTTAAACAACACGCCCAGAGTTACACAGATACTAAGTATCTGAGGCTAGATTTGAACTCATGAAGAGGAGTCTTTTGGATTTCACTATCCACTGTTCTACCTAGCAGCTTGATAATAATACAGATTAAAATTATAATTGTGTTGTGGTAGTTTTTTTTCAAGAGTTGAATATTATACATTTATCATCACCCCATTGAACATAGGTACTCCAGTTGAGGTCTTGGGTCGCTCAAGGGGCATCAGGATACTAGGCACCCAGTAACAACTTTGCATATTCCTCTAAACCCTTGTAGTACTTACTCCTCATCTTCAGGCAATAAAACTGACCCAAACTTTGAGTCATTTCCCTTGGCAAAAAAGTGGGTGGGAGTGATAATAGCAGGAAGAACTCTAGGTTTGGAATGAAAGGACCTGGGTTGTACTCCTAGTTCTTAACTGGCTATGTGACCTTGGCCAATGTTTTTCTGGACCCTGAGTTTCTCAATGAGGGGACTGGACTAGATGAGAGGCATCAAGCACACAGGCTGCCCTGAGAGAGCAGTACTCCCAAGTGCTGAGCCAGATTTAAATGTGATTGGGAAATATCTAACAAAATAAATAAAATAGAACATAAGAACTGCAATATCCATGAATAATGTTAGTATGTGTTTTTCTAAGTCATTCTGCATGGGCAGGGGATCCTTCTGTCCAGATCCTTCTTTCTATCTGAGTTGATACCACTGGTTGAGATGATCGTTAGGCTCCCTTCCAACTCTAAAGCCTAGTTTCCTGATCCCTTGTGTTGCAGGAAGCCACTGGATTTTTTTCAAAATAGAGGTCTTGTTTAAAATGATAGGGTAGCAATGCAATAGGAAAAAATATGGTCTTTTAGAAGACTTCCTTCAAAGTTTAAATCTTTTGATTCTTGGTGGCCACCTGGGACTGAGGTCAAACACAGCATCCTATGGAAGGAATGCTTTTGCAGCATCTGGGAATACTCACTATAGCTCCCTGATGATGAAAAGTCAGGAGAGTCACATCCAGGTCAAAGCACTCAATCACTGATAGCCTCCTTTAAGGATCAGCTCAACAATTATATCCTCCATGAGGCCAGTCCTCATTCTCCCAGCTGCTAGAGTCCCTCCTGAAATAACTTTACATATATTGTATTTATTTATCTGTGTACACATTGTCCTTGACCAATAGAACATGTGCTCCTTGAGGTCAGGGACTGTCTCATTTTTGTCTCTGTAGCTCCAATATTTAGCATGGTATATGGCACATGAAAATGCTTGTTGAGAGGATCAATGTAGAGTAGTAGAGGGCTGAGAGTCAGGAAGACTTACCTGGGCACAGATTCCACCTCTGGTACATATTGGCTGTGTGACCCTGGACATGTCACTTAATTCTTCAGTGACCCAGGTAACTCTCTAAAACTTAAAACAAGTTTCCAGTCTGCATTGGAAGAGGCAATCTTCCATCCTGGATGATCACAATGCAGTTTTATTAAATACTCATTGCATAAAGCACTGGTCTTACAATGAGATGGAACTGAGTTCAAGTCTATCCTTAGACACTTAAGAGTTGTGTAACGGTTGGCAAATCATTTAACCCCATCTGCCTCCAAAAAAAAAAAAACCCAAAAATCAAAAAGAAAAACAAAAATGCTTATAGTAAGAATGGACAACCAAATGAAATAAAAACTTCTCTTCACAGTGAATGGCTTGGACAGAGGTGATCTAAGAAAATGTTGGTTTTGTCCACTACCCCTTCATCTGGAGGATATCCTGACAATGGTTTCTTCCTCGTCCTATCTGCCATCTGTCTTCACCTAGTGTTCCCTACTCACATCTTGGCATTGCCTTTGAGGGCAACTGTCTTGAGGATAGCCCTTTACCAGTTCCCATTTGAAATAGCTTCTTAATCCCTGGTTGCCTAAGAAGATAAAAACTGGCTTTGACTCAAAAGAAATTTATTAAAAGCTATTAGAAATAATCATCACTTTGAGACAGGTGAAATTTTTAGTTAATTCTCTGTTTTAAGTGCCTCTTAGCTGGACCTTTCCTCATTTTCCCTATCCTTTGGGTACAGGGGCTTCTGGATTGTAACAGGTATGTAGTGGTGAAGTTCACTCTCAGCCTAGAATATAAACTCCATAGGAAATGCAAAGAGACATTATTCCTCAACCAAAACTGTCTTTGACCTCTGCTAAAATTGCTAGACAGCATCCTAAACAGTTCCATCATAGCTTCTCTGGATCTCACCATTAAGCTTTTATTCATAAACCAGAGAGCCCTCATATAGAGTATAAGGCTATCAGAATCTAGTAAGAAGAAGTGTACGATAGACATACACCTACTAGCTCAAGTCTCAATCATTCTAAATCATTAGCAACATGTCTTTATTGAGTGATTATGATTGCACCAAATTTGTAATTTTTTAGTTCTACAAATGTTTTCTTTTAATTTTTAAAAATATTTTTATTTAAAGTTTTGAATTCCAAATTCTATCCCTCTCTCCCTCCCTTCCTCTCCTCCCCTCTCCCTGAGATGGTAAGCAATAACATATAGGTTATACATGTGAAATTACATAAAACATTTCCATATTAGTCATTTTGTTCAAAAGAACTCAAAAAAGTGAAAGAAAGAAAATGAAAAATAGCATGCTTTAGTCTGCATTCACTCAATATCAGTTCTTTCTCTGGAGGCAGATAGTATGCGTCATCATTAGTCCTTTGGGATTATCTTGGATCATTGTATGGTGCACCAAATTTAGATGAAAGCAATTCTTGATTGTGCTAATAAGGGTAGGAATGGGAGGGAGTAAGGGTAGAGTTATGCAGATTACCTAGAATACCAGATGACTTAAAATAATTTGTATTTAACTTTGAGATTTGGTTTTTTACTTCTTCAGTAGGAATATGCCAGCCATTATGGAAAGTCACAATATTGCATGCAAAGTCACAAAGCCATACCTTGAAGATATGGTGCTTAAAGAAATCATCTATCAAAATTCACATCACACACAAACGCACACACACACAACACACACACACACACACCTAGACATAACCTATTGTCACAGCAAGGCAAAGGACAAACTTTGCAATTAAAACTGTGTACAAAGTAAACAACAGAATCAAATCTAGGGAACAAGCATTTTTAAGCACTTACTAGGTGCTAGGATCTGTGGCTAAGTGCTGGGGATGCAAATACAAGTAAAAAGAATCCCTGCCCTCAGTGAGCTTGCATTTTAACTGGAGAGGATAATATACAAAGGGTTGAAAGAGGACATGGGGAGGGAGAGGAAGTACTAGCACTGGGCTGTGGAGGCAGAGTCCAGAAAGTCTGAAGCAGAAGCAGGAGGGGAATGCTCCCCCCACCCCACAAAGACCCGCCCACCCACCCAAGGGAGGCACCAGAAGGAACTCAACCTCCTTGTTACTGTTAAAATTGTAGATCACCTCCCGCTCCTTGTAATTCTCTACCTCCTGATTTCCAGGGCCCGGTAACATCTTTATTCTTCTCCTGTTTCTCTGACTGCACCCGCATTTCCTTTGCTCATATTTCTTGTGAACTCCTAAGTTTTAAGTTCCTTGATTGAAATTTATGATGTGCCTTTGATATCCACCATGAGTGTGGGCATATAGCAGCAGTTCAATATGTGCTTTATGGGACAGAATCCCACTCCAGTGTGGTATGGAGTAATGTTCCAAGGCTATGATAATGGAGCTCAAGGACTGACAAGAACTAGATAATGAAAAGGCTTTGAGTACAGCCCTGGTTTCAGACTGTGCTTGCTTTCTAATGACCAGTCTAGCTAAATTGGGTGACCAATGAAACAAAGGGAAAAAAACTGTACAAAATGTTCCAAGATCCCTTTTTGCCTTCTATGGTAACAAGTGCAGCACGATGGGAAAGGGAGCAAAGGATGCTAAGAAATACAGCATTTTTTAGACCATTTATTAACATTTATTTAATTTTGTCATTCTAACTGTGAGAGGCTTAGTCAGTGATCAATGATTGGATACACTACAATTAGAAAAGGTGATGTTTACTCTTTCTGGGTCATAGACCTCTTAGTCAGTTTGGTAAAGCCTTGGATCTCTTCTCAGTACGATTTTTTTTTTGATACATTAAACAAAATACATAGGACTACAACGGAAACCAAAGGTTAGTGAAAATGAATATGTACAGTTATCCCTTCCACATCATGAGGGTTAGGTATATGACACCCCATAATCTCAAAAATCTACATAAAATTTCTTTGTATCTGAGAAGTCTAAATTATTATGTTATTGAAAGATAAATCATGGTGATGTTATACAATACTATAAATATATTTTATGCATTTCTGAGTTTCAGAACTTTTTGTGTCATCTGCTGGACTTCACATGTCATCTGCAGTTTCCACAAAACTCTCCCAAAATTCCCATTTAATTTCTTATGCCGACCCACAATATATCGAAACCATGATGGGGAAAGTCAGGATGTGGAATAGTTAGCTGTAATTTTTCTTATCTAAGTTCATGGACCCCCTAAAACCTATCCATGTATCCTTTGGAAGTCCCTGGACCCTAGTTCAAGAACCCTGTATTAGAGCAATTGAATCACATAGATTTCACTAGTAACGAAACTAAAAGAAGGGAGTGGGGGGGAAAGGACGACTCTAAGTTTTTCCTTTGGGGATGATCTATTCTTTATAACAGTAGTAACTTTCAGGTACCCTCTGATTATTAATGACAAGTAAGACATAAAACAGGGTGAAGAATTTCTTCTCACTGAAGGTGTTACCTTGTCATGAAGGGTGTCTAGAATAGAGTGCAAATGGAAGATAGATTTCCTATAGGACATGAAGTCTTGGGGATGATCCTACCTCCAGGTGATGTGGTGTTGATTGTTTCAAAGCCTAGAACGTTATAAAGTCTCCTGAGTAAGATCCATAATCTCTCAAGAGTTCAGCCTAATTTAAACTAGAAAAAACCAAGTAGATGAAGAATGCCTATTGTCCACAAAATGATATACAGAGCTCTCTCAATGCATATATCTTGGACAGGGACTAAAGAAAGATGATGAACTTAGCCCAGAATTGCATAAGAGTAGAACAGCTTTCTTGCAGCTAGGAAATAGCATAGTGTTTTTAATGACCCTAAGAATCTCCCTGGAACGAAGACTCATATTTTTAATGCCAGTATTCTTCAGGAGATACTTTATGATTGCAAAATATAAAATACCATGCTCCCCTTCTCCCTACCAAATTAAAGTTTCAGATTACCCAAAGGGCAATGGAGAGAAACATGGTGGGCATGGGGAGGCTGCAACATATTTCCAACAAAGAACTACACAGAAGATTCTAGGTAATACCAAAGAAAAATATATCTTAAAGTTAGGGCAGCTAGGTGGATCGGTGCCTGGAATGATGCACCTAGAGTCAGGAAATCTCTTTCTGAGTTCAAATCTGGCTTCAGATGCTTATTATCTGTGTGACCCTGAGCAAGTCACTTAACCCTGTTTGCCTCAATTTTCTCATCTGTAAAATGAGCTGAAGAGGGAAATTGCAAACCGCTCCAGTATCTTTGAAAACAAAACTTTAAATAGAATCACAAAGAGTAAAACATGACTAAACCAGTTTAAAAACCACAAAGAAGGTCAATCAGTCCACAAACATTTATTAAGTGCCTACTATGTGTCAGGTGGATCAACAGTAATGGATAACCCATGCAACATGAGGAGTCTTAGATCAGGGAATCTTAACATTTTGGGGGTCCTGGACCACTTTGGCTGTCTGGTGAACCCTAAAGACCCCTTCTTAGAATCATGTTTTCAAATGCATAAAATTACAAAGGAAATGAATCACACTGAAATAAAGATGCGATTTTTTTCCCCATCTAATTTCTCAGAATCCCTGAAATCCATCCACAAAACCAAGTGGGAATCCTTGCTCTAGAGACAGGACCTCTACCACACATACTAGTTCTCTTTCTCCCAGCCAGCTCCCTAGGATTTTTAAACAGACATGGTGAAATACAAGTTACAGAGAATGATAAGGTGCTGATGGGTTGCACCCCCACTCCCCACCATGGAATTGAATGAAGTACTCACATTTAGTGAACCAAAAAAGACCAGTTAGTTGATGTAATCCAAGAATTAACTGTTGTAGATGGGGGTGGAAGGAGGGCTGGTTGTGTGGAGCCATAGGGTTCAGAAAGCATCAGCACAGGGAGCATGTTGGTGTTGCTTTTCTCCAAGATATTTTCACTTTTCCCCAGATCTTAGAAATCCAGAAAGGTGACAAGTGTCTTAGGTCAATTACAGTTTAAAGGACTTGCAAAGAGCTTAAATTAAACACTTAAGAAATGACACCAAAGCTGTGAAACTAGGAAAGGACCAGAGGTTTTGCTTACTCCAGGAAACAACCTGCTTTTTCACAGGCATTTATGGGAGATTCTCCAAAGATTTTCCATTTAGGGTAGATCTCCCCTGGGGGAGATCTTCGCACTGAGTCTAGTCAGAAGATCTGAGTTCAAATCCAAGATCTACCATTTAACAGCTGTGTAACCTTGGGCAAATCACTTAACTGGTCTATGCCTAAGTTTTCTCATCTACAAAATGGCCATAATATCACCTAATTTTCAGGACTGAAGCAAGACGCAAATGAGCATGTGTGTTAAGGGAGATTTGTAAACCACAAAGCACCATATACATTTTATCAATTACACAGGCATGTTCTTTATTCCAATTTGATGAAACCGATAGCCCAATTATTATTAGCTGAGGAAACTGAAGGTCAGAGAATGAAATGACTTGCCAGGGGTCACATAATTAATAAGTAACAGACAAGGACTGCAACTCAGGTCTTCTGATCCTAAACACAGAGCTCTTTCCCCCGTACCACATTCACTCATTACCTTTTAAATCTATTTAATGGGTATTCATATATCCCCACTAAGTACTCTGACAAAGTTAAAATATAGAAGAGTCCTTCCTCAGTGAATAAGAATTTTGATTTGAGGTTAAAAGAATGTTAAAAGAGGGCAGCTAGCTGGCAATATGGATAGAATGCTGGCCCTAGAGGTAGAAGGATCTGAGTTCAAATCCAGCCTCACACACTTATTAGCTATATGACTGGGACAAGTCATTTAACCCCACTTGCCTCCAAAAATAAAATAAAATAAAATAAGATTGAAAAGGAAGGGGAGATAGGTGATTAGCAGAATAAGCCAGACTTTTGGGTTCATGGGGCTCTTCTCACGTTGGCTCTTCCAGCTCCTTCTCCATCTTTATTTTGTACAATCATGCATTCTCTCACACTATGATTCTCAAACTTTTTCCATAGTGGTAGAATCCTTCAGTTTAAATAAAATTTTGGCAAAAAACATTGTAGTAAAATCCTCAAAAATTACTACTTTTATTGTATATTAATAATATAATTTCATTTAAAATGAAATCTTTGGGGTATATATATCAGGGTTGTTTGCAGTACAATTTGTCAGAGAGGTACTACCTTACTAGATGGAACCTCTGGAAGCTATCCCCAACTTCTCAGGTCCCAGGGCTCTGGGACTCATTCCTTCTTTAGCAAATGGCACTTTAGGAAAGAATCTCTTTGGCCCCCAATGACACACAATGAAGTAGATGAGGAACCTGAAATCAGAATCAGTTCAAATCCTGGTTTCAATATTTACTAGCTATGGACAAGTCTGTTCATTTCTCTGTGTCTTCCCTTCCTCATTTGTCAAAATGGACTGGAGGACCTCTAAGGTTCCTTTCCACTCTAAAGCTATGATCCCATGCCAGAGAAGCTTTTTAATGCCTTAGCAATTGTTTGTGAGAGAGTCCATCCCTAATAATGAGAGCAAAGAGCAGCCACTTAGGCATCTTAAGCCTTTCTCCACTTCTAGAGAAAAAGTCTGATAATGATTAATAGTCCCTAGGTTTTGTGTTGCTAATTTAGGATTGACAGGTTTATCAATTGCTGCTTTTATCAATAGGTGCTTGTTCAGATTGCTTGTATTGTTAAATAATTGTTGATCTTTGCCTTCCAAAGGGACATAGGACCTCTGGACTTAGGTACTTCTTGGCCACATTTTTCTTCACCTATACGTTCCCTGGGAGATTTCCCTCACTCAGCTGGCATTTACTTATAATACCAATAGGAGCCATCATTTATATAGGGCTCTAAGGTCTGCAAAAAGTTTACCAATATTATGTCCTTTGATCATCATAGTAGCTAATTATAGCCAACATTTTCTTTAGTATTTTATTTTCCCCCAGTTACATGTAGAAACAATTTTTCAAATTTATTTGTAAAACTTTGAGTTCCAAATTCTCTCCCTTCCTCTCTCTCCACTCCCTCCCTCATTGAGAAGGCAAGCAATTCGATACAGGTTATATGGGTGTAGTTATAATAGCAAACATTTTTACAAGGTTTACTACGTGCCAGGCATCGTGCTAAGTGTTTTGTGATTGTTATCTCATTTGGTCCTCGCGAGAACTCTGAGAGGTAGGTGCTATTATGATCACCAGGCAGATAGAGGTCAAGTGACCAACCCCAGGTCACACAGCTAGGAAGTGTTTGAGGCTGGATTCGTACTCTGGTCTTCCCAAGTCCACGACCAGCACTTTGTGCATTATGGCACCATCTAACTGCCTACTTCATCTCTAACTTCTACCAGGAGTGGAGAAGGGAATTTGTCCTGTGAAGTTTGGATTCAGTCAAAGGGCTGCACTTGAGGGCCTAGAGGGCCACCTCTGTTTTATGAAGTTAATTACCCAGATCTCTATCTTAAACCCAGACTTGTGTGTCAAGCTCCATTCTCATACTTCCCACTGACCTGTTGGCCAGATCTTTCCTTTTGGATATCAGGCCAAAAAAGGAGGTGTCTAGAGAAAAAGAAATGTAGCTTCTTTCCTTCCTACACTGACTTTTCTCCAATTCCCCTAATACTATAGGTGGTAGTGGTACTGTGCTTACCACAGTGTCTGGCACATAGTAAACACCATATAAATGTTTATTATTATCATTACTATTACCTACCTAAGAATCTAGGTTTGGGACCCCACAAGCTTTTTTTGGCCTGGATCAGTCTCTTGACCTCTTTGGGTCTCCGCTTTTTTACGTATCATCTTATCATTTTATCTATAAAATGAGGGAGCTGGACTAAGTATTGCTAACATGCTGGATGATGCATTCAGGATTCAAAAGACCTTGACAGGATATAAAATCTGTGATGAAATTGGAAGAATTATAGAAATTTCAAGCAGTAGTGGACCTCAGATTTACTCTCCTCACAGAATCTCAGAATTCAAACAAAGCTCAAAGGTCATGTAGTCCAGCCTGCATCTAAACAAGAATCCTCACTATTACATAGCCAACAAATGGTCATCCAACCTTTTCTTTTTTAAAAAAAAATTTTCAGTTTTCAACATTTACTTCCACATAATTTTGAATTTCAAGTTTTCTCCCCATCTCCCTCCCTCCACCTCAGGACAGCATGCATTTTGATTACCCTTTCCTCCAATCTGCTCTCCCTTCTATCATCCCCCTGCCCTTATCCCTGTTCCTTATATTTTCCTGTAGGGTAAGACAGATTTTTATGCCCCATTGCCTATGTATCTTATTTCTTAGTAGCATGTAAAAACAATTTTTACATTCATTTTTAAAGCTTTGAGTTCCACATTCTCTCCCTTCCCCCCTCCCCACCCACCTTCATTGAAAAGGCAAGCAATTCAATATAGATTATACATGTGTAATTATGCAAAATACTTCCATAAATGTCATGTTGTGAAAGACTATATTTCCCTCTATCCTGTCCTGCCCTCTATTCTAGTCTCTCCTTCTCTCAACCAAAGTGTTTGCGTCTGATTACTACCCCTTTCCCCAATCTACCATCCCTTCTAGTATCCCCCTATTCTTACCCCCTTCCCCCTGATTTCCTGTAGGGTAAGATAAACTCCCATACCCCATTGAGTGTATATGTAATTCCCTCCTGAAGTCAAATCCAATGAAAGGAAGACTCACTTATTCCCTTTCACCTTCCCCTTCTTCCCCTCCATTGTAAAAGTTTTTTCTTGCCTCTTTTATGTGAGATGATTTACTACATTCTACCTCTCCCTTTCTCTTTCTCTTAGTATATTCCTCTCAACATTTAATTTTCTTTTTTAGATATCATTCCTTCCTATTCAGCTCATCCTGTGCTCTCTCTCTCTCTGTATACATACATATACATACACATATACATATATATATATATATACACACATATGTGTATATAGATAGATAGTGTGTGTGTCTATGTGTGTATATATAATATATATTCCCTCCAACTATTCTAGTACTGAGAAAAGTCTCATGAGTTACAAATATAATTTTTCCATATAGGAATGTAAATAGTTCAACTTTAATAAGTTTCTTATGGTCTTTCTTTCCTGTTTACCTTTCCATGCTCCTCTTCATTTTTTCTAATTTTTTTCAATATTTATTTATTTATTTATTTAACTTTTTACATTCATTTTCACAAAATTTTGGGTTCCAAATTTTCTCCCCTTTTATCCCCTCCCCCCACCCCAATACCCCAAGCAATCTAATTTTCCCTATCTCCAATCTGCCCTCTCTTCTGTCATCCCTCCCTTCTCTTGTTTCCATCTTCTCTTTTCTCCTGTGGGGCCAGATGACTTTCTATTCCTCATTACCTGTATTTCTTATTTCCTAGTAGCAACAACAATACTAAACAGTTGTTCCTAAAACTTTGAGTTCCAAATTCTCCCCATCCCTCCCTCCCTACCCATTCCCTTTGGGAAGGCAGGCAATTCAATGTAGGCCATATCTGTGTAGTTTTGCCAATGACTTCCCTGATAGTTGTGTTGTGTAAGACTAACTGAATTACCCTCCATCCTATCCTGCCCCTCATTGTTTCTCTTCTCTCTTTTGATCCTGTCCCTCCCCAGGTGTTGACTTCAAATTGCTCCCTCCTCCCACTGCCCTCCCTTCCATCATCCCCCCCTTGCTTATCTCCTTCTCCTCCACTTTCCTATACTGTAAGATAGGTTTTCATATCAAAATGAGTGTGCATTTTATTCCTTCCTTTAGTCAAATGTGATGAGGGTAAACTTCTTGTTTTTTTCTTTTTTTTTCCCAGCTCTCCTCTTTTTCCCTCCACTAAAAAGTCTCCTGCTTGCCTCTTAAATGACATACAATTACCCCATTCCATTTCATCCTCTTTCCTCCCACTACATTTCTCTCTCACCATTTACCTTAATTTCTTTTAAGATATGGTCCCATCCTATTCAATTCAATCTGTGCTCTCTGTCTCTGTATGTGTGTGCATGTGTGTATGTGTGTGTGCGTGCATGCGTGTACATGTGTGTGTGTGGTCCCACCAACTACCCAGATACTGAAAAGTTTTAAGAGTTACAAATATTGTCTTTCCATGTAGGAATGTAAACAGTTCACTTATGGTAAGTCCCTTAAGACTTCTCTTTGCTGTTTATTTTTTCATGCTTCTTCTCATTCTTGTGTTTGAAAGTCAAATTTTCTTTTCAGCTCTGGTCTTTTCATCAAGAATGTTTGAAAGTCCTCTGTTTCATTGAAAGACCATATTTTCCCCTGAAGTATTATACTCAGTTTAGCTGGGTAGGTGATTCTTGGTTTGAGTCCTAGTTCCTTTGACTTCTGGAATATCCTATTCCATGCCCTTCGATCCCTTAATGTAGAAGCTGCTAGATCTTGAGTTATCCTGATTGTATTTCCACAATACTGGAATTATTTCTTTCTAGCTGCTTGCAAGATTTTTTCCTTGAGCTGGGAGTTCTGGAATTTGGCCACAATGTTCCTAGGAGTTTCTCTTTTTGGATCTCTTTCAGGTGGTGATCGATGGATTCCTTCAATACTTATTTTGCCCTCTGGTTGTAGAATGTCAGGGCAGTTTTCCTTGATAATTTCATGAAAGATGATGTCTAGGCTCTTTTTTTGATCATGACTTTCAGGTAGTCCCATAATTTTTAAATTGTCTCTCCTGGATCTATTTTCCAGGTCAGTTGTTTTTCCCATGAGATATTTCACATTCTCTTCCATTTTTTCATTCTTTTGGTTTTGTTTGGTGATTTCTTGGTTTCTCAGAAAGTCATTAGACTCCATCTGTTCCATTCTAATTTTGAGAGAACTATTCTCTTCAGTGAGCTTTTGAACCTCTTTTTCCATTTGGCTCATTCTGCTTTTGAAAGCATTCTTCTCCTCATTGGCTTTTTGAACCTCTTTTGCCAATTGAGTGAGCCTATTTTTCAAGGTGTTATTTTCTTCAGCATTTTTTTGGGTCTCCTTTACCAAGGTATTGACCCGTTTTTCATACTTTTCCTGCATCTCTCTCATTTCTCTTCCCAGTTTTTCCTCCACCTGTCTAACTTGCTTTTCAAAATCCTTTTTGAGCTCTTCCAAGGCCTGAGCCCACCCGACATCCCCCTGGGATGTCTGGGGTACCGAGGCCCCGCCCTCCATGTCTTTCCTTGATGGCAAGACTATGTCCTTGTCATCATCAGATCCAAAAGTTGGGATCATTTGCATCTGTTCAAAAAAACTCTCTATAGTCTTATTTTTCTTCCCTTTTCTAGGCATTTTCCTAGCCAGTTACTTGACTTCTGAGATTCCTTTCCACCCCCGCCTGGATCCACCCAGCTAGTGCTTGGGGTCTGAGATTCAAATGGGCTTTCCCGGCAGATGCGGCTGCTATTCAATGTGAACTTTAGTTCTGGTGCTGGGGTGGGGGAAGGGCCGCCTCCCAGGCTCAGCTCCCTCAGGGGCTTTATGCAGAGACCTTCAGAAATGGAGCGGGTGGGGCAGGGCCATCTCCCAGGCTCAGCTCCTTCAGGTGGTTTATGCAGAGACTTTCAGTAATGAAGATCCTGCCTGCTGCTGGGGGAGTCCCGGGCCGCCACCGCCGCCACCACCACGCCGCCGCTGCCTCCGCCACTTCCTGTCCCCTCCGCTTCCTGTCCCCGCCTCTGCCTCCGCTGCTTCCTCCCAAGGGGGCCCAAGTCATGGAGACACTCCCCTCCCCTCTCGGCCACCCCAGCCATCTCTCTCACTGACCTGTAGCTTCTGTGGGCAGAGGGACCTTCCCGGCCACCGGAGATTCCGTCCCTGAAGGCTGCTCGGATCAGCTTCTCTGGGGCCATGGCCAGGGCAGCGCTGGGGTGGGGTCCTCTTTCCAGGGCGCGACGGACCCTGGGGACAGCTCTCCAGGGCTCTCTGGAACGGAAATCTCTTCCACTACATTTCTGCACCCCCTGCAGTGATTCAGAACTTATGGGGAGCTCTTCTTACACTAAATCTATGGGCTGTGGGTTCGGAGCTTGCACACGTGTGTCTTTCTACTCTGCCATCTTGACTCCGCCCCCCGCTCCTCTTCATTTTTGTATTTGAAAGTCAAATTTTTCTATTTAGCTTTGGTCATTTCAACAGGAATGTTTGGAAGTCCTCTATTTCATTAAAGTTTCATTTTTTTCCCTCTAAAGTATTATACTTAATTTTTCTGGGTAGGTGATTCTTGGTTTTAATCCCATCTCCTTTGACCTTTGGAATATCACATTCCAAGACTCCCAATACCCCACTGTAAAAGCTGCTCAATCTTGTGTTATCTTGATTGTGTTTGCACTACACTTGAACTCTTTTTTTCTGACTGCTTACAACATTTTCTCTTTGACCTGGGAACTCTGGAACTTGGTCACAACATTCCCAGGAGTTTTCCCTTTGGGATTTCTTTCAGGAGGTGATTGGTGGATTCTTTCCATTTCTATTTTACCCTTTGGTTCCAGAACATCAGGAAAGCCTTCCTTGACAATTCCTTGAAATATGATGTCCAGACTGTTCCTTTGATCATGGCTTTCAGAGAAGTCTAACAATTCCTAAATTAACTCTCCTGAATCCACCCTCCAGGTCAGTTGTTTTTCCAATGAGTCACTTCACATTTTCTTCTATTTTTTTCATTCTTTTAGTCTTGTTTTATAATTTCTTGATTTTTCATAGACATTAGCTTCCATTTTATCCATTCTAATTTTTTTTATTTCTTTCTTTTTTTTTAAATTTATTTATTTATTTAAATTTTTTACATTCATTTTCACAAATTTTTGGGTTCCAAATTTTCTCCCCTTTTATCCCCTCCCCCCACCCCAATACCCCACGCAATCCAATTTTCCCTATCTCCAATCTGCCCTCTCTTCTGTCATCTCTCCCTTCGCTTGTCTCCATCTTCTCTTTTCTCCTGTGGGGCCAGATGACTTTCTATTCCTCCTTAACTGTATGTCTTCTTTCCCAGTTGCAACAACAATACTAAACAGTTGTTCCTAAAACTTTGAGTTCCAAATTCTCCTCATCCCTCCCTCCCCACCCATTCCCCTTGGGACAGCAGGCAATTCAATATAGGCCATATCTGTGTAGTTTTGCCAATGACCTCCCTGATAGTCGCGTTGTGCAAGACTAACTGGATTACCATCCCTCCTAACCTGCCCCTCATTGTTTCTCCTCTGTCCTTTGATCCTGTCCCTCCCCATGTGTTGACCCCAAATTGCTCCCTCCTCCCTTTGCCCTCCCCTCCATCATCCCCCCCTTGCAACATCTCCCTCTCCCCCACTTTCTTATACTGTAAGATAGGTTTTCATACCAAAATGAGTGTGCATTTCACTCCTTCGTTTAGTCAAATGTGATGAGGGTAAACTTCTTGTTTTGTTTTGTTTTTTTGTTTTTTTCTCAGCTCTCCTCTTTTTCCCTCCACTAAGAAAAACTCCTACCTGCCTCTTAAATGACATATAGTTACCCCCTTCCCTTTCCCTCCCCCTACATTTCTCTCTCACCATTTACCCTAGTTTCTTTTAAGGTATGGTCCCATCCTATTCAGTTCAATCTGTGCTCTCTATCTCTGTATGTGTGTGCATGTGTGTATGTGTGTGCATGCATGTACATGTGTATGTGTGGTCCCACCAACTACCCAGATACTGAAAAGTTTTAAGAGTTACAAATATTGTCTTTCCATGTAGGAATGTAAACAGTTCACTCATGGTAAGTCCCTTAAGACTTCTCTTTGCTGTTTACTTTTTCATGCTTCTTCTCATTCTTGTGTTTGAAAGTCAAATTTTCTTTTCAGCTCTGGTTTTTTTATCAAGAATGATTGAAAGTCCTCTGTTTCATTGAAAGACCATATTTTCCCTTGAAGTATTATACTCAGTTTAGCTGGGTAGGTGATTCTTGGTTTGAGTCCTAGTTCCTTTGACTTCTGGAATATCCTATTCCATGCCCTTCGATCCCTTAATGTAGAAGCTGCTAGATCTTGGGTTATCCTGATTGTATTTCCACAGTACTGGAATTGTTTCTTTCTAGCTGCTTGCAAGATTTTTTCCTTGAGCTGGGAGTTCTGGAATTTGGCCACAATGTTCCCAGGAGTTTCTCTTTTTGGATCTCTTTCAGGTGGTGATCGATGGATTCTTTCAATACTTATTTTGCCCTCTGGTTCTAGAATGTCAGGGCAGTTTTCCTTGATAATTTCATGAAAGATGATGTCTAGGCTCTTTTTTTGATCATGACTTTCAGGTAGTCCCATAATTTTTAAATTGTCTCTCCTGGATCTATTTTCCAGGTCAGTTGTTTTTCCCATGAGATAGTTCACATTCTCTTCCATTTTTTCATTCTTTTGGTTTTGTTTTGTGATTTCTTGGTTTCTCGTAAAGTCATTAGACTCCATCTGTTCCATTCTAATTTTGAGAGAACTATTAAATTCAGTGAGCTTTTGAGCCTCTTTTTCCATTTGGCTCATTCTGCTTTTGAAAGCATTCTTCTCCTCATTGGCTTTTTGAACCTCCTTTGCCAATTGAGTGAGCCTATTTTTCAAGGTGTTAATTTCCTCAGCATTTTTTTGGGTCTCCTTTACCAAGGTATTGACCCGATTTTCATACTTTTCTTGTATCTCTCTCATTTCTCTTCCCAGTTTTTCCTCCACCTGTCTAACTTGCTTTTCAAAATCCTTTTTGAGCTGTTCCAGGGCCTGAGCCCACCCGCCACCCCCCTGGGGTGTCTGGGGTACTGAGGCCCCGCCCTCCATGTCTTTCCCTGATGGCAATGATACGTCCTCGTCATCAGATCCGAAGGTCGGGATCATTTGCCTTTGTTGGAAAAAACTCTCTATAGTCTTATTTTTCTTCCCTTTTCTAGGCATTTTCCCAGCCAGTTACTTGACTTCTGAGATTCCTTTCCACCCCCGCCTGGATCCGCCCAGCTAGTGCTTGGCCTCTGAGATTTAAATGGGCTTTCCTCCTGCCGGCTGTCAATCAGTGAGCTTTAGTTCAGGTGCTGGGGTGGGGGTAGGGCCGCCTCCCAGACTCTGATCCCTCGGGGGCTTTATACAGAGACTTTCAGGAATGGAGTGGGTGGGGACGGGGTGGGGGGCCCGCCTCCCAATCTCAGTTCCCTTGGGGGTTTTGAGCAGAAACCTTCAGTAATAGAGCGGGGTGGGGGCAGGGCCGTCTCCCAGGCTCAGCTCCATCAGGTTTTATGTGGGAATCTTCCGTAATGAAGATCCTGCCTGCTGTTGGGGGATTCCTGAGTCCTGGGCCGCTGCCGCCTCAGGCGCCGCCCACACCTCTGCCTCCGCCGCTTCCTGCCCCCGTCTCTGCCGCCGCCGCTTCCTCCCGAGGGGACCCGAGTCACGGAGACGTTCCGCTCCCCTCCTCCAGCCCGGCCTTCTCTCTCACTGACCTGTAGCTTCTGTGGGCGGAGGGACTTTCCCGGCTGCTGGAGCTTCCGTCTCTGAAGCCTGCTCGGATCAGCTTCTCTGGGGCCGCGGCCAGGTCAGCGCTGGGGGTCGGGTTTACTTTCTGGGGCGCGCAGGACCCTGGGGACGGGTCTTCAGGGCTCCCTGGAACGGAAATCTCTTCCACTCTGCTTCTGCACACCTTGTATTCACCCAGAAGCTATGGGGACTCTTTTTACATTAATTCTATGGGCTTTGGTTTCAGAGCTCGTAAACGTGCGTCCTTCTACTCCGCCATCTTTCTATCCATTCTAATTTTTAAGGAATTATTTTCTTCAGTGAACTTTTGGACCTTTTTTCCATTTGGCCCTTTCTGCTTTTTAAGGCATTCTTCTCATTGATTTTTTGGACCTTTTTTCCCCCTCATTTTGGTTTAGTAGTATAATTTTAAAGATGTTATTTTCTTCAGCATTTTGGGGGTTTCCATTAGCAAACTTTGACTCATTTTTCATAATTTTCTTGCATCATTCTCATTTCTTGTCCCAATTTTTCTTCTGCTTCTCTTACTTGATTTTCAAAATCCTTGTTGAGCTCTTTCATGACCTGAGACCAGTTCATATTTTTCTTGGAGGCTTTGAATGCAGGAGATTTGACTTTGTTGTCTTCTTTTGATTGTATGTTTTGATCTTCATCATCACCAATGACATAAGAAAATATCTCTTCACTGAGAAAATAAGAACCTATAGTCTGTTCCCTTTTCCTTCATTTACTCATTTTCCCAGTCAATTACTTGATTTTTGAGCTCTTTGTTAAGTGAGGAGCTCCAGAAGCAGCCTTTCTTCAGCAGTGGCTGCCACAACCCTGGGGTTAGGGCCAGGCCTGAGATCAGGGCTAGGGAAGGACCATGCTCCCCTCTCAGTCAGGTGAGAAACCCATCCCACTGACCTTTGAAGCTGTCTGGTGTTTATGGGTTGAGAAGACTGGAAAGTACAGCCCCTGTCAGTGATTCAGTCCCCTAAGACCTGCTCCAGCTCAGTCTGCACTGGCTCAGTCTGCACTGGCTACACTCTGCTCTCAGACTAGGGAGATAGATCCATTCCCATCAACTTTTCAGATTGTCTTGGGCTGGAAATTTGCATCAGTCTGTCATTTTTGTGGCTTTTGCTGCTCTAGAATTTGTCAGAGTCACTTTTTTATAGGTTGTTTGCGGGGAGAGCTCTAGTAGGTCCCTGTTTCTACTCCACCAAATTGGCTTTGTCCCCCTCCCCCAATCCAGCCTTTTCTTGAAGACTCCTGAGGAAGGGAAGCTCACTACCTTCCAGTATAGTTCATTCCATTTTGGGATGGAATTCCATTTAACTACTAGAAAGTTTTTTCTGACTTTAAATCCAAACTTGCCTCTTTGCTACTTCTGCCCATTTCCTCTAGCTCTGTTCTCTAGAGCACAACTAACCCCTCTTTTATGTAACAGCCCTTCCAATAATGACATAGAGGAGGAGCTGGAAGGTCATTTAGGTCAACTCCCTTGTGATAGTTGGGCCTCCAAATTCTACTGCTTTTTTAGGTTCAGTTTTGGAACAATATGAGACACAAGGTCATTCAACAGCTAACAAGCTGTAGTCTAGGAATTATTCCCAACAAGGACCCTTAGCACTTAGCTTGAGCAGACAGGAGCAACCTCTCCCTTCCATATCTAGAAACATGTCTAGATCACAGGCTGAGATGCAGTGACTCAGACTTAAAACATCCACCAAGCTTGAAAAGCCCTGACTTCACTTAAGTGACCAGGAAACCCTGTCAACACAAACAGAAGCTACTGGGAAGCTGTGGAGTAGCTAGATTCTTAAGTCTTGGGCCAATTATGCCCTGGGGAAAATGTTGTCTTTTTTTCAGGAAGTTATATTCTTCACATTATGGATGAGGAAAGGTCAAATGATTTGCCCAAGGTCACGCAAATAATAATAAGCAGAAATGGTATTTGAGCCCAGGATGTTTGATCAGGCGCTCTTTTCAACTGTACCCCATGTCATTTGGGGTCATGTCTGACTCTTCGTGACCCCATTTGGGGTTTTATTGGTAAAGAAACTGGAGAGCTGTGCATTTCCTTCTCCAACTCACTTTACAGTTGAAGAAACTGAGGCAAACATGGTTAAGTGACTTGCCCAGGGTCATATAGCTAGTAAGTATCTGAGGCCAGATTTGAACTCAGGAAGATGAGTCTTTCTGTCTCCAGAACCAGCACTCTATCTACTGTGCCACCCTCTTTGAGCCCATCACTTTTATTCTTCTTAAATTTCATGTGATTAGATTCAGACTAATGTTCTAGCCTGTTAAGGTCTGTTTTGGTCTGGATCTTGCAGTTTGTTAACTATCCCTCCTTTCTTTGTATTATCTGTAAATGTGGTAAGTGCACTATTTATGCCTTTATCTAAGCTATCGAGGAAAGTGTTAAATATTGTATGACCAATGACAGATTACTCAGATTGAGTCACTCCACTAAAGACGTACAGTCCCCTCATTTTTCAGTCCCTTCATTTTAAATATGAGGAAGCGATGTCATGAGAGATGGAATGATCTGTCCAAGGTCACCGAGGCAGTAACAAAATCAGGTCCCCTTTTTCAAAATCCAGTGATCTTTCCAGTATTCTACAAAAGAAAATAAGGTTAGTTTAGCAATTAATTTTTTTAAAAGACCCATGTAGACTCTCAGTAGTTGCTGCTTCCTCTTCATCTAATAAACATGAATTTAACAATCCCTACTAGAATTTTATTAGGGATCTAAGTCAAATTATCAATCCATAGTTTGCAGAATCCACTCCCTTCCCCTTTTTAAAAACAAAGACTGTCTTCAATCCCGTGTCACTTCTCCATTCATCATTATTTTCGTTTACAGTAACAGCAATTCAGCAAGCATCTTCGCAAACTTTGTTGTAATTCGTTCTGGTTGACATTTTCTTGTTGCTTTGTCATTTCAGTCGTGTCAGACTCTTTGTGAGTCCATTTGGGGTTTCTTGGCAAAGATACTGGAGTGGTTTATCATTTTCTTCTCCAGCTCATTTTACAGATGAGGAAACTTAGGCAAACAGGGTTAAGTGACTTTCCCAAGGTTACACAACTAGTAAATGTCTGAAGTGGGATTTGAACTCAGGGAGATGAGTCTTCTCAATTCTTGGCTCAGTACTGTATCTACCGTGTCACCTAGCTGCCTTCTGGCCAAAAGATTTAAAGTTATTTCAGCATTTCTTCACCTGTCTTGCTGGGGCTTCACCATTTTTGTCCTACCCTTTCAACTTCTGAAGGATCACAAAGCATCATGATGATCCTCTTCCTTATGGATAAAAATAGAAACAAAAGAGTTTCCCTTTTTGACATCTGCTAACATTTCATCATCTTCCACAAATAACACACTTTTTCCTTGTTCTCCTTCCTCTGATCATAGTTAAACAAGCCTTTTTGTTTGTCCATAACATTTTTAAAAGCTCATCCTGGTTTGACACTGTTATTATAAGTTTATATGACACTTCTTTATTTATCCTGTTTTAAAATTTTTTAATTAACAAAAAATCTATTTTATTTCCCTTCCACTTCTCCCACTGGGGAAAAAAAGAAAAAAAAAGAAATTCTTTATGACAAAAGTAATGCCCTCACTAACCAAAAATTATGTCTCAGACTACACTCAGAGTTCTTCATCTTTTTGTCAGAAGAAGATGTGTAGCACATTGCATTACGAGTGCTCTAGAATTGTGGCTGGTCAGTATATTAATCAGAATTCTTGAATCTTTCAAAGTTGTTTATCTTTACAATGCTATTGTATCAAATAGTCTCCTTGTTCTGCTCCTTTCATTCTATATAGATTTACATACTTGTATGAATTAAAACTGTTCCCATCATTATTTCTTATAGCACAATAGTATTCCATTACATTCGTATGCCACAATTGAGTCAGCTATTACCTGTCTTAGTTTTTAGTTCTTTACTACCACAAAGGAACTACTATAAATAGTTTTTTGACATATGAGTCCTTTCATTTTTTTATTTGATCTCTTTGGGGTATTGACCTAATAGTGGTATTGCTGGGTCAAAGGTAGTAGCACTTTCACAGAATTTGACAGAAAAGGCAGTATCAAGAAGGAGGAGGTGATCAAATGTATATAACCATCTATCTATCTATCTATATACATATATACATATGCACACACATATATACACATGTATATAATCTTTATTATATATAGAACATACTTTATATAGAATCTTTATTATATATACATATGTGTATACACACATACACACATTATATATTCACATATATATATATAACTTAAGCTATATGAAAACTGAAAAAAGTTCATTGGATTTTGTCAAGGAGGTCATTAGTTTCAGTGGAATGGTAGAAATATGTGCTATTCCAGCTGGACTTAACTTTAAGTGCCAAAGTACTCAGAACATTCAGCTAAAATTGGGTTTGAGCCCAATGAAACACTGCCACTCAGTAACTGTTGAATCAAGCCTGTTTATTACCCTTTTAAAAATTCTGAACTTAACAAGCATCAAATAAAATGAACATTTCTATATATGAAGTAGAGCAGAATGAGAGAACTGCATATGGAATTGCAAATCTCTACTTCATACAGCTTGCTTCTCCTTTTGCGTAAATGATAAAGTAAACACATAACTTTTAAGTTGTCCTGCTTGATTGTGTTTCTTTCTGGTCTTAATTTTGTGGTTTAAAAATAATTTAATAATTTTGTGATTTAAAACAATTCAATAATCATCTTTTCTTTTCTTTTTTTTTTTGGCCCCTATTGCCCTCTCACTTCTTCAATTGAAAAAACGAAAAGAAAAACAAAACCCTTGCAACAATACACAAAGTGAAGCAAAATAAATTCTCATGTTGGCCATATCCTCAAACTTTTATCTTATTCTATACCTTGATTCTATCACCTCTCTGACATGAGATAGGGAGCATGTTTCATCACTGGTCCTCTGAAACTGTTGCTACTCATTGCGAGTTCTTAAGTCTTTCAAAGTTTTTTTGTCTTTACAATGTTCTTGTATCAATTTTTCTGCATACTTCATTATGGATCAGTTCGTATAAATCTTCCCAGGTTTCTCTGAAACCATCTATTCCATTATTTCTTAGTGGAATTATATTCTACCTCATAGTTTTCAGTTCTTTGCTATAATAAAAATATACACTATAAATATTTTTGAACATAGTCCTGTTTTTTCCCCTTTGATCTTTTTGGGATATAGGCTTCGTAGTAGTATAATTTTGATAAAGGGAGCATGTACAAGGAGAATAGTTCCAAACTGTTTTTTTCAGAAAGACCAGATCAATTAATACCTTTACTAGCAATACAGCAAGGTAAACAGTAAAATATAAAATGTATTGTTTTCCCACAATCTCTTAACCAATGGTCATTTTCCTTTTTTATCATCTTTGTCAATCTTATGAGATTGAGGTGGAATTTCAGGGTTGTATTAATTTGAATTCCCTTAATCATTAGTGACCTGAGCAGCTTTCCATATGACTGTTGATAGCTTGGATTTTTCATTTCACAACTAAGGTTATAACAAAAAAAAAGTTAGCAGGAATATGTGTATTTCAGCCACATACCCACTTCTGACCCTGTATTTGTAGAGAATTCCCATTTGCTCCAGGAGTATTTTGCCATGCAGGATTGACAATACCTTGCAAGGTTATAACCTTAAATGATACCACAGAAACGCCAGTCTTCACAACAGCCTGAAAATGTCATAGTTCAATTGTTTATAGCATAATGCCACTGGAATATTAGTAACAGGATATGGGACAACCTACAAATTCATTCTTCAGGAGGGAGGTGACCAAGGGAATGAATAAATGTACAGATTATTATTGTAGGTTGCAATAGTATGAGTCAGCAAAAATCAGTATTATATTTGTTTCATAGAAGAGGGTTGGTAGGACCTCCTTCTTGCCTATTATTCCAATAATTTATTTAATGGTTGAATTAGTTGGTCTTTTTATGTTTGATAGAATTCACTTATAAATCCATCTGGTCCTGGTGCTTTTTTCTTAGGAAACTCATTTATGACCTCTTCAATTTCTTTTTTCTAAAATAGGTCTATTTAGATATTCTGGTTCCACTTCTGCTAAGCTAGGCTGTTTATAATTTTGTAACTATTCTTCTGTTTAACTTATATTGTTAAATTTATTGATATGTAATTGGGCACAATAACTTCTTATAATTGTTTTGATTTCATCTTCACTGGTGGTATATTCATTCTTTTCAAATACAAAGTTTATGGGAGTGGGGAGGAGGAACACCAGTCACTGGAGAAATCAGGAAATGTGTCTTGTTGGAAGTAGCATTTGAGGTAGGGTATCCATAAAAATGAACCCCAAGCAAGAAAGCAAGCAGACCTAGATGAACATCATTGAAAGAGACAGAGATAGAGACAGAGAGACAGGCAGAGATGAAGAGAGAAAGCCCATGCCTTTCTGCCACAGTTTTTAGGAGACTGAGTTTAAATCAATTTGAGTATAAGAGGAATTAGACTGTACTTTTTCAGGAATGTGATAGAGCTTGTTTTCTGTTGCTTATTATCCATTTAGTCTATATTTAATGCTTCTTGTTTTGTTTTGTTTTGTTTCAATGTCTGAGAGATAGCCTGAATTGGCCTTAGAATACTCTCTTTTTTAAAACTTGAAAAATTAGATTAGAACAGTCAGGTCAAGGGAAACAAATTAATATTGCAAGTCCCTTCCCATCCCATGAAGGTCAGGAGGTCATGGGTTATAGTAGAACATTTTAAACTGCCTATTAAAAAAAATAAATTGTCCATCTTTAACAAAAATGAGCAGTGGTATTGTGGCAAGAACACTGGACTAGAAGCCAAAGATATGGGTTCAAGTCGAGTCATGTATCTTTGGACAAAATCTCAGCTTTTTTGAACTTCATTTTCTTCATCTGTAAAATGAGGATAAGACAACCTTCCCTTTGTGCCTCACAAAGTACATGTCATTTAACCACTGACATAATGTGAGTAAGGCATTGTACAGACTAAGGAGAAATATAAAAATGCAAATTGTTATGATGATTATATTTTATGACTGACTTCTCCACTATGCCTCAAGAAGCTTAGAATAAGTTCATCATCCTGCAAGATATCATCAGCCTTGGTATTCTACTTCATCTCTACCCCCAGCTTCTCTGATTGGAGGGTGGGACCATGGACCTCAATCCCTACTTTGGGGACCCCCATACACAGTTTTTTCCGGATTCCTTCTGTAGATCCCAGTAGATCATAAGCTCCTTGTGGGCAGGGATTGCCTTTTTTTGGGGTTGTGGGGGGGTGGTATTTTTATCCTCAGTGCTTAACACAGTGCCTGACACCTAATACATGCTTAATGAGTGTTTACAGACTATTAACTATAACCTCTCCTGTAATCCTAGGCAATTCCTCACCTCTATAAGGACAAGAAAGCAAAAATCACCTGTTTTGAGGGATAAAGGAAACAGAAAGAAAAAGTGTCCAATGAGGGTTCAGAAACAGACAGGTACAGAAGAAGCAGTTAGCTTCGATCCAACAAGGAAAGAAGTAGGAAAAGGGAAAAGGGGGAAGGGAGGGAGGGCATGCAGAGAAGTGAACCTGTGAGAATCAGGTTTCACCAGACCTGGATTTGATGCAAAACAAAGCCAGTTCATCCTTCCCTAACTACTCTTGGCCTTGGATCTTTTGAAAGCCAAGGTTTCTGGTTTGTGCATTACCCTGGCTCCTACTACAGGGCAGCTTCTCCCCTTTCAGTCTTCAAAGTTGATGCCTTTAGGTGCCAGGGAGACCAGCTTCCAGGGAAAGATTCGATCCTGACATCAGCACAAATAGGGAGGACCTCCTGTTTCCCCCAGCAACTGTAACTCTGCCACCCTGCAAATACCATAGAGAGAGCTCACAGGGGTATTACTGCTTCTGTTTTAAATCAATCAGCTCTCGTATATAAAAGAACATTGGAATGCACTCTGTTCAGAGTACAAAAGATAAAGCCGCACCCACAGGCCAAGCCTGGCTGACCCTATTTCCAAAGCTGTGCTGAGCTGAGAGAGGTTCATTTCAAATTCCTTAGAATGGCTTGTCTAGCAGAACTGCACCCAGAGGTTAAATAGGCATCCGGGTGATGCTTGGGCCCCCATTGTCTGAGACTTTCACTTGTTTGAATGGTTTGGGAAATAGGGTTCCCCCTTGAGGTCGATACTGTGAACAATGTTTGTTTCTAGGGTCTTTGTTTTGTTTTTAAAAAGAGGGTTTTCAAGGCAAAGGGGCAGAGCTGGCACAAAAAAAAAGGAAAAGGAGAAACCTAGGCATTGTATGATGCCAGTTCTTGCGTTTTTCAGCTACAGCTGTTGTTTTCTACTTGGATTCAGATGCTTTTCATTCAGGTTGCTTAATGAAAAAAATTCCTTGGTTCAAATGTTTTTCAAAAAAAAAATTCTTAATAGGCCTTATTCTCTCCTTCTCGAGGAAGATTGCACCATCACCATACCTTGTACTAAACCACCCATCTTCTTTCCACAATCAGGTAGGTCCTTTGCACACTGTACTCCTAGTGGAAGAAAGCCCCCATCTCTGACCTGTCAGATTGGAGTTAAACATTCCACTTCCTAAATAAGTAAGACCCATAGACAGAGCTAGCATCAGACAAAATTAGAAAGTAACCCAAGTTTCATCCTTTCTTCCTTTTCTTTTTCCCCATTGAAGACTTTCATTTGTCCTACTATCTCCCCTCAAGAAATATGGTGCTTGCAGCTACTCTAGTTCTTGCAGTTGGGTGGAAAGAAGCTCTGATAAGCCATTAAAACTTAAGTGTGAATTAGGAAAGTCAGCTATATGTAGTGGGCAAAGCACCTAATTGAATATTATAAGATCTGGATTGAATAAGCTAGGACCTAGTACAAATTGTTTAAGCATTCTGGGGGCAGACTGCAGAGCCATTATTAAGGACCTATTATGGGCCAGGTACTATGCTAAGTGCTCAGGGTACAAAGAAAGGCAAAAGACAGTCCCTTCTTTTCTAGGAGTTACTAGTCTAATGGAGTAGAGAATGTACAAACAAGATCTATGCAGAATAAATTGGGGGTCCCTGAGAGAAAATGAAGGAGGACTAGAAAAGGCTTTTCACAGAAGTTGGGCCATTAGCTGAAGGAAGCCAGGAGGATTAAAGGAAATGATGTACATCAAGTGATAGGCAAATATTTATTGTTATCATGATTAAAGAAGTGTGTGTGTTCATCCTTCATTGCCAAAGAAGATCATGCCATCAGAGAAATAATGACATGACTTGCACTTGACTTTGTTTTGAGTGAGGGAGGGCTGTGCAGGTCACCAGCCTCACTTCTCCTCCAGAGCCATCTGAATTCAGTGACTAGATATTCATCAGGAGGACTGGAGATGACCCAGGATGAGGCAGTTGGGGTGAAATGACTTGCCCAAGGTCACACAACTAGTGATTGTCAAGTGTCTGAAGTGAAATTTGAACTCAGGTCCTCCTGACTCCTGCACTGGTGTTCTATGCACTGCACGACCTAGCTGCCCCAAAGAAGTATCCTAGAGGAGAAGAAAGGACATTTTGGTCTAGGAATGAGACGGTAAAGAAAAAAAGGAACAAACATTTATTGAGCACCTACTGTATGTACCAAGCACAGTACTAAACACTTTACAAATATTATCTCACTTGACCCCCACAACAAATAGGTGTTGTTATTCCCATTTTATAGATGAGAAAATTGAAACAAATGGAAGTGTAAGTGACTTGCCCAGAGAGATACACCAAGTAGGTATCAGAGGCTGAATTTGAACTTGGATCTTCTTAACAGCAGGCCCAGCACTCTATTCACTGTGCCATTTGGACACGAAGGCTTGGGTCTGAGTCCTGGCTGTGATTTTTAATTGCTGTGTGACCTTGAGCAAATCACTTGATTCTCAGGACCTCAGTTTCCTCATCTGTAGAATGGGAAAATTTTCTCTTCCTTTCTCAGTCAGAGAAAAAAGTGTTTGCAAACTAAAGCGCTCTTTAGTTTTTAGCTTATTGTTTAGCTTTTTTTACAATTTAGAAGATGACAGGAAGTGGAATATAAAATAATCGATTTTTGGTTAAATTTCCTGCAGAACTGGGTGGTGGGTAGCTTCCTGATACTCATCAGATGAATCCTAAAGGGAACTGTCTACTCAGTCTGATAATAATTTAATATCTTTCTTGTAACAATTGTTTAAAACATATCTATTGTGTTTATACATTGTTGGGGTGGATAAAGCAAACACTAACTCTGGAATCAGGACCTGGGTTCCAGTTCTGCCTCAGACCCTTCCCAGCCTTCCAATGTGATCCTGGACAGTCCTATAACCATCCTCAGCCTCAGTTTCCTCATCTATAGGCTGGAGCTGATGATAACTTTAACAGTTGATCTTAAAAGGTTTTTGTGAGTCTCAGATAATAGTTTGTAAATCACTTTGCAATGCTATATAAATATCATTATTATTATCATTTGTATTATATAGTATTGGCAGTTAAGAAAGTCGTACATACATTATCTCCTTTCAGCCTGGGTGACTTTAATGCTAGAGCAGGCTCAGACTACCAGACTTGGCAGGGAGTCCTAGGGAGGAATGGCTTTGGAAACAGCAACAGCAGTGGTCATTTGCTGCTAAAGACTTGCGCATTGCATGACCTTCTCATCACCAACAATGCTTTCCATTTACCTAAACACAATAAAACTTCATGGATGGACCCTTGCAGCAAATATTGGCATCTAATAGACTATGTGATTGTAAGGAGAAGAGACAGACAAAATGTGAGTGACAAAGGCAATGTGTAGTACAGAGTGCTGAATTGATCATAGACTTTTCCTTTCTAAGCTAAATATTTGCATTCATCTAAAGTGCTGCCCCCAAGGCAAAATAACTACCAGAAGAATTAATGTCAACAAATTAGAGCACTTCTCTGAGCATGAACAGTTTGTTGCTAACTTGGAGGGAAAGTTGAGCCAATACAGAGTTGTAACAGTAGAGTAGAAAAGGAGTGGGCAGCTTTTAGAGATTTGGTGCATTTTTAGAACACTCACAAATACTAAGTGTGGTTTGATGAAAATGATGGAGAAATTCAGAAGCTTCTAAATGAAAAACAAGAACTCCACAGGATACACCAGCAGGATAGTTCATCCACCTCTAAGAAGGCAGCATTTAATTCCATCAAAAGCAAAATACAAGCAAAGCTTAGAGAGATGCAGGATTCCTGGCTCAGTAAGAAGAGAGATGAAATTCAGTTTTATACTGATAGTAACAATTCAAAGCACTTTTATGATTCCCTGAAAGCTATTTATGGACCAGAAACCTATGGCATATCAGAAGTACTCAGTGCTGATGGAGTCACATTGATTAGTGATAAGGATATGATCCTAGAGAGATGGACTGAACACTTCCATAGTGTTCTCAATAGACCATCATCAATCAATGCTAAGGCCACTGATCATTTACCACAGGTTGAAGTCAATCTCTCCTTAGCTGAACTTACAACTGAAGAAGTTTTGAGGTCCATTAGGTTCCTTTCATGTGGCAAAGCACCTGGTGCTGATTCTATTCCAGGTGAGATTAACAACGTGGAGGGACCATTGCACATACAAAAGCTGACTGAAATTTTCCAGATTATATGGCAAGGGGGAGGTTATCTCCCGGGAGTTCAAGGATGCCTCCATTGTCCATCTCTATAAAGGCAAAGGGAATAGATTGTCCTGCGACAATCACAGGGGGGGTCTCTCAGTAATTGCTGATAAGATTCTTGCTAGAGTCCTCTTTAATAGGCTGATCCTTCACCTGGAAGATGGTCATATACCTGAGAGCCAGTGTGACTTCAGAAAGGGCCGAGGAACAGTCGATATGGTGTTTGCTGCCCAACAACTCCAGGAGAAATGCCAGGAGCAGAGCAGAGGTCTGTATGCAACGTTTGTAGATCTGACCAAGGCTTTTGACACTGTTAGTCATGAGGGCTTATGGCAACTTATGTCAAAATTTGGTGGCCCAGAGAAGTTCATCAGTACTGTACATCAACTTCATGTTTGCCTGGGTTTTGGATAGTGGACAATGCTCTCGTGCCTTCCCAGGCATCAATGGAGTGAAACAGGGTTGTGTGCTTGTTCCTATGCTTTTTAGCATGATGTTTTCAGCTATGATGTCAAATGCTTTCAGTGAGAATGAACACAGCATCAATGTCAACTACTCTACTGATGGTAAATTCTTCGATTTGAAAAGGCTACAAGCCAAGACCAAAGTGGAGGGAGTGTTGGTGCATGATTTTCTGTTTGCAGATGATTGTGCACTCAGTGCAGCCTCTGAAGCTGAGATGCAACAAAATACAGATCAGTTCTCTGACCCCTATGCTAATTTTGGCCTAATGATTAACTCCAAGAAAACACAGGTGCTCCATAAGTCACCACCACACCATCTATACGTGGAACCAGTGGTTACAACAAATGACGAAGTTTTGAATGCTGTGGATAAGTTCACTTACCTTGGTAGGGTACTTTCCAGGGATGTACACACTGACAATGAGGTTGCTGCACGCATTGCCAGAGCTAGTTCAGTGTTTGGGAGGCTCCAAAGAAAAGTCTGGGAGAGAAGAGGTATTAGACTGACTACCAAACTGAAGGTCTATAGAGCTGTTGTGTTGACCTCATTGTTGTATGCCTGTGAAGCATGGACAGTCTACTAGCACCATGTCAGGAAACTGAATCACTTCATTTGAACTGTCTTAGGAAGATTCTAAGGATCAACTGGCAGGATAAGGTACCAGACACTGAAGTCCTTGCTCAAGCTGAATTGCCAAGTATTCAAACTATGGGCTGGCCACATTGTTCGAATGCAAAATATATACTTGCCAAAAAGACTATTTTATGGAGAGCTCACATGGGGCAGGAGATCACATGGTGGTCAGAAGAATATTTACAAGGACATTCTCAAGGTCTCTCTCAAGAACTTTGGATTTGACTGTGCAACATGGGAGGCATTGGCACAGAACTGTTCAGCATGGCATGCCTACATCAGAAAAGGTGCTGTGCTCTTTGAACAAAGCAGAATTAAGACAGCACAAAATAAACCTAGGATAGCCAAATTTGGAGTAACCACCCCAAATGCTCACACAGACTATCTGTGCCCAATGTGTGATAGAGCTTTCTGAGCTTATATTGGTCTGATCAGCCACAGTTGGACACATTGAAACTTCATTTTATCACGGTGATGTCATTTTGGTCCTCTTTGAAAACGAAGGACAACAACCAACCAACCAACCTTTCAGTCTCAAAACAGCCCTGGTGAGGGAGGTAGATAATGACTATCATACCTGATATTTGGTTATACAGACAGTAATAATAATAATCATAGCTATCATTTAAATAGCACTTTAAGGTTTGCAAAGTACTTAGCAAAGATTTCATTTGATGCTCATAGTAATCCTGGGAGAAAGATATTATTATTGCCCCCATTTTATAGGAGAGGAAACCAAGGTGAAGGTGGCTAGGTGGTGAAATAGAGCATTGGACCTGAAGTCAGGAAGACACATCTTCTTGAGTTCAAATCCAGCCTCAGACACTTACTAGCTGGGTGACCCTGAATAAGTCATTTAACCCCATTTGCCTCAGTTTCCTCATCTGCAAAATGAACCGAAGAAGGAAATGGCAAACCACTCCAGTATCTTTGCCAAGAAAACCCCAAATGGAGTCATAAAGAGTCAGACACAGCTCAAACAACTGAACAACAACGAAGTAAGGCAGACAGTAGTTAAGTGACTTGTCCAGGGTTACACAGCTAGTAAGTGTCTAATCAGGGTTGGACTCAGATCTTCTTGACTCTAGGCCTATCTCTGTATCTACTTTTCTACCCCAGAGAACTACAGGTTGTTGAGAAGAGAAAGGACCTCACAGAGCATCTGGTCCAAACTCTTTATTTTATTTGTGAAAAAACTAAAGCCCAGAACTGCTCAGGGTCAAATGGTTCATTCTCAGTAGAGATGGAATTGGAACCCAGATCCACTAGTTTGAGTTCCAATTCACCACACACTGTGTCATGCAAGGGAACAAGGATAGGGACTAGACTTGTCCTCTCCCTTTTATAGTGAAATTATGATATAATCACACAATGAAACTCCCTCTACTAATTCGAGGCAGTACCTTGTCTGCAATTTATAGTCTTGTAGAGTTGTCTGAGAGATTACATGACTGGCCTAGGATCATATAGCCAGTATGTGTCATAGGCAGCACCTGAACCCAGCTTGTTGTCAACACTGCTCTAACACTGATACTCTCTGACTTCAGGCCCAATGAGAGCAAAATGAAGCCGCTGAGAGTTACTAAGCATTTAACAAAAGGGACTGACTTTGCCCCAGTACAGCAAGAATACGTACTAAGTGGCCAGTCAGCTCCTCTGGATGTCACCGAGGTTGGTGTCTCACATGATCTTAGACACCCTTCTTGTCTGAGAGAAACAGACTCCATGTGGCTGGGAATTTTCATGCCCCTAGATGACCCCAAAGCCGCTGGTTGAAGAAGCTGGAGCCAGTTGGGTCCCAGGGGGCAACTTTGTCCTACCACACAGGTCCTACTGGCTCTGAGGTCAGCTCTCTCTACCCACTACAACACATTCTCTCTCATGTACCATAGAAGTCCAAGCCAAAATACTGCACAGTCATGTGTAGCTGCGTGACTTGTGGCCAAGCAGATGTGTTGATTAGAGGGTAGCTCATCCTCATGACTCACCAGGTCAATGCCCAGTCAAGTTTAATTTTTTCAACTGTGACCTAGGATTATCTTCGGATAATTCTGATGCCCTACAAAGAAATATAACCAATTATGCTCCAGAGCATGGTTGCATGGGATGACTGGTGATTCCACTAGTATTAGGAGCTACTAGGTTCAGAAAATCCATACCTTCTCTGTATTCTGTAGTCTGAAGAAGCTGGCTGGAGACCCTCAGGGTGAAAAGATTAGCTCAGCAAGGTCACACAGCCAGTATCTGTCAGAGCTGGGACTTGCACTCAGGTCTTCCTGCATTTGAGGCTGGTTCTCTCCACAGCCACAAGCATTCTTTATGTGACTGCACGGATTTATAGGAATTCTATCCAAAGGGACAATGCAATTTCCTCTCGCTTGGAAAGGAAGGACCACAAACTCTGGGAGGTGATGTAGACTGCCCACAATGCTGAGACTTTTAGGGAAGGGCAGAAACACGAAGGGATCAGCAAATGGAAGTGAGCTGGCAAGCATGGTGGGTGATGAGAGAGAGATGGAGAGAGAAGCCTCTGCAGATGCTTGTGATGCACATTCTGAGACTGATTGCCTGTGTCCTGACCCTTCTGAGTGACTGAAAAAGATGAACTCCCTCCAGCTTCTTTCACCCGCTTCTGTGGCAGCTGTTTATTTCTATTTCCTGATTTTTGTTTCATAGAAATAGATCTCTAATCAATCATCATGGCTTGTAATGCACATATATATCTGTGGCATATATCCAAATATATTCACACAAACATGCATATAAGAAAGAGAGCAAATGGAGGACACAATTGACTAGATGAAAATACACAGAATTTACTTACATCCAAAATTTAAATCTCTGTCTAAAACATTAAGTTTTCCTTCTAACCCGAAGCTCCATGAGTTGAAAGTAAAAGAAAAATCTTATTGGCATGGTTCTCTTGCTGTTCAGTTGTTTCAGTCATGTCTGACTCTTTGTGACCCCTTTTGGGGTTTTCTTGGCAGAGATACTGGAGTAGTCTGCCATTGCCTTCTTCAGCTGATTTTACAGGTGAGGAACTGAGGCAAACAGGATTAAGTGACTTGCCCTGGGTCACACAACTAGCAAGTGTCCGAGTTTGGATTTGAATTCAGATCTTCCTGACTCGAGACCTGGCACTCTATCTACTGTACCAGCTAGCATGATTCTATAGAATAAGTAATGGACTCATTATTTCATTGGTATAAGTGAACTATAATAGGCAGATAGGGAGAATAGTGGAGAGAGAACTGAGTGTGGAGTCAAGAAGACCTGGGTTCAAATCATGCCTCAGACGCTTACTAGCTATGTGACCTTGGGCAAGTCACTTAACCTGTTTCCTCAGTGGTAAAATGGCAGTAATATTAGCACCTACCTCACAGAGTTGTTTTGAGAGTCACATTTAAGAAGTGCCTGGAATATAGTAACTGCTTAATAAATGCTTGCTACCTTTCTTCAATGAATGAGGAAACTTCAGTTGCCAGAGCAGGTCAATACATCTCCATATTAGCTTATAGCCTTAGAGAGCTGCCTAAAGCATTCATGAGGTTAAGTGACTTACCTAGGGTCATACTGCCTGTAGATATTAGAAGCAGGATCTGAACCCCAGCTCTTCCAATACTCCATCTACTGGGCCATTATAACTCTAATTTTTTCATAATCCCCTGTAGTAGTAAAGAGACAACCCAAATGGGAGGACTGACCTACCCCTTAGCCAATTCTGGGTCATCCATTATTGTAATTACAGCCAAGTGTGACAACTTAAACATAGATATTTCAGACTAATCTCCTATCTCATGGCAAGGGACCTAGTGGGATGGGGACTGAAAGTCAGGCATCTACGGACACTAAGATAGGAGAGAAAGGAGGTGGTATGGGAAAAGGGGGAGGAAATAAGAGCCGGTTTCCACCCTAAATCTAAAACCCCTGCTAGAGTAATACCTTCTGATAATGTTGTTTAGTCATCTTGATTGTGTCTGACTCTATTTACCCCATTTGGTGTTTGCTTGGCAAAGATACTGGAGTGCTTTGCCATTTCCTTCTCCAAATGAGGGAACTGAGGCAAACAGAGTTAAGTGACTCCCCTAGGGTCACACAGCTAGTAAGTATCTGAGGCTGGATTTGAACTCAGTAACGTGAGTCTTCCTGATTCCAAGGCCTGTCCCTCTATCCCCAGCACCCCCAGCTACCACTCTGGTTATACATATAATCCTAACAATAGCTCCCATTTATTTAGTCTGTGGTTTACAAAGAATGGCTTCCTCTTTCTTCAGGTATGGAATAGAAAGTCCCTTGGTGTGGCTTTTAAAGCCCTCCACCCCTGGACCTTCCAGTCTTGCTACACCTCACTCCCCTCCAGGCTCTTTACAATCAAACTACCCTGTCCTACTCGCTGTTCCTCTGACATGTCACTCACTCACCTTGGCATTGACCATCCCTCTCGCCTGTAAGGTCCTCCCTTCTCCTCTTGGTTTCTTAGCTTCCCAGATCCCACCTTCTATACAAATTCACTCTACTCTGTCCCCGCCCCCCCTCCTCTTCCTCTAACACTACCCTCTATCCACTTTGGAGAGACTTTGTATGTGCATAGTTACTTGTAAGCAGTCTCTGCTATCAGAATGTGAGCTCTTTGAGGACCAGGAGAGTTAGGGGTTTTCTTTGCTTTTTCTTGTATCCCCAATGTTTAGCTCAATGCCTGGCATGTAATAAATACTTCATAAAGATGTCTTGACTGAGGAGGGTCCTGTGTGTCAGGAAGTTCAAATATTATCAGACATTTATACTTTTCACATGAAGAAACTGAGGCTCCTAATGAGGTTAAGTGACTTGCCGAGTCACATATTTAAATAATTGGTAGTGCTGGGACTTGAATCTAAGACCTCTGACTTCAAGTTCTGGGCTCTTTCAATAAGAAATTTCAACAAGTAATGACAAGGTTATCCTCAGCAGCTGACGTCAACAGAAAGAAGTGACTTAGTCAAGGAAAGATTACCAGTTATCATTGCTGTCCATATTTGTTTGCCAAAGGTGCAAACTCAGGAGAACAATGAACCTTGATCCAATCCACTATGAAAATATTACAGTCATATAGGGAAGATTGGGTTGTTAGGTGGCACAGTGCTAGGCATAGAATCAAGAGGATTGGTTTTCCTGAGTTCAAATATGGCCTCAGACACTGGGCAACCTACTGAGCCCTGTTTGCCTCAATTTTCTCATCTGTAAAATAAACAGGAGAAGGAAATGGCAAACTACTCCAGTATCTTTGCCAAGAAAATACCCAAATGGGGTCAGGAAGAGTCTAAAACATGCCTAAAACAACTGAACACAACAAACAAGGAAGATTCTTAGGTTACGTTTAGGTACCCTGGCTAAAACTATTTATCATTGAGGAGAAAAGTTAATGAAGTGTATGAGTGGAGGGAAAAAGCATTTCCTGGTGCATAAGGAACTGTCCATGAAGTTAGGAAGACCTGGCTTAAGTCCTGCCTTTAAGCTGGTTGTGTGATCCTGGAAAAGTCACATCTTTTCCCAGTCACCCAGTCCCCTCTCCCCCAGTCCTCTCTTCAAGATTATCAGTTACAGGCCTGAGTTCAAATTTGACCTCAGATCAAATCATTCAATTTCTGCCTGCCTCAGTTTCTTCATCTATAAAACAGGAGGAAAATTAGCACCTACCTCCCAGGATTGCTGTGAGGATCAAATGAGATAATCTATTTATAATATACTTTGCAAATCTTAGAAGTCTATATAAATTCTCACTACTGTTATTATTTATCCTTTTGAAATAATAAAAAAACAGTGGAAAGACCCCCTGGACTTAGAGTCAGAGGGGTTGGAATCTCAGATCTCTGTGACCTTAACTAATTTCTCCTTTATGGGACTTTAAAAAAGTCCTGTAAAATGAGGAGATTGGAATAAATGATCTCCAAGGCCTGTTCTAGTTCAAGATCCTAGGATTCCTATCCAGGCTTTTAATAAATCTTTAATAAAAATCTTTAGTTTTCTTGCAAAAATGGAACAAAATATAAATAGGTCTTGAATTGCCAAAGGAAAAAGGTAACCCTAGAATCTGAGGGCCAGAAAAATAACAGTTGGCATTTACACAGAGCGCTTTACTTAAGAGTCTCATGTGAGACTCTTAAGACAGGTGTAGGGACCAGGCTTGGAGTGTTTTTGGTATAAGGGACTTCCAAGTGAGGAAATTCCTTCTGATGCTACAAGTTTGTGCTTTCTGGGAGCTTATAATAAATAACCTTATGGGGGGAGGAGCCAAGATGGCGGAGTAGAAAGATTCACATATGCTAGCTCCTAACCCACAGCCCATAAAATGCCTGTAAAGAAGAACTCCCAACAAATTCTGGAGCAGCAGAAGCCACACAACAACGGAGTGGAGGAGATTTCTGTTCCAGAGAGCCCTGAAAAACTGACACAAAAGGTCTGTTGCACACCAGACCCAGAGCAGAGCCCAGCCCCGCCGGCACCAAGAGGAGCAGATCCAAGCAGGCTTCAGGGACAGAATTTCCAGTGGCCGCACAGGTCCCTCCCCCCACAGGTGCAAAGGTCAGTGAGAGAGCCTTTTTGGTTGGCTGAGAGGGGAGCAAGGTGTCTCCATAACTCAGGCCCCCTTGGGAAGCAGCAGCAGAGGCAACCCCAGACAGGGGCTCCCAAAGCAGACAGGAGCTCAGATCCATTACTGAAGGTCTCCACATAAAACCCCTGAGGGAACTGAGCCCTGTGAGGCAGCCCTGCCCCCACCCGAGCAGCTGAACTTAATCTCACTGAATAGCAGCCCTGTCCCTGGCGAAAGCCCTGAGGCTGGGAAGCAGCATTTGAATCTCAGATCCCAAGCACTAGTGGGTGGATCTGGAGGCCAGGTGGGTGTGGAGAAGAATCTTATAAGTCAAGTAACTGACTGGGAAAATGCCCAGAAAAGGGAAAAAATAAGACCATAGAATGTTACTTTCTTGGTGAACAGATATCTCCTCCCTTCCTTTCTGATGAGGAAGAACAATGCTTACCATCAGGGAAAGACATAGAAGTCAAGGCTTCTGTATCCCAAACATCCAAAATAAATATTCAATGGGCTCAGGCCATGGAAGAGCTCAAAAAGGATTTTGAAAATCAAGGAAGAGAGGTGGAGGAAAAAATGGGAAGAGAAATGAGAGAGATGCAAGAAAAGCATGAAAAATGGGTCAATACCTTGCTAAAGAAGACCCAAAAAAATGCTGAAGGAAATAACACCTTGAAAAATAGACTAACTCAATTGGCAAAAGAGGTTCAAAAAGCCAGTGAGGAGAAGAATGCTTTCAAAAGCAGAATTAGCCAAATGGAAAAAGAGGTTCAAAAGCTCACTGAAGAAAATAGTTTTTTCAAAATTAGAATGGAGCAGATGGAGGCTAATGACTTTCTGAGAAACCAAGAAATCACAAAACTAAACCAAAAGAATGAAAAAATGGAAGAGAATGTGAAATATCTCATGGGAAAAACAACTGACCTGGAAAATAGATCCAGGAGAGACAATTTAAAAATTATGGGACTACCTGAAAGCCATGATCAAAAAAAGAGCCTAGACATCATCTTTCATGAAATTATCAAGGAAAACTTCCCTGATATTCTGGAACCAGAGGACAAAATAAGTATTCAAAGAATCCACCAATCACCGCCTGAAAGAGATCCAAAAAGAGAAACTCCTAGGAATAGTGTGGCCAAATTCCAGAGTTCCCAGGTCAAGGAGAAAATATTTCAAGCAGCTAGAAAGAAACAGTTCCAGTATTGTGGAATTACAATCAGGATAACACAAGATCTAACAGCTTCTACATTAAGGTATCGCAGGGCTTAGAATATGATACTCCAGAAGTCAAAGGAACTAGGACTAAAACCAAGAATCACCTACCCAGCAAAACTGAGTATAATACTTCAGGGGAAAATATGGTCTTTCAATGAAATAGAGGACTTTCAAGTATTCTTGATGAAAAGACCAGAGCTGAAAAGAAAATTTGACTTTCAAACACAAGAATAAAAAGAAGCATGAAAAGGTAAACAGCAAAGAGAAGTCATAACGGACTTACTAAAGTTGAACTGTTTACATTCCTGCATGGAAAGACAAAATTTGTAACTCTTGAAACTTTTCAGTATCTGGGTAGTTGGTGGGATTACACAACACAGATACACACACACACAAACACAAACAAACACACACACACATGCATGCACACACAGGGACAGAGAGCACAGAGTGAATTGAATAGGATGGGATCATATCTTGAAAAAATGAAATTAAGTGGTGAGAGAGAAATGTATTGGGAGGAGAGAGGGAGAAAAGTAATGGGGTCAATTATCTCTCATAGAAGAGGCAGGCAGGAGACTTTCTAGTGGAGAGAAAAAGAGGGGAACTGACAGAAAAACAAGAAGTTTACTCTCATCACATTCGACTAAAGGAAGGAGTAAAATGCACACTCATTTTGGTATGAAAACCTATCTTACAATACAGGAAAGTGGGGGAGAAGGAGATAAGCAGGGTGGGGGGGATGATGGAAGGGAGGGCAATGGGAGGAGGGAGCAATTTGAAGTCAATACTCAGGGAGGGACAGAATCAAAAGAGAGAATAGAAGCAATGGGGGGGCAGGATAGGATGTAGGGAAATATAGTTAGTCTTACACAACACGACTATCATCGAAGTCATTTGCAAAACCACACAGATATGGCCTATATTGAATTGCCTGCCTTCCCAAAGGAAATGGGTGGGGAGGGAGGGATGGGGAGAAGTTGGAACTCAAAGCTTTAGGAACAACTGTTGAGTATTGTTCTTGCTACTAGGAAATAAGAAATACAGGTAATGGGGAATAGAAAGTTATCTGACCCTACAGGACAAAAGAGAAGATGGGGACAAGGGAAGGGAGGGATGATAGAAGAGAGGGCAGATTGGTGATAGGGGAAATTAGAATGCTCTGTGTATTGGGGTGGGGGGAAGGGACAAATGGGGAGAAAAGTTGGAACCCAAAATTTTGTGAAAATGAATGTAAAAAGCTAAATAAATAAATTTAACTAAAAAATAAAAAAAAAATAACCTTAGTGAGCTTTCTAGAACATAGAGAAAGTAAGGGACCTGCCCTGCCCAGTGTTACGTAACTCCCAGTGTGTGTCCAAGGCAAGACCGAGGGCTTCCTGGTTCTAGCCTTCTATCCAGTAGTATGCGATATTTTCTCTCTGTGAGACAGGTACTAGTGGTATTATTATCTCCATTTTGCAGATGAGGATAACTGAGGCTTGGAACAGCTGCCCAGCATCAAATGGTTAGTATAGCCTTTCCTAGTCCTCCTTAATCTTAGTGCTTCTCCCCTGATATTAGTCTTGATTTATCCTGTTAAATATAACTTATTTATCTATAGTTGTAATATACAGATAATATATAATGCAAATATTACATATATATGTAATATTATCTACAGTCATCCCTTCTAAATCACCACTTTCCTTATCGTGGTTTCGCTACGTCACAGGTTGGCATAAGAAATTAAATGAGAATGTTTGATGAGTTTTATGGAAACTTTAGTTGAAGGCCATCAGGTGACACAGAGCCTGTGACCAAATATTTAACCCAAATTTTACAATAAGGTACTGTAAACACCCCATAAAAGAAAAATTAAAACTTACAAGAAACAAAGAAGAAAATCAGACTTCTCTGATATAAAGGGAGGGTCAAAAAATTTTTATAAGGATTTTTCAAATTGCAGGGACACTACATCCCTTACCCCCACAATGTGGATGGGATAACTGCTTATGTTTACATATAGGTATATCTGCATATCTATATATACCTATGAGTATCTATGTCTTATTTGTTCATAGTTTGCATCTTATCTCTATCATTAGACTATGAGCTTCTTGTGAACAGTTCTGTTGGTTTGGGTTTGTTTTGGGGGTGTGGGGTGTGGGTTGTACCTTCCCCAGGGCTTAGCACAAAGCTTGGCACATGGTAGGTACTTAATAAATACTACTTCACTGACTGTCTTGCTTCTAACATACTGTCTCTCACTTTGAGTAGGAGAATCACGTGGTCAAAACTGTATGTTATAAAAATAATTTTGCAAGATGCTTTAGAGAACATCAGATCCAACCCCAATTCAAGATAAGGAAGCAGGCCCAGGGCAGTGAAATGATTGGCCTAAATTCACACAATAGAACTAGGACTAGAATCCAGGTCTCTCTCTGACTAGGTGAGCTTTCTTGCCCTATATTGTACTGCCACCCTGAGGAAATGAAAGGAAATCTCCCTTCTATAGGATAGATAGTCCTTAATTTTCCAATTTACCATTCACAAAAGGGGTAAAGAAATAAGTCATGGATTTTGCTTGGGATACTAAAGGTGAGATTTATACCACTGAAGAAAAGACATCACTTTTAATTATTTTCCAAAAAAGCAAGTTCTTTTTTTTGTATGCTTAGCAGATGTAAGTTTATTGCAGATAAGGCATTTTTTTATACCAGGTATTTCTTAAGCACCTACTATGTGCCAATCAGTCCCTAAAACCATTTACTAAGTACCTACTATGTTCCAGACACGGTGCTAAATGCTGGGGGTACAAAAAGAAACAGAAATTTCCTGCCTTCAAAGAACTCACAGTCTGGTAGGTTGTTGTCCTTTGTTCAAGAAGACTAAAATGACATTATTACGTGAGTCAAGTTACTGTGTGTCCAACTGTGGCTGATTAGACCGACACAAGCTCAGAATGTTCTACCACAGGTCGGGCACAAATAGCCCATGTGAATATTTGGGGATAAATATAGGCATCTTGCATTTCTTTTGAGGTATTTAAATTCTGCTTTGCTCACTAAAGACAGCACCTCTGATGAGGGCACATATGCCATGAGGAGTGGTCCTGTGCCACTGCCTACACACAATTAATTCCAAAGTTCTTAAGAGAGAGCCCGAGAGTGTCCTTGTATCGCTTATTCTGACCACCATGTGAACGAATGCCTGCCCGCTGTGAATTCTCCATAAAATAGGCTTCCTGACTAGCATACATTTTGCATTCCAACAATGTGACCAGTTAATCAGAGTTGCCCCTGCTAAAATTATAAGTTATTACAATGTTTATGGGGTAGCTGGGGGGTGCAGTGGATAGAGTGCTGGGTCTGCCTGGAGTATGAAGATTCATCTTCCTGAGTCCAAATCTGCCCTCTGACATTTCCTAGCTGTGTGACCCTGGGCAAGTCACTTAACCCTGTTTGCCTTAGTTTCCTCATCTGTATAAGGAGCTGGGGAAAGAAATGACAAACTCCTCCAATATTTTTGCCGAGAAAACCCCAAATGGGGTCATAAAAAAGTAGGAGACAACTGAAATGACTGAATAACCAAAATAAAAATGTTTATGACCTTATTTTTTTGCCTTAAAGATATTTCTTGCCTATAAAGATGATTATATTGCCTGAACAACATTAAATCAGAATAACAAATGTAAATCGAATGTTTTTACAGTGTGTAATCATAGTCTTATGTATCATAGCCTTATGTTTAAAGTATCTTATATGACTGTACAGGATCTTGTCCATATACAGCAAGTGAAGGAAACCTTCAAAGCCATTCAGAGAAAGAGGCATGATAGAGTAGAAGTGCAGGTCAGAAGACCGGGTTCATATCTCCTTTCTGATCGATCCTTCATCCTTGTGTGACTTTAGGCAGGTCAGAGCCTCATTTTCCTTATCTATAAAAGGAGGGTGTTGGACTAGGTCACCTTAGAGTACCTTTCTCATTCTAGGTCTCTGATCCTGTGATCTCAGTTCTCCTTAAGCCTATAGGATAAGCTTATATGGTGATACATACTGAAGAAAAAATAGGCATTAGGACATGCTCAATTACAATATTTTATATATATATATATATACATATATATATATGTGTGTGTGTGTATATATATTTTACTAGCAGAAAACATTATATATAATATACAAATATAATATTACTATATGTAATAATAATATAATATAAACATTTCAGATCTTAAATATATCTATTCTGTAATATATTTCAGTCTGAATAGTAACCAAATATGTTAATGAAACAGAAAACTTCAAAAGCAGGGAAATGTGAAAGGACAAGGAAGACATTCAAGTTGATAATTTTTAAATTCTCCTTATCTACTGGCTTCTTCCTGGCTGCCTAAAGTCTCCCTCATTCTTAAAAATAGTCCTCATTGGACTCTGTTATCTCCTGTTAACTTCTCAGTCAAACTCCTAGAAAAAGCTGCCTATACTCAATGACTCCACTTCTCACATTTACTTCTCACCCTTTTGCTATCTGGCTTCCATGCCCATCACTCTACTGAAAATGCTCTCTTGAGAGGTACCACTGATCTCTTTGTGGTGCCTAGGCTCTGGGCTCCCTCTCCCAACTCAGTTTGGGTTCCCAAAGCAAGGTTATCTTTCCCTCCTCATCCCTCACTCCAAGGTTCTAGGTGTATTCCTGAGGAGTTATCTAATACTACTGTTCATAGATATATTAATATCAATTTGCTTTTGTAAAGGGAAATGTACAGAGAAGACAAAAAAAGAACCAAAAGAGAAAAGTCTCCCTATCTGGGAGCATACTCTCCTCTAACACCTTGTTACATGGGGAGAGTGGTCTCAAACTTCAAGTGATTGGTACTAAACGTTTCTCCCACCAAGTTCCCTTTGGAGTGTGGCATAGCCTATCAGTGGGTTATTTTCTGGCTTGCAGGGCATGGTGTCTTACCTGCAAGGTCAGTTCACTGTTGGGTTAAATCAAGCAGGTTGCTCCATCAAACTGGCTCCTCCTTGATCTGGGACGCTTTGACTACAAACCAACTTGTGTATGGATTCCATCTGCTGGATCACGGGTGGTTCTTTTGAGGTTCATAATGTCTGTCCAATATCTGATTGTCTAGTCACCTAAGGTCAGGAAGCAACACAGCCTGGACCCAATTAGTATGAATAATGTATCCTCTAAAGTGTTCACATGTGTTTGAATTCAGACTATTTGAAGTTGTAATTATATAAAGTATAGCAATTGGTTCCAGGCCAATTGAAAATATGCAGTGTAAATTCAAATAATCCAGCTACTTCAGGAGATAATTATTGGCACTAATTGAGAGCTAAATTATGTAGAGATTAAAACAGATTGGCACCATGTGTTCATGGCCACACTCTTTCACTTGGTTCCTCATGGGTTCAATTATAATTTCCTTGTTTTAGACTCCCAGTTTTACATATTATCTTGATTGACTGAACAATCATTTATTAAGGACCTACTATGTGGCTGTCACTATTCTAGGCCCTGAGAACAGATAGACCAAATGATACACTTCCTGCCCTCAAGGAGCTTATATTCTTCTAGGAGAAAGCAACTTTTACACACATATATAAACAAAAAAATATATATGATGGTAAAAGAGAAGAAAACAGTAAACATTAAATTGTTCAAGAAATAAAACTTGCAGCAGTAGGACACACATATCTTACAGGGCACTCCCATCTCACACTTACTTACTAAATATTCAACAGATAAATATACTATGCTTTATAATTAAACCCTCTCAGTGTTGTGGGAACCTGTAAAGCCAATCATGGCAGCACACCTGAGTACTGCTGCTATGAATGATTTTAAGGGTCTAATCGAATAGTACAATGAACTCTCTATTCAGCAATAACTCTCTATTCAGTAAAGCACAAATTCATAGTAACATAAGCAAAACATATCATCTAATACATATATGTATCTTATAACACTCAGTATGTCTTATAGCATTAATTATCATATCCCCAAAGTCAAGGGATCCCAGGCTAAGGTCTTCCCTAGCACAATGCATCCTTAAGGGAGAGCAGAAAATACCACACCATCCATCCCGAGGCCACTGTAAGAACAATTTCCTTAATCAATAGTTAATCAGTCCAAGTAAAGTCATCTCTCATCTTGACTCAAGGCTGACTTCCAAACCCCATGGTTCCTTCTCTGTGGGCTGATCACTCCCAGCTCTTGCCCGCTTTCACATGCAGGAGCTCTCTGCTCCTGCTCTTTGTCTCAGCTCACAGGGACTGTTCCATTCCAAATTCTTCCTGCTTTTACTAGATGGCAAACTCGAGGGGTTCCTGCTTTCAATGTCTGTTTCTCAGAAAACAAAACTTAACAGGGCTATAACATTATTTATACATATTACCAGCACCATCATCTCAATTTACTCATAAAGACCAACAAACAGGACTTCTGTCTGAGGAATTAACACAGATTAATAGACAGGGCTCCCAACATCACAAACATTCTTTCTGTTAGGCCTCCCCACAAGCAAGTTCCCTAAGCACTCTCATGCCAGCTTTTCTCTCTTAGCTCTGCTTCTCTCTCTGCTTCTCTAAGTTCTGCTTCTCTCTTTACTCTCTCTAAGCAATACAAGATATATATCTATATATATTTATATCTATATCTATCTATATCTATATCTATCTATCTACATATATATATATATATATATATATATATATATATGGTTTCCAAGCAAAGATTCTTGATTGATTCAATCAAAGGCAAGACTCAATCAAAGGCATTTGATTGGCCAAAACTAAATCCAGAAAAACAGCAAAAAAAAAATCCTGCTCCGCTTGCCATTACAGAACCACCTAGAAAAGGGGAATTATGAAAGGTTTCCTTTCATTTCCAACCCTTCTCCTCTCATCCTTAGGAAGTATCACGTCATAAGGAAGAGAGGAGAAATGCCTAGACCTCATCAAACCAATATTTTAATAAGAACCTTGGGACATTTACCCCATGAGAATCTTCTGCCTGGTACGTTCCCTGATGCAGGGCTGGAACATTCCCATCTTGTGCTCCCCTATCCAGGTCACTCAGAATCTCTCCCTGACTAGTCAAGAGGTTTCTTTTCTCATTCTACCTTTATTATCATCATTCCCATCCACTTCAGGCCTACTCTTCCTTAGTCCCATCTTCCTCTGACTTCTCTTTCCACTCTCTTGTTAGCAATGTCTTTCATCAACTTGAGTCTTTCGTGAATTTATGTGGTGGAGCAGTATCCTAAGGCCCCATGCCATGAAGTTTAGGTTAGTTTTCTTCCCCTAAAAATTACTGAAATTGTCTTGAAGTCTTCAAGCTGGATCAGCAGGTTAAGTCTTGGGCCATAGATGTAGCTTCCTAGTACCTAAGTAAAAGATGACAGGGGCAGAAAGAGCTCTAGCTCCTTTTTCAGGTTTTTGACTAAAGACCAGAAGAACGTACAATGCCGTGCACAAAAGAACTGTGCTCATCTTGAATTAAGGCCACATCCTTGATTAATGTCCTTCCTACTCTGAAGGTCCTCCCTCTGCAGTGGCTCAAGAACTTTGCTTTGGTTAACTCTTAGTTGACCAATGGGTCGGTGTTTCATTTTATTACAGACTCAGACCTGAGCCACCAGACTGTCCTGGCCTATTATGATATGTGATTCTAGATCAGAGATTCTTAATATCAGGTCCATGAACTTGTTTTATGCATATATATGTATTATATACACAAACATATATGTATATGTATATAGATACATGCACATTACATACACACGTGTTCATAAGTATATATGTATTACATTATTGTTATGTGTATATATGTATATACATATATAAACACATTATTTTATTGCTTATATTCAAACATGTGCATATATATACATATATATAAACTGTTTTAATACAATTGGTTTTTTAAAAATAATCCTAGTTATTTCATTTTATTTATTAAAAACATCATTCTGAGAAGTGGTCCATAGATTTTACCAAATTGCCAAAGGTGTCCATGACACTGAAAAATAAGACTCATTACTCAATATTAGAGGTGTTAAACACTAGTGTGGGAGAGTTAGTAAAAAACAGATTAAAGTAGAAATGGGAAATCTTTAACAATATAAATAAAAATACGGTAGAATATAGATAATATTAATATGGTTTTTCTAGGACAATATGAACATATATGCTCAGGCAGGTATTTTTATGTATGGTTTAGTGAGCCCTGTGCTCATTTCTTACTGAACCTCAATCACTGAATGGGTGTTGCCTCAGACAAAGTAAGACCTGGGGAAAATGTTTGCTTAAAAAGGATCTCCCATTGCATCAGGAGCCATTGAGAGTTGTCTTCGTCTGCATGTGGTCACTGGATTTGGATGGCTCTGGAGTGAGACTGGTGATTTTGCACAGCTCTGCTTCACTTAAATCCAATTCATTTTCAATTTATGGCACCACTTTCATGACAGTATTGGTCCTCTTTGAGAACAAAGGACAAACAACAGACAAGTGGGCCTTTTTCTGTTTAGGTTTGATACCACTGTTCTAGATAATCCCAGAGAGTTTAAGTTGGAAGGATCATAAGAAATTATCTACTCCAACTACTCCATCTTACAGATGAGGAAACTGAGACCCAGAGAAGGGGAGAAACTTTCAAGGTCACAAAGCTAGTAAATGCTGTAGCTGGGATTTTGGCTCAGTCCTTCCATCTCCTGACAATAATGAAAATTCAACTTTTTCCAGAAGACGTGACATCCATTATCACCTGTTCTAGTGCTGTTTGCTCCCTTTCTCATAACTCAGGCTTTACAAGGTGAGGAGGTGGAGTCAACAGATGTGGCAGACTCCTCATTGCCTCTTCAAGGCCAGTGACTTGACACTGCCATCCAATGACCTTTCTTCAGAAGTGGACTAGAAGTCAGCTTACCCCTACTCAGGGGAGCTGGTTGTTAAATTTTCATTGTAAGCATTTACAACTAGGCAAATGCGACAAATCAGGGTTTGACTGTTGATTGCTTTGATTTAAGAAAGTGTTAATGATAGATTAAATGTAAAAGTGTATGTGCATACAAAAAGAATCGTTTCTTAAACATTATATTGCCTCTAAGGTCCCTTCCAATGTAATTCGTAGGTCAGTTGGGGCTCCCAACCTGCAGATTTAACTCAGTTTAAGAACATTTAACAAATTTTTGGATCATGTTCCCATCCAGAGTTTTCCCTGGGAACATGGGAATTCATACCTTACTTTAAAAGGTCCCTCAGATAATATCAAAGAAATAAAATTAAGGGGTGAGAGAGGAATGTACTGAGAGGAGAAAGGGAGAGGTAGAATGGGGTAAATTATCTCAGATAAAAGAAGCAAGAAAAAACTTACAATGAAGGGAAGAGAAGGGACATGAGAGGGAATAAGTGAAGCTTATTCTCATCAGATTTGGCTTAAGGAGGGAATAACATACACACTGAATTACCCTACAGGAACTTGGGAGAGATGGAGATAAGAGAAGGGGTGGGGGAAATGGTAGAAAGAAGGACTTATTGGGGAAAGGGGTAATCAGAATGCATGCCATCTTGGGGTGGGGAGAGGGGAGAGATGGGGAGAAAACTTGGAACTCAGAATCTTGTGGAAATAAATATTGAAACTAAAAACAAATTAATTAATGAAAGGAAAAAAGTAAAGAAAAGAAAGGTCCCTCAGTTTCCATACAAACAAACTGAAACCATCTGATACACGATAGGTTTTATTTGATCTGAGAGAAAAATAAGAAAGACTAACACAAAATCATAAACAATTAAAAAAAAAAATAAACCCCTTCCCTTTCCCCCTCTGGGAAACCCTACCTTCCTAAGGAAATCATATAGGTTATTGACTTAGAATGTCACTCTAGCGTTAAGGCCCTTCCATGTCACAAAAAATTCAAGGAGCAACTCTCCACTATAGTGGGATTATCTTCCTTGAGATATATGCAATTCCTCCAGATTTCTACTGCCACCCTGAGTTTGAGGATCTCTCCTGACCCTAATATGGGGAGGGAAAAAACCTCAGGGTTTCTAGGAAATCGAACAACTCCCCTCTTGTAGCTTTTAATTTCCCTATGGATCAACACAGTCCACATGACTCACAGTACCAGTGAAGATGGCTCTTCCAATTTGTGACTCCTTACGATCCTAATCCTTCTTCCTCATCTAGGTCACACATGTGGTAGGGCACATCAACCTTCTTCCAAATCTGAGTGAAAGTAGAGCCTCCATCTCCTGTCCTCTTGTCAAGGATCCATCTTTCTGGCAATGGTTCCTTCTTTCCAGAGGGCCTCATGTTGATACAGATCTCTTTCCAGTTCCTAATGTGTTTGTATTTGTCTCTGTGGTAGTCTTTAGCTCCACTTGGTATCAGTTCTTTTATGAATATGGTGTCCTGAAAGGACCAAGTGGATGCCTGCAGAGAATTGAACAAGGTCTATGTCCAACTTCTGACTTATGTTTTTTTTCTGATGGACTTTTCTGTATGGATTTGATCTCTTTTCTACAGTCCACCCCCATGGGCAAAGCTTGGATGTATGATCTTGAGTCAGTTTCAGTTTCATTGATAGCTTCATCAGTGGAGCAATAAGGACATAGAATTCTGACCTTACCTACAGAATTCATACTATGTTAAAAAGGTAGACAAGGGAGGAGAGACACCCTCCTGGGACATGCCTGGAAATGCCTACTGTACAAGTATGTTATTCTCTATTTTTACTGAATCCCAACTATTAAATTTTGAATCTGCAAGACCAGACAGGTCTTCATTTGTGCAACTGGCCTCATTTCATAGCCCACTGTACATTCTTTTAAGGTGAAAGGAAGGATGTTAAATAAGGGTAGATGTTATAATTACAGTTTTCATAGTTCTGCCTTCTTTTGTCCTGTAAATAAAAGGCAGAGCTTTAGTTAAGGCAGTTTTCTCCTGAGTGACGTTAATGCTGTTTTTTTCTTAGTAATCCTGCCACAGGGCTAAGGTTGCTGCTATTTATATGAGCTATATTCCCATTCTGAAAGCTTAACACTCAAGTGTTTATTGTACTTAGAAAGAAGACTTGGATCAAAGGTGCCCTAGAGGGTCTAGATTTATACCTACTACCATTGTGTCATTACCCAATTACCCTTCCAAGTTTGAAATCATAAAGCTGAATGGATCTGTAGAATCTGATGTGAGATGATTTTTCTTCTTTGAAACAATTTTAAAACAGGCCAACAAAAACTATGCCCTGTCAACAGGTTTTGCTTCAATTGCCAGCCACCAGTGAACCAAACCAAGTTATGATTTCATCCATTTATTACAAAGTTTGGACTGACTGCAAAGACCCTGGGAGTTGTATTCCTTTCCAGCCTTGCACGAGAAGAAAGAAATTCAATGTTACCAAGAAACTACCAGGGAGGGATTTTCCAGGATAAAGAGAGAAGACAGGGTGAAGTCATATTGTCTCCCCTTCTCTGTCCTTACTCCATGGAGGGGGCAGAGTGTGGTGGGGGACAGTGTCAGGGACATCTGAAGTTCCCTTCTTCCTACTCAAGCTTGCCACAGTCACATTGCTGCTTCACCCCCCTTCTTTCCTTGTGTCCTTTATTCCTCCTCTCTTTCTCTCTCTCTCTCTCTCTCTCTCTCTCTCTCTCTCTCTCTCTCTCTCTCTCTCTCTCTCTCTCTCCCCCCTTTTTCCCTCTGTGATCTATCTCTATTGCTCTGTATTTCTATCTGTCTCCCTCTTTTACTCTGATCTGTCACTCCATCAAGCATACTGAACCTTAGTCCCCAGTTTTAAAAGGCAAAGTCTTAGGTAAAAGCTTTTCTCAATGTATTGTTTTCCTAATATACCAGGCTTCACTTAAAATCCATTCTGTACAAGGAATAAATCATTACTATTTGAGTTATTCCATTAGCCTGAGGGTAACAAAGAATAGAAAGAGAGCCAAGTAGAACTATGACCAAAGGACTACAAAAATGTGCATACCCTTTGCCCCAGCAACATCTCTTCTAGGACTGTATCCCCAAGAGATCATAAAAATAGGAAAGGGTCTCATGTGTATAAAAATATTTATAGCAATTCTCTTTGTGGTGGCCAAGAACTAGAAATCACGGGGATGCCCATCAATTGAGGAATGATGGAACAAGTCGTGGTAAATGAATATAATGGAATACGATTGTGCTATAAGAAATGAAACAGGAAGACTTCAGAGAGACTTGGAAGGACTTATATGAACTGATGCTGAGTGAAGTGAGCAGAACCAGGAGAACACTGTACGCAGTAACATCCGCAGTGTGGGAGCACTATTTCTGATAAACTTAGCCCTTCACAGCAAAGCAAGGACCTAAAACATTCCCCAAAGGACTCGAGGCAAAATGCTATCCATGTACAGAAAAAGAACTTTAGAACTAGAACACAGAATGAAGCAGATTATTTCTTCTTGTGTTATGTTTAGGTTTGGTTTAATTTTTCTCATGGTTTCTCCATTCATTTTAATTCTTCTATGCAACATGACTAATGTGAAAATGTGTTTAATAAGAATGTATGGGTAGAAGCCATATAGTATTGCATGCCATCTTGAGGGGGAAGGGGAGAAAATTTAAGACTTATGGAAGTGATTAGTGAAAACTGAAAACAAATAAATTAATTTAAAAAAAAAAAGTGTGCCAGCAGCATCAGGTGTTGATGGTAGCATATACTGAGATCTGATGGCCTGAGGGTTTCAGCCATGGCCCTTTAGCTAGCTAGCTTCAGTTTGCATCTACACTGAATTGCATAATATTCACAATTTTCCCAAATTTTTTCACAAAAAATTACTTTTTGCAAAGAAAAAAAATTCAGATCAGTGTGGGAGGTTTTGTTTTATCTCTGTTTCTTCCACATCTGATTTTTTTTTGGTTGGACTCCAGAAAGAATCTTATCTGAAAACCATGCAGAACATAAATATTTGTTTTCCTTTATAAAAATGAACTCCAAAGTTCACCTGAATCCTAGTTAAATAAGTAAATAAGCTGCCACTTTCCTGTGATTGGGAATTTTTTTTAACACGTGGACCATGGAGAGAAGCTCTCTGTTCTTTTCATTGTTTCATTTGTGTTTGTTTCCCTATAATTCATATGTCCTTCACAGGAAGGACATTAAGAGACAAGTTATTTCTGCTTTATACATATTTGATTTTGATCTTTCTTCACATCACTATGTATCCTTAGGCTACTAGGTCCTGGTTACAAAAAAGGGCTTCAGAGGCCCTCTAGTCCAATCCAAAGCTGAACATTAATTCTCTCTATTACTTTTCTGATGAAGTGAACTAGGCTCTGCTTGAGGACTCCTAGAGATGGGAAACTCTTTCTCCTCTCCCTCTCCATTTCTCTCTTTCTTCTCCTTCTTCTGTCTCTTTCTCTCATCCTCCTCCATTTCTCCTCCTCCTCCCTCTCCTTCTCCTTTTTCTCTCTCTCCTCCCTCTCATTTTCCTCCTCTTCTTCCTCCATTTCTCCTCCTCCTCCTCCTTCTCCTCCCTCCCCCCCATAATCTTTCTTCTACATAACAACCCATCAATTAGCTGAAGTCAGTTACCACATTCCCCCATTGAACCTTCTCTTCTCATGAGCTGATCCTCCCATAGTCTGGCTTTAAGACCCTTCCCCTTTTTGTTTCTCCTCCTCTGGACATGCTCAGTGTCCTTCCTAAAATGGGGTGATGATAATAGTAATAACAATAACTGGTATTTATACGGTGCTCAGTGGTTTGCAAAGTACTTTGAATGCATATTTCATTTGAGCTGCACAACAACCCTGGCAGGTAGGTGCTATTGCTTGATGCAGAATGGATTGGAGAGGGTAGAGACTAAGGCAGAAGACAACAGGGCTCCAACCTCCCCTATTCTGGGTACTACACCTTTTAAAATGTAACCCAACATAACCTGAGCCCTTTCTTGGCCCTGAGACCCCTTGGGTCAGTGAAGTGTTTGGAATAATCTGAAACATGCAGATATGACTCAAGGCCTTGTCCTAGCTAACGTTCTCTATTCACAGATCATTCCAAGGTCAGAAGTAAAACAACAAAATATTTCACTGAGACAAAATAGCTAAGCTTCTGCAAGAAATAAATGGATAAATAGGCAACAGAAATTTTCTCATTTCTCCCATGTATACACAAAATGATACACCTTTCTGGAGGTGGTTCACAGGCTAATAGGAGAGTCACCAGTTCCTGGGGAAACTAGGAGGTAAAACTGGGCCAGGGAGAAAACCTTGGGTTGAGTGCCAGCATCAATCTCTCCTGCAGGTTCTGGGGTGCCAGGATTCACCATGGCTCTGATACTGAGATATCAGGTCTCTCCATGCAGAGTTGGGATCCTCTCCTCCACAATCTCTAGGGAGTGATTAAGTCTAAGCCGCAATGTTGGGAGTCTCCTGCCTGGCAAACCATGTGCCAGGGCATTGGACTTTTCTGCTCCCTGATATTTTTAGTGTTATTTCTGTAGCTAAAAAGATCTTGCTGTCATAATTACACCTCTTCTCCTCATATCTCTGCCTCTTCTTCAACCAAGCCCCTGTCTCCTGATGCAATCCTTGTGTCCAGACATTTCCTAGAATTCTGACATCTCCAGAATCCCCTAGTGAACAGTAAGTGGATTCCTTGCCTCAGCTATTATGGTCAGCAAAGTGAGACAGGAGTCAACCATTGTGGGTAATGAAGAACGTTCCCTTGTTATCCCAAAGTCACACTACTATTTATTGGGGGGGAGGGAGTAGTTTGTTATATCACACTGTTGTTACCTGAGGAAATGATGGGAAATTGTCCTTTAACTATTGGCTATAAGTGTCTTCTAAATCCATCTCATTCTATGATTTTTTTCCCTAATACTATGTAAACTGTTTGAAAAAAATAAAGAGTCCTACCAAATTCCTTCTATGTCACAAATAAGGTCTTGATTTCAAATTTATATCTATCTATCTATATATCCATCCATCCAACCATCCCTCCATCCATACCAGGCATAATCAAACCAGAGAAAAAAGTTTTTAAACCAATATCCTTAAAGACCATTGATGCAAAAATTTTATTTTTATTATAGTATTTTATATTTTTTCCAATTATATGCAACAACAATTTTTAGCATTCATTTCTTACAAGATTTTGAGTTCCTTCCCAATTTTTCTCCCTCCTTTCCCTCTTCTTTAAATGGTAAGCAATTTTATATAGGTTACATATGTGCAATCATATAAAACATATTTCCATATTAATCACAGTTGTGAAAGAAGAAACAGACCTAAAGGAAAAAAACACACACAAAAAAATAAAATGAAAGTAGTATAGGATATGAACAGGCAGTTTTCAGAGGAAGAAACTAAAGCTACCTATAGTCTTATGAAAAAATGTTCTTAATCATTATTGATTAGAGAAATGCAAATCAAAACAACTCTTAGATACCACATCACACCTGTCGATTGACTAACATGCAAAACAGGAAAATTATAAATGCTGGAGAAGATGTGGGAAAATTAAAACATGACTACTGTGAAAACATGTTTAATATGAATGTATATAGAGAGCCTATATCAGATTACATGCTGTCTTGGGAAGAGGGGAAGAAAATTTGACCCTCAAAAGCTTGTGAAACTGAATGTTGTAAACTGAAAATAATTATATTAATTTTTAAAAAAGAAAATAGTATGCTTTGATCTGCATTTAGAGTCTGCCAGTTCTTTATGTAGATGAGGATAGCATTTTCCATCATGAATCTTTTACAATTGTCTTGCATCATTGTACTACTGAGAAGAGCTGTCATTCATAGCTGATCATTACCCAATGTTGCTGTTACTGTGTATAATATTTTCCTGACTCTGCTTATTTTACTCTGTATCAGTTCATACAAGTCTTTCCAGATTTTTCTGAAATCTGCCTGCTCCTCATTTTTATTGTATAATAGTATTCCATTACATTCATATACCACAGCTTGCTCATCCATTCCCCAATTGAAATAAAATATTAACAAGGAGATTATAACAACACATTAAAAAGATCATGCACTATGATCAGGCTGGATTTATATTTACAAGGCAGGGTTTGTTCAATAGTATGAAAACTGTAAGCAAAATTGACTCCATAAATAACAAAAGCAAGAAAAATAATTTGATTATGTCAATAGATGCAGAAAAAGACTTTTTGACAAGATATAACATTATTTCTGTTTTTAAAAACTAGAAAGCATAGGAATAAAGAGAGCTATCTTAAATATTATAAGTAGTATCTATCTAAAACCAAGAGTTGCATATCTATAATGGGAATAAGCTAGAGGCTTTTCCAATAAGACAGGATGTCCACTATTATCATTACTATTTGATACAGTGCTAGAAATACTCATTATAGCAGTAAGACACAAACAAGAACTTGAGGGAACAAGCATAGGCAGAAAAGAAACAAAATCATCACTTTTTGCAGGTAATACAACATTTTACTTAGAGAATCTCACAGAGTCAACTACAAGCACACTGAAACAATGAACAACTTCAGCAAAGTTGCAGGATATAAAATAAATCCACAAAAATCATCCACATTTCTGTATATTACTAATAAAATCCAGCAGGAAGAGATAGAAAGAGAAATTCCATTTAAAATTACTAAAGAAATATAAAATAATTAGGAGTCTACTTGCCAAGATACACACAGAAACTTAGACACAAAATACATACGAATAAAGACAAATCTAAATAATTGGAAATAATACTCATTTCTTGTGAGTAGACTGAGCCAATATAACAAAAATGACAATGCTACCTAAATCAATTCATTTGTTTAATGCCATACCAATCAAGCTATCAAAGAATTATTTTACAGAATTTGAAAAAAGTAATTATTTCTTTATAGGAACAAGATATCCAGGGGGTCTAGCAGAACCAGATCTCAGACTATATTATAAATCCATAACCATCAAAACAATTTGGTACTGGGTAAGAAATAGAGAGGCAGGTAGGTGGCTCAGTGGATAAAATACTGAGCCTAGAGCCAGGAAGACTTGAGTTCAAATGTGACCTCAGACACTCACTAGCTGTGTGAACCTGGACAAATCACTTAATCCTTTATCCACTGGAGAAGGAAATGGCAAACCACCCAAGTATCTTTTCCAAGGTTCTTCAAGGATCATGAAGAGTTCAACATGGACAGAACTGAACAATTTAAGCAACAACAACCACAAAGAAATAAAGATGTTCATCGAATTAGGTAAACAATACACAAAAGCAAATAAGCACAGTAGCCTAATGTTTGACAAGCCCAAAGATCCCTGGGGCAAGAACTCAATCTTCAGCTGGTAGGAAACTGGAAAATAGTCTTGTAGACCAATATTTCAAAGCATGTACCAAGACAAATTCCACATGGGTATGTGACTTAAAATCATGTGTGACTATGTAAAGAGTGACATCATAAACAAATTAGAGCAGCAAATAAAGAAGTATCTATTAGATCCAGGATAGGGGAAGGTTTCATGAATGAATAGAATGTAGAGAGGATCAAATTTTGTTTACACAAATGAACAATTTTAATAATATAAAACTGAAAAGTTTTTGCACAAACAAAACCAATACAGCCAAAAAGAGAAGAGAGGGAGGAAGTTAGGAAAAAAATCCTTGAAGCAAGTTTCTCTGAAAGGAGTCTTATTTAAAGACACATATGGAACTGATTAAAATTTATAAGAATAAGAGTCATCCCCTAATTGATGCACAGCCAAAGGATATGAATAGGCAGTTTTCAGAGGTAGAAATTCAAGCTATCAATAGCCACAATAAAAAAAACGCTCTAAATCATGGATAATTAGAGAAGTAAAAATTTAAAAAACTGACATTTTCTACCTCACAACCATTGGATTCGCAAAGATGACAAAAAAATAAAACTGATGAATCCTGGATGGGCTGTGGAAGATAGGTACATCATTACACCGTTATTGGAACTGCTAATGAGTCTAGACATTCTGGAAAGTAATCTATAACTATGCCCAAAAAGCTATTAAATTATACATACCTTTTAACCCAGTGATACACCTCTACTCCCAAAGAGATCAAAAGAGGAGAAGGACCGACACAAAAATATGGCAGCTCTTTTTATGGGACCAAAGAAATAGAAAGTAATCAGGTACCTGTAGAATGGGGAATGGTTAAATTGGTTGTAGTATATAAATGTGATGTTGTTTGTTATTGTTGTTTTGTCCTTCATTCTGGACCAATGACATCAGGAAGGTCACATGAAAATGAATTGGATTTCAGTGAGGCAGGGCTATGCAAGGTCACCAGCTTCACTTTCTCCTCCAGAGCCATCTGTGTCCAGAGGCATGATACAGATCAGGACAGCTAGAGATGGCCCCAGATACTGTGATGCTATTGGTTTTTAATGGGACATTGGTCTTTTTAAGCTAAGATCTTTCCCGGAGCCTCAGTTTGTCTGATTAAGGCTAGGTAAGAATGAGGCAAAAAATGGCCTCTTTTACCTTTTACCAAAAAAATAATAATAATCTTGGAAGAGAAGACTCCTGAGGGTTTCTGGTCATACAGAAACAATTGCTATTTACACTCCCTCTGAGTCATCAAACCCAAACAATAACCAAGTGAGGCTAGGGTTGGGATCTAATGTTGGCCAATCAGTGAGAGCCAGAGTGATTTGGATTTAAGGCATGGTCCTTAGAAAAAGAAATCTAGCCCCCAAAGCCCAAGATATCAAAATGTATATTCCTCTGGGCAGAGCACCTGCATATAAGGATATAATCTTTTTTTTTTTAGTTCAAGTTTTCTTATTTCAATTTTATTAATCTCTCCTTTGGTTTTCAGTATTTCTTTTTTAAAAATTTATTTATTTTAAGTTTTCAGCATTCATTTCCACAAAATTTTGAGTTCCAAATTTTCTTCCCATGTCTCCCTCCCCCCACCCCAAAGTGCCGAGCATTCTAATTACCCCTACCACCAATCTGCCCTCCCTTCTAACATCCCTCCCTTCCCTTATCCCCATCTTCTCTTTTGTCCTGTAGGACAAGATAAATTTCTATACCCCATTACCTGTATTTCTTGTTTCCCATTTGTATGCAAGAACAATACTCAACAGTTGTTCCTAAAACCTTGAGTTCCAACTTCTCCTCCTTCCTCCCTCCTCACCCATCCCCACTGGATGGGCAAGCAATTCAATATAGGCTATATATGTGTAGTTTTGCAAATGACTTCCATATTAGTCATGTTATGTAAGACTAACTATGTTTCCCTCCATCCTATCCTGCCCCCATTTCTTCTATTTTATCTTTTGATCTTATCCCTGCCCGAGTGTTGACTTCTAATTGCTCCCACCTCCCATTACCCTCCCTTTCTTCACCCCTCTTCACCCTGCTTGTCCCCTTCTCCCCCACTTTCCTGTATGGGAAGATAGGTTTTCATACCAAAATGAGTGTGCATTTTATTCCTTCCTTGAGTCAAATGTGATGAGAGCAAGCTTCATGTTTTTCCTCTCACCTTCTCCCTTTTTCCCTCCATTGAAAAGTCTTTTTCTTGCCTCTTTTATGAGAGATAATTTGTCCCACTCCATTTCTTCCTTTCTGCTCCCAATATATTCCTCTCTCATCCTTTAATTTCATTTTTTTAGATATGATCCCTTCCTATTCAACTCACCCTGTGCTCTCTGTCTCTCTAGTTATTTGTGTGCGTGTACGTGTGTGTGTGTGTGTGTATAATCCCCCCAACTACTCAAATACTGAAAAAAGTTTCAGGAGTTACAAATATTGTCTTTCCATGTAGGAATGTAAGCAGTTGAACTTTAGTAAGTCCATTATGGTTTCTCTTTCCTGTTTACCTTTTCATGTTTCTCTTGATTCTTGTGTTTGAAAGTCATATTTTCTTTTCAGCTCTGGTCTTTTCATCAAGAATGCTTGAACGTTCTCTATTTCATTGAAAGACTATTTTTTCCCCTGAAGTATTATAGTCAGTTTTTCTGGGTAGGTGATTTCTGGCTCCAGTCCCAGTTCCCTTGACCCCTGGAATACCACATTCTATGCCCTTCAATCTCTTAATGTAGAAGCTGTTAGATCTTGTGTTATCCTGACCATACCTCCACAATACTCAAATTGTTCCTCTCTAGCAGCTTGCAATATTTTCTCCTTGATCTGGTAACTCTGGAATTTGGACACAATGTTCTTAGCAGACTCTCTTTGTGGATCTCTCTCAGGAGATCTCTTTCAGGAGGGTTCTCTCAATAATTATTTTGCCCTCTGGTTCCAGACTAGGTATGGCCTTCAGGTAGTCCCATAATTTTCAGATTGTCTCTCCTGGATTCACTCTCCAGGTCAGCTGTTTTTCCAATGAGACATTTTACACCATCTTCCATTTTTTCATTCTTTTGGTTTTGTTTTGTGAGTGCTTGGTTTCTCATAAAGTTATTAGCCTCTATCTGTTCCATTCTAATTTTTAAAGAACTGTTTACTTCGAGTGACCTTTTGGACCTCCTTTTTCATTTGACTAATTCTGCTTTTTAAAGCATTCTTCTCCTCACTGGCTTTTTGAACCTCTTTAGTCAATTGAATTAGCCCATTTTTAAAGGTGTTATTTTCTTTATCAATTTTTTGGGTCTCCTTTACCAAGTGGTTGACCTGTGTTTCATGATTTTCTTGTATCTCATTTCTCTTCTCAATTTTTCCTCCACCTCTCTTACTTGATTTTCAAAATCCTTTTTGAGCGCTTCCATAGCCTGAGACCATTGAATATTTATTTTGGATGTTTGGGATACAGAAGCCTTGACTTTTATGTCTTTCCCTGATGATAAGTATTATCTTTTCCTCATCTGAAAGGATGGGAGAAGATATCTATTCACCAAGAAAGTAACCTTCTATAGTCCTATTTTTTCCCCTTTTTTGGGCATTTTCTTAAGCTTACTTGACTTTTGGGTCCTTTTTCAATAGTAGGGTATACTCTGGGGATCTGTAAGATCTTAGTTCCTCCAAGATGGCACAAACAAGCATACACACTGGTCTGGGAGCAACAAGAAACTTTTGTGCCCAGAATCTGTGAGTTTCCTCTCCACAACCACCTGGCCTCCAGTTCCACCAAGCCAGCACGGGAGGGCTAAGATTCAGATCAGCTACTCAGTTACTCCAGGAACATTAGCTGGGGGCAGGACCTCTATACAGGGTTGAGGTAAGGACCAGCTGCTCAGTGCCCCCAGGGGTTTTACGATCCAACAATGGATGCAGGCTGCTGTGGGAACTGCTGTGGGAGCTGCTGCTGCCCAATGCGGCCTCTGGAGATGATGGCCGCCTGAGGCCTGAGCTACGAGAATACCCTGCTCCCTTCTCACTGACCTTTGGCGCCTATGGGTTGAGGGATCTGCAAACTGCCACTACTGCTGCTGGAGAGTCTGCCCCTGAGGCCTCCTCTTATTCTCCCCCCAGAGCTGTGCTGCCCTGCCAAGGTTGGACTGGGCTCTGCTCTGAGTCTGGTGTGACAGACCTTTCCTGTTGGCCTTTAAGGTCACCCTGAGCTGGAAATCTCCTCCACCCTGTTGTTCTGTGACTTCTGCTGCTCTAGAATTTCTGGAGAGTCTTTCTTTATAGGTATTTTATGGGCTGTGGGGGAAGAGCTAGTGTATGTGCGTCTTTCTACTCTGCCATCTTGGCTCTGCCCCTATAAGGGTATGATTTTGATGGTATATTATTGCACTGTAAGAAATGATAAAGGGAACAGTTTCAGAGAAATCTGAGAAGACTTATATTACCTGATTCAGAGTGAAATGAACAGAATTGAGAGCAATCTTGCAATAATAACAAAACTATAAATACAATCATGTTGTATTTACATATTACATTTATATTAGAATAATACTGTAAAGATATTTTTGAAAGATTTGGGACCTCTGTTCAACACCCTTCTACAGGACTCAAGATGAAACGTTGCCCAACTTCTGATAGAAGTCACACACAGTACATGTTGAGACATTTTTTTTTTTGGATGTAGTTAATGTGGGAATTTATTTTGCTTAACTATCCATGTTTGTAATAGTATTCTTGTTTTTCTTGCTTTGTCAAGGTTGGAGGGGGAAGGGGAGGTTAGAAGGAGAGAATTTGGAACTGAAAAGAAATTTTTTTTTTAATTTTAAAATGAAGTATAATTAAGGTATACTATTACAGTATCTTTAAAGAGTTAGCCCTGGAAAGGGGTTTGAATGGCAAAAGGTCTCTTTAAAAGAAGGTGGTGCATATCAGAGAGCAGATGGACCTGAAATGGTTGTTATGGAAATAGCTAAATCTAAATTTTATTTTTCACTGTACCTAGTTAAGTTACCAATCAGAATGGAGGCAGGAACCAGGTGGGAACCCCTCCACAAATAGAAGAAAACAAAAATAGGTAAAGACTTAACTTGCAGGGAGCTATGTATTTTAAGGGAGAAACACTCATGAAAGAACTTTGCATCCAAATGTGATTTTACTAGAGTAGTTCACACCATATAATGCTTCCTTCTGTCTCCATGAGGCAAGAAAGGTCATAAGGAAGTCAAAGGAAACATGGGTGAAAAAGAGCACGAGGAAGGCCATGGTAAGTCATCCTTTTCATTAGCTCTACTAGGCTGAGCTGAATCAATAGATTTTCTTTTAGTATTCCAAATGGGAGAATCACACGGTGTGTGGCTATGAGATCCTTATACCATGAGAACCCCCAGGAACCATGGCTGACTGAGGGAGAAGAAGATTCAAGTCTCCCTTCTCACATTTCCTCCACAACATACACTCATGAGTGGGACGGCTGTGGAATTGTCTGCATATTTACATTGTTCTGTATCTACTGGATTCATCTGCTATCTCTGACACATTCTGGGGTTTAACTGTGTGCCAATCATTTAGCCTCCTAGTGCTTTTTGCAGCTAAAACTCATCACTTTAGAGACTGATAAGAGGGAGTTTTCACACCAATGAAATCACACTCTATCCCTATTTAAACTGCTTCTCTCTGTCTTTCTTCTCTCTTTCTTTCTCTCTCTCTCTCTCTTTTTCTCTCTCTCTCCTCTCATCTCTCCTCCTCTCTCCTCCCCTCCTCTTTTCTTTTCTTTTCTTCTCTTCCCTTCTCTTCTTTTCTCTCTCCTTCCTTCAATCTCTCTCACATGCAAGTATGATGTAATTCCATTGTATTAGTAAATAAAGAGATGCTACCTTATATTGTCAGCTTGTCGATAAATTAGGACCATGTAAGTACAGCTTATTCTCTATATCTCTTAGAATAGTGTTTCTCAGCCTAAACTATAATGCAGTATAATACCTAAAGTCTCTACCATGGACCTTGCCACCTTCTGATGTTTCAACCCTAAGAGTATGGAAGGAATATGATATAGGAAGGAGGAGAAGGAGAAGTCAAAGTTGTTTTAACTTTTATTTATTCAATTTATAAGTAAAGATATTTTATAGTAAATGTTTTGTAAACTTGTAAAACTTTTCTGTGGGCCAAAAGTTGGCAGATACTCACCTAGAAACATCTACAAATGGACAAGTGACGCTTTTTTGTTGGTGATATTTATAATAATTATTAGAGTGAGGGGGAAGTTCTTTGTAATTTCTGTTCTTACTTTTTTTGGTATCTTTCTAAAAGTTAATTAATGTTAATCAATTAAGCTATTCGATATTAATTATTTAAATGATACTTGGTCATTAACCACAGGAGGGTATTAAAGATATAAGGAAGATACTAACTGTAACAAGCCTTTGATATTGGAGAGAATAGGAATGGGAATTTGAGTCATTGGCATTAGAAAAAGAATCCCCTAGCTTTGAAGCTCAAGGACTCAGTCTGGTCTAATACTTCTTTAACTAAGTATAGGAAAGAAAAAAAGTCAAAGAGGCAGAGAAGAAATCCTATATTTGTAGGCCACAAGGTGGCTTGGGTGGGGAGGGCCTGAGGACATTCCCCACTAAGTGGTTCCTTACTGAAACCAGTCAGGCAGAAAAGAAGATTTGAATTGCCTCAAGGAAATCTTTTATCCATCTCAGCAACCAGCCCAAAAGACCACTCTTCACCACTGAGGTAAGTGGACTCAAAATAGTCGGAATGCTCTGAATTAGGGAGTAAGGGCCTTCCACTGCACATCATTATACCTTTCTGGAAGCTGGTTCCCCAGTTTTGTCCAGATGGACTGACAATAAACAGAAAACATTGTATATGTTCAAAGGACTGGACTCCCATTGGTCAGTCTCCTTGTTACAGTAGGATCCTAGATTTAGAAGCAGAAGGGACCTTAGATTCATCTAATCCAATCCCGCCACCTGGTGTTAGAAATAAGAAAACTAAGAGCCAGGAAGGGGAAGGACCTTGTCTAATATCATACTAATAATAAGTTATCAGAGTTGGGAATGGGGCATGAGTCCTTGGATTCTAGAGACAGTGTTCTTTCCATACTACTATGCTGGAGCCAGAGCATAAAGGACTTTCAATGTCAAACAAAAATGTTTGCATTATATCATAGAGGCAGAAATCATTGAGTCCAACTCTTCCTGACCAAGTCTATCTATTGCACCAGGGTGCATTGTGATACAATTGATAAAATATTTTTTAAAAAGCCACTTAAAAATATAAGTGCCTCATGCTCAAAGATTAGCTTATTGACCTTGATTCCAAGAGAATAATAATAACTGATATTTATATAGTGCTTATGTGCCAGGCACGTTAAGTGCTTTATAATTATCTCACTATAACCTTGGGACGTAGTGTTATTATTATCTCTGTTTTACAGATGAGGAAACTTAGACAGGCAGAGGTTAAGGGAGCTGTCCAGGGTCATATAACTAGTAAGAGTCCGAGGACAGATTTGAACTCAGATCTTTATGACTGCAGGCCTGTGGGTAAGCAGCCAGCCACCTAGGCTGCCCCAAAGATGTTTGCATGATTCTGATGCTTCAGTGACATAAGCATCAAGTGACTCACAATGTAGACCCTGATGACTGTCAGGTTGTTTAACTCGGTCTTTTGGGACTGGGGAGTTTGCGCTATACTGTTGTCAGGTAAAAAAAAAAAAAAAAACAAAGTTTTTTCCTTTCATATAACCAATTTTGATTCAGTTACTAAAGAAATACTGCTTTACTCTTTAAAAAAATCAATGATGGGATTTAAATCATTTTTGTGGTGGAGCCATGTATGACTCAATCAGTCTATATAGGTAATGTTAATCTATTCACAAGCCAGTCTGTGGGTTGTGCTATCTAGAGTAGGGAAAGAGAATGATGTCCTGGGAGAGAGAAACTGTCAAAGTGAAGTACTTTCTTTCCCATCCACACTTAAGGTGTCTCTGCAAACAGTAGGTGCTTAATTAATGCTTGTTTAATTGAAAGGAACTGATCTTGATGTTTCACATGATATAATTTCCATCCAGGAAGAAGAGAATAATTTTGAACTTTTTACTTGAAGTAGGAAAATATGGAAGTAAGAACCTTAGAATTTGAAGAGCTGTTCTGAACTCATCTAGGCCAACCTAGACCCTAGGCTCCCCACCCTAAAATGTCACCAATAAGCAGGTGTGTAGCCTCCACTTCAACACTTCCAGTGACAGGGAAATCATTACAGCTCAAGGAAATTCATTCTACTATTGAACAGCTCTGGTTGTTAAGAGGTTACCCAGAGCAATGGAAAAAATGATGGATTTGGAGAAAAAGTACCTGAGTTATCTGTGGTATGACAGATAAGGGAGTACTATGTAATGTACAAAACCTGGCTCTGCAATCAAAGGACCTGGATTCAAATCTCATCTCTGAGACTGATTGCCTGGGTAATCTCAACTAAATTAGTTAACTTCTCTAAGTGGGTCTTGGTTTTCTTATCTTAAAGATGACCTGCAAGGTCTCTTCCAGCTCTAGTATTATGACTGTAAGTTATGCTTAGCCCAGATCTGTCTCCTTGAAGCTTCCAGGCTTACTGGTCTTGGTGTATCAGCATCAAGCCATTCTGTCCCCTTTCCTTTTTCTAATTCTGAGAAAGTCTTTTTAAGTCACACAAAAAGAGTTGTAATTACACATAATCTCAGCCCCTTTTGTTCATTCATGTTAGGACTTTTCACACTTTCAGCAATTAAGGATGCATTGAGATACCTGGACTGTGTCCTCCTCATTGGGTTACACATCTCAAAATAACTATTGGGTTCTGAACTCAGCATTGAAAGAACCAGTCTTTGATGAGTTGTTTTTTTGTTTTGTTTTTTTATCATGCAACTCAAGTTCTTGTCCCCACTCCCACTGCAAACCCTTTTTACTTACTCCTCTTCTTTTAAAAAAAAAATGTAAGTTACTTTCTGTCAGCAAGTTGTTCAGCCAGGTTCAGTCTGTATAGATATTGCACTCCCTTCTCCATAAGTTAGACATCTGTCTTTTACTCCCTTACAGGAGAAAAACCTCTCTCTCTCTCTCTCTCTCTCTCTCTCTCTCTCTCTCTCTCTCTCTCTCTCTCTCTCTCTCTCTCTGTTTCTGTCTTTCTCTCCTCTCTTCCTTCTTCCTCTTCTTCCTTCCCTCCCCCCCTCCTTCCTTTTCTCCCCATCCCTCCCTTCCTCACCCCACCTCCCTCTCACCCTCATAAGGCAGTATTGCACAGTAAGTAGAGAACTAACTTTGGGGACAGTAAAACCTAGGTTCCAAGTTCCAGTCCTGCCTCTGGTTGTGTGACTCTAAACAAGTCATCTAATTTTTCAGTGGTTTGGGCAACTCTATAAGAGAGAAGACTGTCCATATGCATTTGGTAGAGAATGTTTCTTCAACAAACAGGTCCAGCTAGTCACTATCCTATACTCCCTTAAGGGAAAGATAGATGATATATAGACACACATATAAAATACATATATATATGTATATAAACAAACACATATATACCTAATTTATGACTTAATTTGTTGTGTTTGTCCTTCGTTGCCGAAGAAGACCATGCTATCAGAGAAATGATGATATGATTTGTACTTGATTTTGTTTTGAGTGAGGGAGGGCTGTGCAGCTCATCAGCCTCACTTTCTCCTCCTGAGTCATCTGAATCCAGTGACCAGGTATCTCCAAGATGACTGGAGATGACCCAGGATGAGGCAACTGGGGTTAAGCGATTTACCCAAGGTCACACAGCTAGTGAGTGTCAAGTGTCTGAGGTGAGATTTGAACTCAGGTCCTCCTGACTCCTGCACTGGTGCTCTATCCACTGCACCACCTAGCTTCCCTGTATTGGGGGTAGTGTATATATACCATACACAAACACATGCATATACTCCATATATATGTATATACAATATGTGCATATATCATATGTATACTACTCCTCACTGTACATATACACATATGTGTATATTATATATATATGCTGCCCTCAATCTAGCACTTTTTCTTTTCAAGTTTTTTTATTGTAAGATTATATTAGCAATCATTAATGCACATAAATATTCCATTACACAACATAACAAAAAAGCATTGTATATATGAAATCATGAACTTCTGTTATATATAGCTGTTTCTAAAGTATATATTAAATTTAACAAAATTTTCCTCTTTGTTTCTTCTCAACTTCTTTTTGTTTTCTTTTGCATACCAAATATCTGCATAAATGTATACATATATATATTTGGGCATGTGCGTACATACTTATGTATACATATGAAACAATCTGATAACTCAGGATGGGGACGATTTCTGTTTCAAGTAATTGTACTGAATTAGACACACTTCGCACGTACGATGGCTTGAACTTATGGTCAAATACAAGCATTAAATCCCTAACAAATACTGTGGTCAGTCTGGGTCACAAGGAGCAAGGCGTTGGGGACCCTTGGCTACCACTGGTTGGCCTGCACTGACATCCATTTAATAGGAGTGAAATCTGTCTGCAGGCACAGGCTGATGCACTCCATTTCCTGGTGCTCCTGAAGCCTCTGGGCTATCAGTGTGCATTGTGGCTTCCCTTTTTTTTACCTTGATGAAAATGTACCAAAATGATTTATTGTTTTAATAACTGTTAGAGGGTTTGAAACTCAATAAAGTAAAATCGTGTTAATAGTGATCGTCCTAGTACTGTCCCTCTGCTTTATTACCTGCACACTGACACTGTACATTGGCCATAATTGGTATGACTGGAATGATTCCATGGTCTCTATGTGGATTCCTTTCCTAGAGAAAAATCACAAGTAATACAACAAAACCACCTTACTTTTCTCCAGTTGCTTTTCCCCTTATTTTGGCCTTTCCTATTTCCCGACTAAGCCATCTCACACAGAGGATACAAAGATCAACTGATCAGTCAATGCACAGGCACTTATTAAGTAGTATCTACAACGTGCCAGGGGGCAGCTAGGTGGTGCAGTGCATAAAGTGCTAGAGTCAGGAAGACTTATGTTGCTGAGTTCAAATCTGGCCTCAGACACTTAGTAGCTGTGTGACTCTGGGTAAGTCACTTAACTCTGTTTACCTCAGTTTCCTCATCTGTAAAATGAGCTGGGAAGGAAATGGCAAACCATTTCTGTATTTTTACCAAGAAAATCCCAAATGGGGTCAGAAAGAGTCAGTCATGATTAAAGTGACTGAATAGCAATGAGCCAGGCACTGTGTGAGGTACTGGGATACAAACAGAAAGAATGACACAATCATACAATCGTTACTTGCAAGGAGTTTATGTTCTACCAGGTGACATGTTACTTGTGTGTATATGTACATGCATGCATGCAATACATGTTTATATAGGAATGTATTGTACATATACGCGTACATGTATACATGTGTGTACACATATACAGAGACCTCTACAAAGAGTAGTTCCCCTTAACGCAACAGTTTTCAAAGAGTTTTCTTCCCAACTTTCCTATGAGGGGGTCAATGCAGGGATTATGATTCCTATTTATAGACGAAGAGACAGAAGCCTGGAGAAGGTAAGGGGCTAGCAAAGTCTGGACTTGAACCCAGGTGTTTCTAACTTCCATAATAACACAGTACCTCCCTATATCATCCCGCTTCCGGTTTCATACCAAGGATTTTTTTAAAAAATCTTGGTAAGTGAGCTAAAGCAAGCAGCCTAAAGGACCATATCACAGTATTTGAGTTCATTTGTTGTCCATAAATATGGACAACATCACATCTTTGGTTTAGTCCCTATAAAAAAATTAGGAAATAGATCAGTTGTGATTTACGTAGCACATATGGATTTGAAATCAAATGTGTGTTTGCTCGCTAGGAAAAATTCCCTAGATCCACAGTTCTAATCAATCTTCCCTTTTTTTTTTTTTTTTTTTTTTTTTTTTTTTGGCTGTCCAAAGCCCACATTACCATGATAGCAAATCTCTGATCTGCCATGTTTGATCAAGTCTCTGCCGGTATGGGGAGGTGCTTATGTTTTTCTCATTTGTTAGTGGTATGATTTTATAAGGTCTCACAGTCAGTAAAAGGGTTGGAGTCTAGGCTCTGACACCTTCCAGTTATGTGATCCTAAGCAAGTCACTTTGAGTCTGTTTATTTGTAAATGAGGAGTTCTAACTTTTAATTTGTGATTCCAAATCACTCTCTTCATATTTAAAATAGGAAGTCATGCAAAACATTTCTTCATTAGTCACATTAAAAAAAAAAGCAAGAGAATTAAAGGAAAAAAATATGGTACAATCTTGTCTGAATCTGTCAGTTCTCTATGTGGATAGAATTTTTCATAAGTACTTTGAAGCTGTGCCCTCCTCCCTAGTGATGTGGTACCCTGGAGGAGAATGTACCCCATTTATGGGGACATATTGTTATTTTATTTGCTATGATGATTAATTAAATCTTTTTTTAAAAAAATTATTGGATCCTCTGGTTGGCTTGGTAAAAGTAAATGTAGCACTACAAGCTTTCAAATTATGGTTTTGAGTGGATACTTATCCACAAAGTACCTAGCACTTCAGGTGGTTTTCTAGAGTGCCATTATGAAAGGAGGTTTTCGTTGCTACATTAAGATGATCATTAGGGAAAAAAACATTTTTTTATAATTTTTTAACAAAATAAGTTAATTTGTGCATTTGCAAGCAATTCTAGTCAAATGTTTAAGAAACGAGGTGCTGTTGTACAAAATTAGGTTTTATATTTTCTCTGAATTTCAACAACCATAGTCTCACTACCCCTGTTTCCATTATCATGCATAAACAAGAAATGACTTGGGGGTATTCTTGATGCTGGGACCCTTAAAAACGATACCTAACAACAGAACTGTGGCTCTCACGGAGAAGGAGAAATATCCTTTGCCAAAAAGAAGTAATGTATATCAATCATACGGGCTTGACCTAGTTCTCATTAGTTTTCACTCTCCCATTCAGCTAGCGCAGATCCACCTTGGTTTGGAGTCCGTCACAGAATGTGAACACTGTCAAACCTGGGTGAATCTAAACTTATGCTTAGCAATACTGTGGGAAGTATCATTAGTCCTTTTGAAAGGTGCATTGGATATGTAACGTTGACAGGCTGAAGGCAGTATTATTCCTCAGAGGAGGAATCAACCTGGCATTCATGGTCAAGGCTTTTTTTTTATTACTTTCTCTGGAAAAGTTCTCCTTTCATGCGACAAGTAAATTTAGAACTCCTGCTTTACAAGTTTTTATTGGCTCACGAATCTGTACATATTGAAGGCGCATGCATGAGCACACATATACATACAGAAGAAAACCAAAAGACAACTGGGGACAACTTACTGGTCATAAAAATGATTTGGTTTTAATAATCATTCCAGACATTGCAATGGAGAAGAGACTTCAGATGATGGCAAAAAGCAAAAAATATTTCCAGATAAATGGAGGCCGTAACTTTATCAATTCATGGACAGACATGAATATAAATCACATAGAACAGGGAAGTGTGAATGGATGGTGACCTGCATTCTTGATGATAATATTCTCATTGATGAGACCTACTAGAGGCCTGGGGTGTGACAAAGCCCATCTTCTATGATAGAGATCCATCATGGAAATAGCCACAATGTATTTGTGATGTTGGTGTTTTCCAGTGGCTAGAAGTTCTGCTAGAAATGTCACAGGTCACTCCCCTATTAGGGAGCTTCCCTTCTCCATCAGAGAAGTGCCCAACCTAGAGAACTTTTCCCCAATATGCCCATAGCAAAGTCCATGCTTAGCAAGTGTGCTGAAGTCACACTGGGTCATACTGCCGTATGAAGCCCCATAGAATGAGGACAGGGAAAACACTGGCAACCTTGGGCACCAGAAACACTTCCTCATCAAAGGGCACCAGTGAAGGCCCCATGGTAATCTGCTGCTCCTGGTTTACCACAATATAAGTGACCCTTCCCTGCAATTCCTGTAGCTGTTTATCTAGCCTATGTATTATTTCTATCAGGTTCCTTTATATATAATTTGTATGGTCATTACTATGACTAGTCTTTGACTCAATAATATTTAGGATATTGTTTTTTAAATTATGTTTCAATATACTTTTTTCAATTCTTAAAGAAATTTTTAAAAAATGAATCCCCCACATACACTAACACCCTTTTCTATTTATATCTTTTTGTAGCTACTAAAAAAGGAGTTTGTTTCATTGTATCTGAGATGGGGAGAGAGGTAAGAGTTCATAGTGGAAGTATTATAGTCAGGATCCCATGATCTCTGACAAAGGCATCTGAATGAGAACAAAGAAAGGCTTAGGAGGATTGTCATAAAGGCAGCTGCTGCTGACTTTTATGACACAGTGACATCCTCGCAAAGCTCTTTAAAGTGCCTAAGATCTCAAACAACTTTATCCCATACCCTGGCACACAGAACTGTTCTTACAAATGCACCCACTACAGGGGAATAAAACCCACAGGGAATGTGGGCCCTTGAGGCTGCAAAGTCTAGCCACAAAGAGGTCCCATTCTCTTGTTCTCCCTCTCTCCACAAAAACACAGGATTACCATCACAGCATAATTTGATGGTCTAAAAAACTGCCCAGAAGTTCTGCCTAGGCTTCTCCTTTTATTTCTTGTCTACAGGCATCTTTAGCATTGAGGGAGATACTGGTGTCTTTGTTAAAACTACTGGCAACAGCTACTGTCTTCCCTGTCTCACAAACCAACTGCCTGACTTCCAAACTGTGAAAAAATTAACATCAAATTGTGCTGTCTGTCCTCAAAAGTTTTAATTTAGAATTTTGAGTCTCTTTATTAATTGCAAAATAAATGTAAACCACTGGAGAAGAAACCCTTCCTTTTTGGTTCTCCCTGTAATGCATAAGTTTCTTGGGAAGTACTTATAGTTTTGATCATCCTTTAATAATTTTTTATTCTTCAAATTTTAGGGCAAATATGAAATAATAGGAAAGTCATATCATCTTACAACATGAAATAATCAACTTTAATAACACAGGTCATTTATAAAAATTAAGTTACTACATTTATTTGAACTAGCAACATTAATTCTATTTTTACCCCAGGAAACTAATTTTTGTTTGGAGCTCACTGTTAGGTTTAAACAGTAGAGAAGAAGCAGAGAAATGAAATATTATTCAGGTAATTAGCTACTACAGAAGCTGAATTTTTATATGAAATCTCCAGGCAATTGTGCCTGAGTAGAGTTCTGTATTGCGGGCTTTAAATCTTTTTATATTTCAAATAATTCAGTGGCATATATTTCTGGACCATTAGTTTTCAAAATGTAATTCTGTAGTTGGAAAAAAAAATAATAGCCCTTCAAGTTAAACCCTGACTTAAATGAAACAAATTTCTAATACTGAAGTGAGAAAAAATTAACCATAAATCTTCTAATGGAATTTATTATTATATAATTCTATATTATTATGCAGAATTATTTATATATTATATAATTCTATATTATTACATAGAATTTTAATTGTATTAGAATAGACTTTGAACCTGCTTTAATCTCCTCTGCTCTTTGGCTATTCATAAAGCCTTGCAGAAAAGCTATACATGTGCGTGTGTGTGTGTGTGTGTATGATTTTCTCAACTCACATATCCACTAAGGAATCATAAAACATATAGTATATAGGATTGAGACTTCGATAGACTACTGAGTTTCTTCCAACATGATATCAACATGTCATCCACAAGGTCACAAAACAAGGCTCGCTCTAGGTTGAATTCTTTAGGAATCAGAACCCACATCCACTTCAAAACTACTGGGCATGTCTATCTGGATCTACTTAAAAATCACTCCCACTGAGTCACAAGCACGCTATATTATCCCTCATCCATTATCTCATCACTCATGACTCATCCTAATACACTTGCTTCATAATGCTCAGTCACTAACAATGCTAATTCTTCAAACTGATGAAAACACTTATCTATCCCATCCATGCTCTGTTCTCAATATCCTCCAGATTCTATTCATAATATATTCAATCACAAATATGAGGGGTCAGATCTCTCACTGCTAATTCTTTCCTCCAACAATGTCTTCTCTTTGTATGCTATGGTCATGCGTGAGAGGTGCAACCACTGAGAGAACATTATTCAACAATCCTCAAGCACCGGAAGATGTGATTTATGTCCAAGGAGGGAAGTATATACTCAATGAAGAGATTTAGGGAGGAGGGGTATTCCACCCAAAGTTTAAATGGAAGAGATTCCCTGACACATCACTCAACAGAAACTGCTATCTCCAGAGTTACCAAAGTTCTCTTAAATGTCAGTCACACACAGAGCTGAGACAACCTCAGATAATTACCATTTGGGGCAGTGACTGAAGTGATAGATGTATGACATTTAATCACAGAGAGATTACATTGCATGACTATGAATCAGGTCTGAGTGTGTGAGGGTGTGCTTCGGTGTGGAGCCTCAGAAATGACTCTGGATTTGAGGGGGAGGATGAATAATTGGGGGTTGGAAGCCAGGAGGGTAGGACCCCTACAAGAAAAGAAGAATCTTTAAAGTAGAGGGCTGGAAACTTGATCTGTGAGAGCATGGAACAAGATGGTGCAGGCTATTGTGTTCCATACATCCCTCGAGCCTTGAGACTGGGTGTGGTTCTGCACCCAGCACCATGCCACACATTCTGTTCTCCAGGAAGCAATGAGGAAAAACCTGTCTACATCAAAACTGTAGTTTTGTCTCATTAATGGTAGTCTCCAAATTGGAAAAAAAAATAGCATCGGAATGTGTGGCTGCGGACTCAGTGAATAGCTGGGGGGGCAAGGGATTAAGATCTGAGTTCAAAATCCAGCCTCAGATACTTATCAATTGTGTCACCCTGGGTGATTCACTGTCTGCCTCAGTTTTCCCCACATGTAAAGTGGGGAAATAAAAGCTTCTCCCCCCACAGGGCTGCTCTAAGACTCAATAACTTGAAAGCTACTTTGCAACTTTAAACACTATTATAAATGATATTAAAGAGTACATTCAAAATCAAAACTTAAGCCCTCTGATTCCAAGCAATGTTCTCATCAGCCTGCCTTTTCAGGGTCCTTTTTGTTCTAAAATGCTACATAACTGTTTAGTTTTAGAGTTGGTAAATGAATTTTTATGAAATATCCTTCACACAATATATAAAGATGGAGTTAACAAGCAACAAAAATATATTAAACTTGACACCCGTACAGCTGGAAAAAAACCTTTAATTTCCTAAAATGTATGTGCACTTACATCTCCTATTACCACTAAACATTTAAGTTTATGACATTATGCCAAACAAATTTCTCTGCTCATCTAAGGGAGTGTTTCATTTTTAAGTTATCTCAAAAGGGCTCCCTGGGAAAGAATGGGAACCTACAAGTTGAGAAAACTCTGATACAAAGTGTCATTTTCAGTACTGCATGTTTGGTGGAAAATAGTTTTGAGGAATTTTTGAGGGAAGGTTTTCTAAAGGATGCTTTTTATAACTGAGAGTAACATTGTAAACACAGACACTAAGTGGCACAGTACAAGCCTTGGGTCACCTCTGTGGGCCTCTTTAAGAAGCTGTGCCTGCTTTTGTGTGAACTACTTCACAGGGATGTTGGTTAGCTCAAGTGACATGATTACAAAGGGGCTTTCTAGCAATAAAACACTACATAAGTGAAAGCTAAGACTACTTTCAGAAGTGATTTTCTACCATTTCCCTCCCATCACTGAAGAGGCAGGAGATTATGGATTGCAAAAATTGTCAGACACAGTTGACATATTTAGTTTTGCTGAACTGCTTTTTAAATTTTTGTTAAAAGGCATTAGCTTCACTGGACAAAGAAGAGGGGAGGGATATATTGAAAAGTAAACTGATGTAAGAAGTACAGACAATTTTTTTTAAAAATATGCCCTTTGTGTATTAATAATATGAAGTCACAAACTAATATGTGAACTGAGTTCACCTCCTTCATAAACTTTCCAGAGTATATTTAAGATTTTAGAAGACCTCAAATTATTAACACTGCAGTATTGGTGCTTAATAAACATTTTGCGAGATTTTCCCATCAAATGAATCAAAATCCTATTATAAACCTTCAGAAATGCTTCACTAGGTTATATTAAGTGGTGTATATGTGTGTATGTACAGAATTCTCCTCTCTGCTTTGTCAGAGCAAAAGCTGAGTAGAGGCATGGATATTTTTACAGTCCCAAGGTTCCCCATACCCTTGGGACAGTCAGTACTATGCAGAGAAGAGTGCTGATGCTCTAGGATTCTGGAGACCTGGATTCTAGTATTAGCTCTGCCTGAGCTCTTACAGGCTGGTGCAAACTACTTCCACCACTCTGGGTCTCCATATCTTCATTTGTGAAAGGTAGGAGACCAAAAAAGGTGACTACCATTTTTTTTTAACCTACTCTGCATCTAGTTTGTTAAACCACAGTTATTTTTGCGTTAGAGAGCAAAGAACAACATCTAGGTGGCATCAGGAAAGACTCACTTCCCTCTATCATAAAAACATAGGATTAGAGCCAGGGCAAGGGACTTTAGAGTCCTTGATGCTACAGATGAGGACTCTGTAGGCTAGAGAAATGAAACAATTTCATCAAAACCATCCAGCTAATCATGGGCAGAGGCAGGATTCAAACATGGTGTACTTTGACTTCACTCAGTGCTCTTTCCATTGTATCAAACTCTGAGATAAATGTCTCCTAGCACACAAGGGAAAACTGGGTTCATCATATATATCTCACAAATTAAAAAGAATATATTTTCAACAGTGAGTTGTGATACTGAATTTCACCTTAACCATTATTCATTTTATTGTTCATTGCAGAAAAACAAGACATTGAAATAAAATATTCCAGAAAAGGTTACTATGATTTACAGTTAAAGTGTAAAGCTTCATCCTAGTTTTCCGTTGTGTTTTGCCAGTGTGCGCTACATCACTTATCAATCCATAATTACTCTGAGAATAGAATAATGCATCACGGTGGTCTTCATAATGTTTGATAATCATTAAAAATATATAATTCTATTATCTCACATAAAGCAAATACAAAGCAGTGAAACACAAATTAAACATAAATTTAACATTTATGAAAAAGAGTAACTTTTACACTCAATAGACATGCTGGAAAAAACTAGAAATTAATTTGACATATTTGTCACTTTATTCTGTACACAAAAAGGGTACTATAAAAGAAGATAAGATGACTGCAGACAAGACAGTGTTTCTCTTTTTAACGAGGTACAAACCAGAATGAATAAAATCACAACTGACTTTATCCCTATGACTTAAGCCAAGTATTTCAGGTAAGAAATCAATTTTCTTTCTAAATGTCATGAGCGTCCAAATTTCATTTAATACTGTCTGTGAATTTCCATTTATACATATAAGAATCAAAATGTCCAAAATGCAGATTTTCACATCACAAAACACAACCTAGTATTTTAAAATCACAATTCTGCTGCTGTGTTTAACTTATTGGTTCCTTAGATAACTTCACAAACAATTATTAAAAACAGAGAATGTACTTCCTATGGATCAAGTGAGGCTTTATTAAGGTGGTAGTAAATGTTTTGGGGGGATATCGTAGGGGTAGAAGTTTCAATGCAAGTATACTCAGAAGATTTGCTGTTCAAATAATATTTTTTCAAAACCAGTTGGAGGAATATGATAAAAGTCACTGAATTGACAATCCAAAATTGCACTGTCATCAACTAAAGGAAAGAAACAGATATTAAATTAGAACAGATTATTTTACTACAATTTAAACATAATACAGTATAAATAACTGACATAAAATATTATTTCCTATGATGACAATATTAACAGGAAACAAAAGGTATGGGATCTGTTTTGATTTGTAGAATAATCTTTAGGAACACAGAAGAGCAGAATCACAAAACCTTTGCACATAATAATTAATATTCTAATCTGTAGTATCAAATAAACTTACTTTCTTAAACATTTTTAAACCTTTTAATTGATATTTTTTTATATCACCATCATTTCCCAAAATATAAACTTATTTTCAAAAATCATGTTTAAACTGGCTGTGGCTAGTGATGGCTAAAAACAAAAGAGTTTTCCTTTGGGGACTGCAGTTGAGTGAGTCTAATTTTCTAACATCTATGGTAACGAACAGACAAGACAAGGATAAAGGTGCAACAGGGAAAGTGACATAAAAGTGGGCAGGAGGGGTTGGTAAGCATTTTCAACCACAGGAAAAGGTATATGATTTGCATACAGGAAAACCTGCCTTCAGCATAAGTTAGAATTGAATACATGACAAAGCCATTTGCATCCTGGTGGAGTTCTAAGACCCCAGATTACATTTTCTACATGGTCCCTTTTGATACCTTCCCACTTCCATCACTTGAAATGAAGTTCAAGAGTGCACATGGTTTATACTACTTCTATTACTCAGAATGAAATGTCAGTGGAAACAACTGAGATGAATTATATTTTATATAAACTATACTATACATGTGTTAAAAATACTTCTAAGCATTCATTTGTAAACCACAGATGTTTACACAGTTTAGAGGGTAATCCACCTCTTTTTAAAAATTGAAATAATTTTTAAATTTTTAAAAAATTTCTACTACTATATAAATTATTGTCACAAGTTACAGCTGTGTCATATTCACTGAGTTAGAACAGTCTTAGAATGCAAAAAAGACTTCAATTAATCAGCATATATACTGTCTATTTGTCTTTGACACATATTCTACCTGTAGAGACTGAGAAAGTTTACTTTCAAAAGTAAAGTTTTGAGTTTTGTGATAGAGTCAGGATGAAGCAATTAAATATTTTTCCCTTGGACAGAAATACACATTTCAATGAACATGGATGGCACATAAAAAAAAAGTAACAAGGTGAAGTTGCTAAGTTCAAGCCCTGACTGACATATCATGGTTATGTGGCCCTACGCACGTCATTGAGCCTTTCAATCAACCAACTAATCAGCACTTATTAATGTTTACTATGTACCAGAGAGGAGGCAGCTGAATGGCTCAGTGAACAGAGCTCAGCGTTGGGAGTCAGGAAGGCCTGAGTTCAAATCTGGCATCAGACCCTTACTACAAAGTTTTCAGCGTCATGATTCCAGTACGAAGAGTGCATACTTTAAAAGAAGTCTTCTAAAACAAAAAGGCAGGTGGGGTGTCTATCGGCAGAGTTTGTTTTTGATGAAGGTTCTTTTTTCTCTAAGAAGTGGGCTATTGTAATTTTTAAAACCTCACACATTAACAAAGCACAGTGCCTGGCATATAAGTAGGTGCTTCATAAATGCTTGTCGGCTGACTCACCTACTACCCTACTTGCTGTTTTCTTTTTAATTAATTTGTTTTCAGTTTTCAACAATCACATAAGTTTTGAATTTTCTCCTCCTCCCTCCCCAAGATGACATGCAACCTTATATGGATTCTACACATGCATTTTTATTAAACACATTTTCATATTAGTCATGTTGCACAGAAGAATTAAAATGAATGGAAGAAACCATGAGGAAAAAAAAACAAAGCATAATATGGGAGAAAAGAGTCTGCTTCATTCTGCATTCTGATTCCATGTTTCTTTCTCTGGATGTGGATGGCATTTTGCCTCAAGAGTCCTTTGGGAATGTTTTAAGTCCTTGCATTACTGTGAAGGGCTAAGTCTACCAGAAAAACTCCTTGCACCCAACTTGTTAATGCAGGGGTCAACTGATATTTAATTAGTTGCATATAACTGTTTCATAGGTTCTTACACAGAATTAGAGCTGGAAGAGATTTCAAAAGCCATAGAACACAATCCTCTCATTTTACAAATGAGGAAACAGGTCCAGGAGGGTTAAGTGACTTGCTCAGTGTCATTCAGCTAGTCTGAGAAAAGATTTGAATCCAGCTCTTCCTGCCTCCAATTCCAGAGCTCTACCCACTCCAAACTGTGCCTCTTTGTGACCATTTTGGGTAAGAGCAAGAATTTTGAAATATTACCAGGCCAATAACACAAATGTAAACTCTTTGTCTTTAGAGAAAACTTTGCAAAGGGATTTTCATTTAATCTACTTCTCTCTTAAAATACCCATTTTAATTTTGTCAGACAACACTGACAATCCGAAGGGGGCTCAAAGAGCAGAAATTATATCTAAAGACAAACCTCCTCCCCGCCAAAAAACCAACAAAACCCTCCACGTCTCTTTTCAAGATGAAAGACTGGGCTAAATTACTAATAGAGTAGGCCACTGCTCTTCAAATCAGAAGGTTCAAGGGAGAAAGCTGAGTTATCATTAATTACACTAATTTAATCTAATGAAGTAAAATTCCTTGTAAAGCACTGCTTGCTCACACTATGATTTTCCATCACGCTAAGGTAAAGATTTATTTTTTCCCATTGATCCTGTTGGCACCTCATACTTCCTTGTCTGGATTGCTGCCCTCCCTCCCTCCCCATCTTTTCTTCCATTGTATTCACACGCATACTTTAGAGCCCAACAGAATATCGCTCCATCCAGGAAGCCTTCCTTGAGCTTCTTTGTGGGTAATGACTTCAAAGAATTACAGACGTGGAGTCTGGAAAGGGACCTCAGAGGCTACTGAGTCGAACCCCCAGATGAGAAAGCTGAAGTCCAGTGAGGGTGACATGCCCAACTTCACACATGTACTAAGGATCAGAAGTAGGATCTGAACCCTAGTCAGCTGGTTTGTTTTGTAAAATATTATGTATGTGTCATATGTTGCTGCTACACTTAAAGTTCCACAAGGGCAGGAGTCAGGGGCTAAAAATCCCTTTGTATCTCACCAAGCATCCAGGGTAACACTGCTTACAGTTTACAAGTATATAAAAATTTGTTAATTCCTGAAATGGGAACAGCAGCATAATTCGTATGAGAACATGATAGTTCATGTCAGAAACATTATGATAAACATGAATTTCCTGAGGAAGGATTATATTTTTAGTGTTAAATCAATTAACACTTAGTGAGAAAGGCACTGTGTCGTGTCTTTCCTGACACTCTCTCTGTGCTCAAGAAGTCTGTGGTCCACTCAGGAGATACGGACCACAAGAGAAGCATGAACAAAGTGCTGGGGAAGGCCAGAGAAGTCAGAGAAGTTTCCAGTGAGAGGGTCTGGGAAAGGTTTTATGCAAGAGTTAGGATTCAAGAAACTGAATGAATAGGATTTAATAGGTAGAAACAAAAAGGACATTTCTGAGGAAAGAAGTTAAGTAAAGGCAAGAATATGGGGAAATACTGAGTGTGTCCAGGTAATTGGCTAAAATACAAGGTATGTGAAAAATAGTGTGAAGTGATGCTGAAAAATTAGGTTGAGCCCAGTAGTAGATTTGAATGTCACTGTAAAGAGTATGAACTTCAGTCACCAATTATCAACTGGAAGTCACTGACGATTTTTGAGTAGAGAAATGACTTGGCCAGAGCTGCAGATGAAGAGCTTCAATGCAGTCGTGGTGTATACGATCAGCTGAGAGGGAAGCACGAGTTAGGAGGTGACAGCAATGGTCCAAGTGAGAGCTGAGGAGGTCTGAACTGAGGTTCAGGCAACGTTACAGAAAAGTGAAGATGGAGCAAGTGACCAAAGAGACGAATCCCAGGATATGGGCTATCTGGACGGAGAGACCACAGCTGTTAGCGAGTGAAAAACACTCTGAGGTTTCTGAGCCTGAGGACTGGGAAAATGTCTTTGTCTTGGTCAGGTAAATGACAATAATATTAACCTTCATTATTAGTATTAAAGTGCCTAACATAAGACATTAAACACTGGCAAACTTTCACTTACACTGTTTCATCTGATCCTTCAAAAAGTCCTGTGAGGCAGGTGGGGGAAAACATGGCAATTTTACAAAGAGTGTGACACTGAAGTGCAGAGGAGTCTGGTGAATTGTCCAAGGTTATACAACTAGTTGTGGCATAACAGGATATGAGGCCCAGACTCATCTCTGCTGTGAATTCTACATACAGCACATGGGAAAACATGTACCTTTGCTGAAAAACTGTTACATTCTTTAAAATTAAGCTGAACTCGTATGAGTTTCAACTTGTGCATCTGAATTTGGCTTTATTAATATTCACTATCATGTCTTTTTATACACTTCTTTTTCATAACTGGTCATGAAAAAAAATACTTGGAATCAGTCCAAGGGGTTCAAGACAGCTTCCACCGTTTGAGATAACAAATAAGATTGCAAAAAAATGGATAATGTGACACTCATATACTAACTGAAGTTGGTTAGGAGGAGAGGCCCAACATCCAGAAAGGGGGCTAGAACAGAGCTATGTTCACAGCTGACAGAGCACTGATAGCCATGCTTTAGTAAAATAAGAAGCAATTTAATTCGAGCCAATGACAACAAATAAGTCAAACACAGAATTAGAGTTATTTAAAGGACAATAGATATCATTAAACTGAATTGCTTCATTTTACACAGATCAGAAAATTGAGGCCTCCCCCAAAATTCAGTGACTTATCCAAGGTCAGTGGAACAGGCTGACTCTCAAACAAGAGCTCCTTCCACTACTCTTTATTACCTCAGGTTGTAAAACAGGGACAAAAACTAAACACTGAAATAGTTTACTCCCAGCATACTTTTGTTTCCTCCAGATGGCCCACTATAATATCTGATTTAGCTTTCACACCTAAGCCAAGAATCATGGCTTCAAAATGACAGTCATCAAGACTTTTGCAATTCTAAGAACTGCCCTTCAAAGTCATAAGAAATAACTATCACTAAGCAGTCCATCCTTCCCATTCTCATGCAGACAATGGCACCAAAGAATATTCAGGGAACATGAGAGGGGAAGGAATGAGGAGCATGATACGTTTCTCCCATTATTGTAACCTCAGAAAGTTAGGCACTCTCAGTCTTTCTGATGCTTACTTAATCTGCCATAACGCTAAAATCTGTTTCCAAAACCTTTTGGAACCTATTTGAATTCTAAGTTCCACAAGGTACAGTCCCTCCAATTTCATGATAACCTCAAATGATACTGTTTAATTAATGACTACAGTTCATTTTAAAAATACCACCCATGTAAGACTATGGTTTCTATAACAAGGCACCCTCCCTAGTGCTGAAAGGAAGGAAGGAATGAGGAAGAGCAAAGAGGCAGTTTTCCTAGTCAGTGTTTTAAAAAATAAATTCTGAGGTGCATATCCATACAGTCTATCTGTATTTTCCATCAATAACTCAGTGAAAGAACAGATATGACACTAAAGTTTTAAACTGCAGAGAAGTCACTTCAAGAGGGATAGATAGAGAGTCCTAGGAAATAGATTTCTGAAAACTCAATAACAAATGATTCCAATGAATTCTGGGTAGCATATTTTTCGAAGGACAATGACAAGATAGAATGACAAAACTGATGTGAATATATCTATCTGGGTATCTTGTAAATCTAATAACATGGCAAGGATAGGAGAAGGAGGAAGTGAGGCCCAAGAGAAGAGATGTAATAAGAATGAAGTGCAGTTGGGACACCTAGAAGTTCATAAGAGAGAAAGAATCCCAGAAATTAGTCAGTAGTTAAACAGTCCATCTCAAATGTCTACACAAAAATGCAACAAGAGAAAGCAGGTCCTAAAGGAGCTGGATTTTATTTCACAAGTTCCACTAAAGTCAGTGGAATGAAACCCATGACTGCACTACATATGCTTCTGAGTAAATGCACCTTAATCAAAAGAAAAAGGACAGCAAAAAAGGCAGAGGTATCATATATTTGAAATGCATATTAAATACATATTAAAGGACATTAAATTAAACCAGGAACCAGAAAGGGGGAAACTTAGGTAAAGCTCAGTGGAGGGAGAAACAGAAGCAATTTTGTCTTCACAGTATTCTACAGACTACCAGTACATAAAAGAGAAATAAAGGAATTATTCAGAAAAGAGATCACATGTCTGACACAGAGGCATGATATAACAGTGATGGGGGCAAGGAGCGTCAGACATTTTTTGGAGCTCTAACTCTGTTAAGAGTATTTTTTATTGATAGACTTTTATCTTTCAAAAAGTAGAGGAAGAAACAAGGAATAATCCTATTTTGGATCTAATACTCACCAAAATGGAGAAACTGGATGGCTCTATAGGATGGAGAAAGGGAAATGACAGAGAGGAAAATTTAGGCAATGTGGAAGCAAAAGATATTAATTGTAAAAAGAAATTGTTGCTAGTCTATAAATAATAGGACGGTAATCATTCCATCCTAAAGTTTGTGATGGAGAGAAAAATCAGACATAGTCTTACATGTACTCAACATTTTAGGGAAATGGATTCATAGGTTAAAAGGAAGAAAAGAGACCAAATGGACTAAAATTCTACAAGGGAAATTAGTGTAGGAGGGATGGGGGACTCAAGATTGAAATTCTGAAGACACAATGTGAAAATTCTGAGGAGGAAAAATGGGAGTTGTCTGAAGATACAAATATAGATGCACAGGAAACTCATCAATCATATTAGACCTTTAAAAGATATATACATCAAATAGAAGCTAAAGCAGATATCAGGTAAACATAACTTATAAAATTATGATTGATATGGCTCTGTAAAAATTGTGCCAGGAATGCCACAACTCAGAATGAATTGAACCTGGTGGGGAAAGCTGAGGATAATAAAAGGGCAGGTTTTTTGTTTTTAAGCCATAATGGGATAAAAAGAAGGATCAGAAAAGGGTGTGCTAAGTGATAACAAGACAGAAAAGGCAGAGCTGTTCAATTCCTTATTTGTTGTTTCCTGAGGTGGTAGCCAGAATTGGTTGAGTCCAGGGTAGATGAATGATTGGAAAGAAATAGGGATATTTCACCTGGAAGAGAGAAGACTGGGGACACACACAAGACAGCTATCCTCAAATATTTAAAGTTATCTTGTGGTAGAGAGACTACAATGGTTCTGTGTGGCCTCAGAGGGTAGTACTAGGAAATGCATGGAAATTTCAAAGATGCTAAGTTTGGCTTCAGGTGTAACAATTTCCTAACAATCAGAGCTCTCCAGAAGTAAAATGGGCTGCCGTGGGAGGTGGCAAATTGCCTCTCATTGGAAGTCTTCAAGTAAAGATTTGGCCACGTGTTTGACTGTAGCGGAGATTCCTCTGATGGGTACAGGATCAGTTGGAGATATTTGGAAACACTTGAAAAGTTGTTGCAAAGAAAGGGAATTTAGACTTAACTAGTTCAGCCTCAGAAGAGAGAATGAGGGCTAATGAACAGAACTGTGGAGAGGAAAATTTCAACTCAATAAAAGGATGAATGTGTCCAGTAGAAATGTTTAAAACAGAAATAGGATGCCTCAGGAACAGTGTGCACCCTGCCACTGGAAGCTCTGAAGCTGAAGCTGGCTGACCACTTGTTAGTGACAGGGTTCATACTTCAGGAAAGAGGTTATGATTCTACAGCAAAAGAATTTCACAGTATCTTGAGGTGCCTTTTTTCTTCATGTATCTCCCCCCTTATGGCCTCCAGTGTAAGTAAGAAGAAAGAAAGGGAAAGAGGTGGGAGATGGGGAAAGGGAGAGGGAGGAGAGGGGGAGGAGGAGGGAAAGAGGGAAGGGATAGGAAAGGGAGAGGATGAAGAGAGAATGAGGAGGGGGAAGGGAAAAGGGAAAGGAGAAAGGAGAAAAGAAAGAATCCTTCACTCCGAGCACACTCAGGTCAATGCAAGGACCATAAATGCCTGAAGTGATGACAATGTTCCTGCACGCATGAAGTCTAGATAAGCAAGAAAACCTCAGACAGTACAAGGACAGTCACATTCGCAGAAATAGTGAACCTCGTCTCCTAAATTCACTACTGCCTGTCACCTCATGATCTACTGAAGTGAGCCAAGAATCCAACAAGCTACAGCACAAAAACCAATTTCCCTTGCTGTCAAATACGAAATAACAATGCAACCTAACATTCAATTTTGTAGTTTCTCTGAAAAAAATTTATATACAGCATCCCAAAAGTCTTAGTGAAGTTAAAGAACTAAGATTTTAGGGATGCCCTATATTTACTCTCAAGGAGATTATTTGGTAATTACAGCTTGTCTATGTGAAAATTCCACCCCCAGTTCCAAAAAAAAAAAAAAATCCTTTGTTCTGAGCTTGGCCCAAATTACTGTGCAAAAGTTCTATTGCTAGGTCCTATTAAACAGCTATTCTATTCTTCCTAATAATTTAATAAAATGTCTTTAAACTCTAAAAATAAGAAAAGACTATTAGGTCTAAGTATGGGGATCTGATTATAAATTTAAGCACAATTATTCTACTTAGCAAATATTATGAGAATTATTTTACAGAGAAAATAAATTTAGAAAAAATGAAATCCTTTAAATGCTTATCAACATGTTCTACTGAATATTCTACACAACTCATACATATTAAATACAACCGTTATGAAAATTAATGTGACTGCTAAATAAAAGGGGCAGGTAGGTGACACAGCAAACAGAGCACAAAGCCTAGAATCAGGAAGATCTAATTTCAAATCTGGTCTCAGACACTTACTGCATGACCCTGGGCAAGTCACTTAATTGTCTGCTGCAGTTTCCTTACCTGTAAAATGAGCTGGAGAAGGAAATGGTGAACCACTTCAGTATTTTTACCAAGAAAACCCCAAATGGGGCCATGAAGAGCTGGACATGACTGAAATGATTCAACAACCACAAAAAAATGCTGAAATAAAATGTAAATTCTTAGCTTACCATATACAACAGGATATACTGTCCCTCGTACACCTGATGCTGGACAGTGCATATTCTTTCCATTCAAATAAACATTCAATTCTACATGGTCATATGTAATACCCTAGGGAGTAAAGAAGAAACTGTTAAAGTCTTTTAATGCACAACAGTTAATAAACAAGAGATCTAACAAGTATATCCTTTATGATCAAGCTGAAAATGGTAGAACATATTTTCCCATCATCACGACAAAAAATGCATCTTCTAGAAAACACACTAGATCCTTTGTTGGAGGGAGGCACGGAAATACAAAAAGTAGGCAAGAAAGAGTCACATGACCAAAAAGGGTTTATCACTAATGCTTTCATTAAGGATTAAAAAAAATCTGAGAATAAATCTAGCTACTTCAATAAAACAACTTGATTACATTAAAACTGGTTTAAAATATAAAACAACCATAATAGTTATCAAATATCCAATTTAAATTGTAGCAAAGTAGCTATATAAAGTGAATTTTTAGTGCTTTTTACTCTTAAAAAATGACATAAGTAATAAACAAGTAAAGAGATCTTTTTTAATTCAAACTGAAAATTATTGCTTTCCATGCATAAAAACTGACTTCCAGCAGGCAACGCTCATTGTGGCTGTCACCATCATAGTTTACCAACTCTGCGTTTTCAAAGTGTTACAAATGCTTCTGTGCTCCTCAATTTGTTATACTAGTATACACATTGATGTTTCTTTTTGCTTAGAGGTAATGTACAGTAGTGGAAAGTGAAGGGCACCAACACCCAGGAGAGATAGCTAAAATTCAACTTCAGACATTTCCTGCCTGTGTAACCCAAGGCAAATCACTGATGCCATTTTCTTGTATATAAAATTTGGTTGATAATAATTGAATAATTTTTCTCAAAAGGTGATCATGAAGAAAGTACTCTGTAAAATTTAAGATATCATGTGAAAATGAATTAAAATTATGAACAAAGGATCACAGTTTTAGAACTGGAAGGCATCTTAAAGGACATCTAGTCCAACATTTTACGTTGATAAGGAAAATGAGGCCAAGGGAGATACCTAGAGTCACACAGGTAGTAACTATCAGAGATGGAATTTGAACTCAGGACTTTTGAAATTAGTATTAGTTTCAAAGAGGTCAGCTATATTACAAAGCTTATGTGGTTCAAAGTAAGCTGGGATAATTCTAAAGTTACAAAAAGAGAAAAAACAGGAATAGTTCAGAAGATGAAAGGAAAAAATTAAACTTTATCTTAAACCTTGTTTCCAGAAAAACTATAGTCATAGAAGTAACTAAAAAGCATTTTCTTTCTAAGTAAATTCATTTCAAATTATGTACCTAAAAAGAATATTTTTATGACCTGATAAATGTAGATTAAGTACATTTGTGAAAAAAAGTTTTAGCTTTCTTCAAAACCCTTATGCTTCTTAAATGTTTCTTTTATTAAATGTTTCTTTTATTAAAAATTTTAAATTATTAAATATTTCTTTTATTAAAAAGAACAAGTTGTTTTTATCAACACAAATTTCTTGTAATTGGAAAGAGGTGCTGTTCCTTTTAAAAGAAAAAGGTATGTTCCCCTTTAAAAACAAGTCATTTATCTCCTCTGGAGAGAAGAACGAATTGATAAAGGACCAACTGTCTTCAGAACACAAATACCAGATGGGAGTCGGGACAGAATGGAAATCTGCTTGGCAAACCACGAGAAAGAATCCTCACCATGGGGCTCCATGGCCTTTCTGTCCAAATTACATATTGGCAGTTGTCTTGTGTATGGAGGGTACCCTACAGCACCAAGAGCTGATGCCATGGCCTCACCAACCTTCTGCCTAATCTAGACCTTATACCAACGACCAGCAGCCAGAGGAAAAGAGATCTGTGATTTATGCCACCTGTGGAATCTGCTTTTGGAATCTAACTCCAAGTGAAGAGACTCAAGATATTCAAAAGTATGGTAGGAAGAAGTGTTATTACTCATATCTTGGAGTAAGCAGTGCCTGCTTAGTGAAAAATGAATTGTGTCTCAGTACTATAATGAGAAAGTAATAATTTTGCTTTATATTGCGTATAACCTATTTTAATGTGATTCATTAGTACTAGTAATTAGTGATATCCAGTCACACTTAACTTTTTTTTAAGTAAAGAATTCTACTTTTACATAAAAAGCATAATTGAATGGAAAAGTCCACTATTCTTTTTACATGTATAAGAAGCACAACTGTTAAGAATGAGGCCATAATAAAAACCGCTGCCCACATGGTGGCAGCACTGCCTAACTGTAGGCAAAGTAACTAGGAAGAAATAAACACAACCAGGAGGGCTAGCTTCACAAACCCAAATTTATAAAGTGATAACAAATACTACACCACCAAAGGAAAAAGGGGACTAAGGATGTGAGAAACGTGTTTCTGAGTCGAAGTATTTGTGTTCTGAAGACAGGTGGTCCTTTATCAATTCGTTCTTCTCTCCAGAGGAGATAAATGACTTGTTTTTAAAGGGGAACATACCTTTTTTTTTTTAAAAGGAACAGCACCTCTTTCCAATTACAAGAAATAAATTTCCAAAATTCACTTGGACAGATACAAAAAATCATTATGATTATTTTTCAATTAACAAGCATTTATTTACTCTCACTTCTCTCCAAAATAAAAACAAAACCTTTCTATTTATCTAAACCAGTTCTCTGTCTATAAGCATTATGACACTGACATCACTGACAAAAATGAGCTCCACCTGATATGCTTCAGATTCATCAATTACATAGAAATTTTGAGTGAAAATTTTACAAAAATACACATTATAAATAAAAATTCTCTAAACTAAAATTGAAAATAAATTTTTTGAATAAAACTTACACTCTTCAAAAATTATACATATGACTGAGAACAGTAAGCCTAAGGAACTTCACCTTGAGAACCTATAGCAGAGTACTTAAGATTGAACACTGCAGAAATAAATTTCTGAAATTCACTTGGACAGACACAAAAAGCTGTTTTCTTGAACTTGATGCAGAACAAAGTATAAAAGCTAAAACATTATCCACATATGAAAATGTTTTTCTGGCCCTGCAATCCATTCTACTTTTCCTATGCTACTGTTGGCAATTTGGTAAAATTTGTTCTTAACTGTTACCAATGTCTAGGCTATGAAGATGAAGTTACCACAACATGGAAGTATAACAAGTAACAAATGTTTTAGTCTTCTAATTCCTTGACCCTTCATATACTTCATCTTCATCGGTCCTCCTTTTATCCAAACTGGCACAAAAGCTCAAGGTCTGATTTGATCATGTTGACTAGCTCACTAATAGTTGGCTAAATCGGGCAGTCTGTGATGTCAGTCAGCGCAACTTCAGAACCTGACTTTCACAGCAAGGGAGTAAGGAAGGACAGGAGGGCAAGACCAAGTTAAGGATGAGGTTCAATGAGTCAACAAAGAAAAACATTTGTTACTTATTATCCTTTCTGATGTTTTAACTTCATCTTTGTAGTCTAAACAGGTTGACAGTATCCATTTAACTTCAAGATTGTCTCCTAAGAAATAACCAATTGAGAAAGGATGTTCCATGCTGTGGACATCTGGCAATGATCTAAATAAATGAAACCCAAACATAGCGCCAATTACTGTATAACATTTAAATGGGGAAACTGGGAAAAGCAGATATTTAAAACCTTCAATCTCTTTTAAAAAAATCTTTTGCCATCTTTTTTTTCCTTAAAAAAAAATTTCAAAGCCTTTACAAGACTTAAAAACAGCTTTTAAAAACAGCAAAATGGAGGAAACAGCATCTACTCTAAACTAGTTTCCATACTTTGTTCTTTTTTCTGATACCTTCTTAGATTTACTTTACTGGTAAACTTTGCCTCATTTACTAAATGTTTCTATCAAGCTAATATTTATGACTTTAGTAGAGCACAAAATTAAAGGTCTTAAATCTTTCCTAAATATAGGCGTTCCTGTCCTAGGAAGTCTGCACCTAAGAGCTCCAAACTAGAAAACAAGTATTAACAAGAAATAGTTGTAAAGGAGAGGCAACAGTAATAATAGTTTATAGTGTGAGCTTGTGTCTGCAAGAAAACAATTGTAAATATACTCAGGTTTTGAAATCACAATTCTGTCTTTACACAATTCTGAAAATTTGATGAAGGGAATTTTAATCCCATGAACACCAATTTCTCTGGTAAGCTGGTATGATTCTCTAAAAGATGTTAATTAAGTAAATTAAGGAAAATCTTGTAGATGCAAATTAAGCAAAATCATTTATTTCTTACACAAGTTCCCAGTCTCAGAAGTACTTCTGATGACACCAAAATCTTATGGCAAGGTTCTGTTCCTTTCCTTCAAGAATACCAGAGATAGGACTATTTAATACATGTCAGAGCCTGCCACTGATCCTCCCAACTACCCATGGCCAGGAGTGATCTTAAACCACAGGGAACTTAGCAGGGAAAGAACCAACAGGACAGTGACTATTTTTGGCACAGGTGCTGTAGGCTGCAAGACTCTATCAACTGACATTCAAATATATTCTCCTCAGACAAAAACATAAACTGTCTTAAAAGTGATCCAAATATAACTATTTAGGAAATAAATTTCATAAGGAAACTCACCACCACATCTCCCTCCTGTGGAAGACTGTTTGCAGGCAACCTATTCTTCTCCTCATTGTTGTGGTAGAGGGCTCCGTCATTCCTCATCACAAGGCTATGAACGTCTCGGCCAAGTGGAATCTGATTCAAATTAACTTTCTGAGTTGCAACTCCAATGCCCCAGATCCCTAAGGATATAATATTGAAATTATCCCAATGAACTGAAGAATAAAGATGTGGAAATAGGTCAAATTTTCAGGTGCATTTATTTTGAAAGAAATAATACCTTGAAAAATTAAACAATATGTTATCTCAATAAATCTCAAATAGCAATAAACATTCACTAAAAAAAATTAGAGAAAAACCTTTGTATTATGGTTGAAAACAATGATTTTCAACCTTTCAGTTTAAAATAATTTCACAGATCTCCATGATAGTACCTGCACCTACATATAATGTTAGAATTAAAATAAAGGCCAAAATGATGATGCTTAACTTTTTACAGTAGCAAAGAACGGGAAACAGTGGATATTCATTGACTGAGAAATGGTTAAAAAGCTTTTTGGCAAATAGATATGACAGAATTGTGCTGAACTATAAGAAATTATGAATATGTAGAATACAGAGAATTATATTAATTGAAATACCTACAGAAGTAGAAGTAAGGAAACAATGCATACAACGATTGAATGAATACAATAATATTGTCAACATAAAGAACAAAATATTTAAAAAGAATACTGTCAATTTATAATGACCAAGAAGCTTAACTCTAAAGAACAGACAGAAGGCTGCATCTCCCTTCTTTCTTTGTAAAGGCAGGGGACTATGAGTGTCAAACACTGCATATAATGTGGACACTTTTGCTGAAATTTTTTTCCTCTTTTCTTCTTTTTTTTTAACCAGGGATAGCTTTCTGGAAGATGGGAAGACATGTACCAGGAAATGAAGCAGACCAAAAAATAAACTGTATCCTTGACAATTAAAGTAAAAATAAATGACAATGCCTAGTTCTTATATGGCATTGGAAATTTCTCACAATAATTCTGAAGGCCCCATGGGTCCACAGTCAACAGAGTCAGAATCAATGGTTTAGTAAATGTAAAGAACCAAGCACTTAGACCAATAAAAAAAAAAACTGGAATTGTTTCAAGTTCTGCCCCTCTGATCCTCAGTTCCCCTGTCTCACCTTCTCCCACTGCATACAAAAAAATAATATTTGCCACCCATCAATATCACCTCACTACTGAAATCTGACCCCAATGCTTCACTGCATCAGAGAGGAGTTGAATTCTTACAACATTAAGCACATACTCTCTTAGCAGGGTCTACCAAACCGGCAAGGGCCAGAAAAGGATCCTTTATGTCTAAAATCTATGAATAAACCTCAATTTGGAGAGGCTCAATAGGCCAGCTGCTGGAGACAGGTTGTTTACAGCTATAACAATTCACAAAGAGAATCTACTGCAATTTGTGAGCAGTTACACTTCTGTCAGGGCAGAGCACTCAGTGAACAAAACCACAGATGCTTAGAGTATCAAAATAAGCATTAATATACCAGGAGGAAGAGAATGAATGACAAAATTCATACGGCACAGAATTATACCTATTATATGTATTACCTCGAATGTAACTGAGTTTAAAAATATTTTATCAGTTACATGATATCTGAATACATACTGAATGTTTCCAAAATAAGTGTTGGCTTCAAGTAAAAGGTATTTTGGAGCTAGGAGGAGCCAAGATGGTAAAGGCAAAGACTAGCCTGAGCTCTCCCAAACTGCCCTCCAAACAACTTTAAAATAACATATTAAAATGAATTCTGGAGTAGCAAAACTAACAAAAGGACTGAGTGAAAACAATTTTCTAGCCTAAGACAACTTGGAAAGTCAGAAGGAAGGTCTTTTCACTGGGGTAAGAGTGGAGAACAGTCCAGCACAAGCCACCCTTGGCAGGCCAGCAGTAGACTCTGGGAGCAACTGAGCCCTAGAGCCCTGAACTCACAGACAATAAGGGGGACCAACAACTGATCAGAAGGAGATTACAGGGGACCCTTTGCTGGCACTGGGTATGAAACTGTTGCATTGCCCATACACAGTTCCAGATCACAGTCCCAGAATAAGCAGGGGCAAAAGTGAGGCTCCTGGTCATAGTTCCAGGGCAAAAAAGAGGTCAGTGCTTGCAGACCAAAGCGCAGGTCGGAAGAGCCTTGAGCAAACCTCTCCTTAGATCACACTACTTTGGAGAAATCAAAAAATTATAGGCCCCCCAGAAATAACTCTGAGAACAGCAGTACAAAAAACCTGAAATTTGAGATAATGTCCCCTACACACTGGGAGCAGAGTCCAACTTTAACGTAAAGCTCAAAGTCACGAGAAAGGCTGGAAAAATGATCAAAAAACAAAACAAAAAAAGGAACATGACCATAGAAAGTTACCATGGTGATAAGGAAGATCAAGACATAAACTTAATAGAAAACAATGAAGTCAAAACAGCAATATGCAAAGCCTCAAAGAAAAATATGGATTGGTCATGGGCCCAAAAGGAATTCCTGAAAAAGCTCAAAAAGATTTTAAAAATCAAATAAGAGACAGAGGAAAAACTGGGAAAAGAAATGAGAGTGAGGTAAGAAAGTTATGAAAAAAAAGTCAACAGCTTGGAAGAACAAGAAAATGCTAAAGAAAATAATACCTAAAAAGTAGAATTGGCCAAATGGTAAAAGAGGTACAAAAATTCCTTGAAGACAAGAACTCCTTAAAAAGTAGAATTGCCAAATGGAAAAAGAGAAAGAAGTACAAAAGCTCAATGAAGAAAATAGCTCCTTAAAATGTAGAACTGGGTAACTGGAAACTAACAACTCCACAACTCTAAGAGACACCAAGAAACAATAAAACAAAATCAAAAGAATTGCAAAATATTAGGAAATGTAAACTCTCCCATTTGAAAAACAAATGGAAAATAGATTGAGGAGAGATACTTTAAGAATTACTGAACTACCTGAAAGCCATGATGAAAAAATAAAGCACCCAGATATCATCTTTCAAGAAACTGTCAAGGAGAACTACCCAAATATCCTTGAACCAGAGGGTAAAACAGAATTGAAAGAATCCACCAATCACTTCCCGAAAGAGGTCCCAAAAGGAAAATTCCCGGAAACATTATAGTCAAATTCCAGAACTCTCAGAACAAGGAGAAAATACTGCAAGCAATCAAAAAGAAATAATACAAATACTGTAAAGTCACAGTCAGGATAACACAACATTTAGCAGCTTCTACATTAAAGGATCATATTCTGGAAGGCAAAGCAGCTAGAATTACAACCAAGAATCACCTACCCAGTAAAAGGTTAAAATGTTTGCATTCCCTTACAGGAAGATGATACTTGTAACCCCAAAGAACTTTATCATTATTAGGGGAGTTAGGAGTACATGTAGACAGAAGGTAGAGAAATAAGTTGATTATGATAGGACGAAATACAGAAACATAGAATTAAGGGGTGAGAAAGAGGAATATGCTGGGAGAAGAGGGAAGAGAGATGTAGAATGGGGTAAATTATTGCATATAAAGGAAATACAAAAGAGCTTTTATAACGGAAGGGAAGATTGGGGGAGGGGGCATGCTTGAAACTTACTCTCATCAGAATTATCTGAAAGAAGAAATAATATACACACTCACACTCAGATCTGGAAATCCATCTTACCTTACAAGGAAGCAGGAGGAGAGGAGGAAAAGAAAAGAAGAGTAGCTGATGGAAGGGAAGGTGGACAGAAGTCAAACACTTCTGTGAAGAGACAGGGTAAAAGTAAAAAGAGAAGCATAAACTGGGGAGGGGAGAACAGGATGGAGGGAAATATAGTTAGTAATCATAACTGTCAAAGGTGAATGGGACAAACTCACCCATAAAACAGAAGCAAATAGCAGAGAGGATTAAAAACCAGAATCCTACAATATATTGTTTAAACCCCACCCCACCCCCATCCCCACACACTTAACACAGAAAGAGTTAAAATAATGGGCTAGAGTAGAATCTATTTTGTTTCAGCTGAGGTAAAAAAAAGTAGAGGTAGCAATCATTATCTTTGACAAAGCAAAAGTAAAAGTGGATCTAATTAAAAGAGATAAGCAGGGAAGTAAAAGGCATAATGGTATAAGTGTGTGTTTGTCCTTCATTGCCAAAGAAGACGATACCAACAGAGAAATAATGACATGACTTGCACTTGACTTTGTTTTTGAGTGAGGGAGGGCTGTGCAGATCACTAGCCTCACTTCTCCTCCAGAGCCATCTGAATCCAGTGACCAGATATTCACCAGGATGGCTAGAGATGACCCAGGATGAGGCAACTGGGATTAAGTGACTTGCCCAATGTCATACATTTAGTGAGTGTCAAGTGTCTGAGATGAGATTTGAACTCAGGTCCTCCTGCACTGGTGCTCTATCCACTGCACCACTTATAGTACAAGTAGCCAACTGACGAAAGAAAACCTAAAAAATAAATGATGTCTAGATTTAGAATTATTTTATACACACTAAGAATTCCATATTTTATTGTGACACGAATGCACTGCTAATGGAGTTGTGAACTGATTCAAACATTGCAGAGAGCAATTCAGAACTATGCCTATAGGGCTATGAAAGTGTATATACCCTCTGACCCAGAAATATCACTAGGTCTATATTCCAAAAAGATAAAAAATTTTTCTTAAAAAAAGGAAAATGATCTATATGTACAAAAATATTTACAGCAGATTTCTGTGTGGTGGCTGAGATTTGGAAATTGAGGGGATAGTCATCAACTGGGGAATAGCTAAACAATTTTTGGTATATGATTCTGATGGAATACTACTGTGCTTTAAGAAATAATGAGTAGGATCCTTTCAGAAAAACCTGGAAAGACTTATATGAACTGATGCAATGTGAAGGAAAGAGAGCCAGGAGAACAGTTTACACAGTAACAACAATATTGTACAAAGATCAACCACGAAAGACTTAGCCATTCTCAGCAATACAAAGATCCAAGATAATCCCAAATAACTTATGATGAAAAATGTTATCCACCTCCAGAGAAAGAACTTACAAAACTTAAATTCAAATTAAATTCAAAGCATACTTTTTTACTTCACTTTTTGTGCATTTGGAGGGGGCGGAGTCTGTTTATTTTTTTCACACCATGACTAATATTTCAGAAATGTTTTACATGACTGCACATGTATAACCTACATCAAATTGCTTGTCTTTTCAATGAAGTAGGATGGGAGAGAGGGAGAGAATCTGGAACTTAAAATCTGCAAAAAAAAGAATGTTAAAAATTGTTTTTACATGTAATTGGAAAAAAAAAACTTTTAAAATTAAAAAAAGAATTCCATATTTTAAAATAACTTTTGAAAACAAACATCAGAGAAATACTCTCTCTTTATATCTGCAGTTCATGACTGGGAGCATGTGATCAAAGATCTAATTTAAATGTATAAAAGAGGTTGAAGAGAACTTAAAGACTAATAGAAAAAAATAATCATGCTGCCTTTCTCCAAGTACAATACTGTTGTAGCCATAATGAAAGTTATCTGGGTAAAAGTTGCCATAAATTTTAAAAAACCGCACTCTAGACTGAGAAATGAGGTTGAAGTTTTGCAAATTCTGTCATAATCCTGAACTGACCGTTGAAGGGTATTTTAACAAAAGAGTTGCAGCAAGTTCAGTCCCACTTAGGTTCCCAAGAGTCATTTACTCAGTGACAGGACTGTTTCATTACCTCATCTATAAAAGGGGACTATTTTATGCCCTATGGTTGTGAGGAAATCATTTTGTAAATCTGATGTCCCTTTCCTTTACCACATGCCTAATCAAAGAAAATGATCAATGTATTCACCCTATAGGCCCCTCCCCAATCCTCTGTTGCCTATATGGATAATTATTCTCAGTATGGAGGGTCTTTCATATAATACAACTTAACCAACCTGTGGACTGGATTTTGAATTCGAAGTAGCTTTTGTTCTGATGCAAAGGTGCATTGGCTAAACAACCTCCTGTCCCACATATCCTTCTTCCATTTTTGACAATGACAACATCTGTTCCTAAATAAAAGTACAAACTTGTTAGTCATTTAAAAACATTAAACAATTATGCTTTCTATTTCAATCAGCCATTAGAAAAAACAATTCTATGTTTTAAAAAGACAGAAAACATACCCATTTGAACTTTTATATGTAAATCACTTGATAGAAACTAAAATATTATTTAATTTTGATCACATAAAATAAATGAGATCCTCCCTAAATTATACTTAATACTTAGAAACTCTTCTGGAGTAAAAATAACCTATATAAACCCAGTTGTCAGCCAATCACTTAACTAATTTAATTTAAACTAATACATGTAGCTTAGAAAAAACAATGCTAAGGCTTGTGTTGTTAATGAGCCTAATTTTTCAAGCCAATAGTTACACTGGATAGTTTAGAGACAAATATGCTTTAGACATCTGTGCCATTAAACATTCAAAGAAAATCATATCACTTAGCAAATTTTCATTAAGCTAGCTGTTAATTACAGAACAGCAAACGAGCAGCTGAACATCCTGGTAATTCCATCACTAAATGTACTTTGCTCTTTTAAAATATGTATTTTAGCTTAAAATATATCATGTAGAAGGTTGATTTGGACAACATTAAATTCTGGTAATGAAACTTTTTCATTGTAAAACGATGTAAATTCTTTAAATCTTGGTTGAGAAAAGCATGTACATCAGGGAATAAGAAGAGAATTGATCAAAAAATGGATTAAAAAACAATTTTTTAATAAAAAAAATTTTTATTTTTAAAAATACTTTTAAATACTACTTTTAAAAATATGATGCTGACAACCATAGTGTGCGAGGAAGTTTTCTGGTAGACTTAATTAATACTTCACTGAAATACAAGGACTTAAAAAATTTCCCATGGACTCTTGAGGCAAAACACCTTCCATATCCAGAGAAAGAGCTATGGAATTGGATTGCAGATAGAAACAGACCATTTTCTTTTGTATTATGTTTTGCTTTGTTTTATGCTTTCTCCCATTCAGTTTAATTCTTCTATGCAACATGTATTTAATAGGAATGTATGTGTAGAGCCTATATAAGATTGTATGCCATCTCAGGGAGGGAGTGGGGAGCGAGGGGGGAATGATGGGGAGGGAGGGGAGAAAGACCTAAGATATATGGAAGTGAGTGTTGAACAATGAAACAAATAAAATAATTTAATTTAAAAAAAAAATATGATGCTGCTGATGTGAGGAGAAAATGGTCGCCACTCAATGTCGATGGAATGTTGCCACAACTTGGATCTGGTAATATCATTACATTATCACTAGCTTAACAGGATTTGGACATGTCAATTCTTGATGTGACTCCTCCTAAAAACTAGGAGGGAGAGGTAGGCAACAGTGCTAATGACAAAAACAGAATCAGCTTTCTGAGTCATTACAGAGGCAGTATGGTACAGTGGAAACAATGGACTGGGACTCAGAGGATCTGGGTTCAAATCTTGTTTCTGTAACTATTACCTTATTTGACCATGGATAAGTCACTTAACCTCTGTAGGCCCTACTTTCCTTATCAGTAAAATTTTGGTGAGGGGACTGATATATTATTTAAGAGAATTTGTCAAAGATACTGAGATTACATCATTTTTATCACAAACAACGGCTTACTGATTTCTAGTAAGCAACATTCTAAGTTTTACTTTAATAGCTAGATGACTTTAGATTGCTAAAATCTCTTCTATCTCTTAAATCACTGAACCTATGAATACTTATATATTTGGAATTGTGATGTCATACTTTCCCCTCCAATGATGCACACTCAAACTTCTGCATGCTTTCTCATCCCATGAACATCCTATATGGGTATCCTCCATAGATCTCAGGAAACTCATCAGGGGCCCTCCAGCTAGTTCTCCTGACATTCCATGGATACCAGTGCATACACAAAGGATGCTCATGTCTCAACAAAAATGCACAGGGCAGTGATGGCAGAGGTTCTAGTCTCTTTTAAATTATACAGTGTTTACTAGAGATCCATTAGCACCTATTGTTTCCAATAAACAGTGTTTACTAGAGATCCATTAGCACCTATTGTTTCCAATAAACATTCTAAAAATTCCAGTTATCACTGACAAATTCTCTCTCCAGTAAACAGCTGGTTGTTCTAAATGTTTCTTCTTTCAGATGAGTATCTCATCCCTACTCCCCACTCCCAATATGGGATGCTATACTGGCACTTTAAAGAATACCTCAAAAGAAATGGCCTAGCATAGATCGAACAAGGACTCCATTTTATGGCATTTCTTTCCTTGAAGTAACAAAAAGATCTAATTTCAACATGATCTCTCCTATATATTTCAAAGCATAAACTCTAGGAAAGATGAGTTAATACTGATGTTCCAGTGGCGAACATCATCAGACATTTGAGTGCCTAGAGGAGGGAAGTGAGGGAGAAAAATATCAACAAGACTGGGAAATAAGCAGAAGACTTTTAAATTACTGCTAAGAGTAACTGACAAAGATTTGTTGAAAATTAAGAATTTTGTCTCTGTAATGTTTAATTTAAGGAGTCAGATACTCATAGGTCTACTGTAGATAGTGAGATATATAGTTCTATATAAGATGTAGTAAATCTAAGATGCAGAAATATACTTAGTTAAATCCACATAAAGGTAACTGCATTTGAATTCATGAATTAAGTAGAAAGCTATAAAAGAGCTGAACATAAAGGATGGAGTCTTGAGATGCAACCCCAACAGCAGCTGTGGGTGAGCTTCCATTGATTAAGGCTCGGTGAATGATGAGCTATTTCAAAGGGTGCATTAAGAGAAAGGTGAAGTGAGGTTTGGTGGACAGAACGTTACAAAAACTTTAAAAAGAGGGGGAGAATTAAATTAAAAGATGTGGGGAGAAGACAGTCAAAGTAAACAGCGTAAAAGGAAGCTATGAGAGCGAGCAGAGTGGAAAATAAACGGAGGGCTCTGAAGAAAGGCTAATAGTCAAAAAATCAGGTAGGAAAATGGTTTCTATTATGAATACACCAATTTTTTCAGCTTTCCACATTAAAATCCTTAGAAGGAAAAGAACACCATCTTCTGGAATTATTCTGCATATTCCAAAAACTCTTACTTTCTTGTATATATCTTAGTCGTTGGTAGTTGTTTGCATGCTGTCACCCATGAGACGGTAAGCTCCTAGAGGGCAGGGAGGATTGACAAGAGCCTTCTCTCCACTGATTATCTCCAATTTATCACATACATGTCTGTGGCTGTGAGTATGTATATATACACAGATATATATATATATATGTGTATGTGTGTGTACATATATATATATATATCGATAGACAGATACACACACACACACACACACACATATACGAGCAAGCACTGTCCTGTGCCTTTCTCGGTACCTCCAGCTGCTTACAGCACGCACACAGTAGGCACTTAATCGATGCGGGCTGACTTGGGGGGCCCCAGTGCAGCTCACTCCACACACAGGTAAGACCACCTGACTGTCGGGGCAAAGACCATTAACCCTTTGAAAACACGCCCCCAGGTCTCGGTGCCAGGCCCCGACCTCGGACCCCCAAACCTGCCACCGGCGCCGGACCCCGGGGGATAACCCCGAGCCTTTCCCGACCGCACCTGGGGGGAGGGGACGGGGGCCGGGCCAGCCCCCCGACCCAACAGCAGACGGGGGGGGGCCGCAGCGCGGGCCGGCCTTCCTTACCCATGTGCTGCGTGTCCAGCTGCACGGCCGGCATCTCCTTCAGCGGGATGTGGCCGGTCCCGGAGTCGCCGCAGCAGCGTAGGCAGCAGAAGACCGAGGCCGCCATGGCGCCGGGGCCGCCTCCGCAGCGGGCCGGGGCCGCCTCGGTAGGGGGCCGGGGCCGGGGCCGCCGCCCGGGTCGCGGTGCAGGAGCGGGAGCAGGTCCAAGCTCAGCCTCGAGCTCCGGCTCAGGCTCCGGCACCGGCGACACCGCCCCGCCTTCCCCCCGACCCCCGCCCGCCAACCAGTCTGCCAGGGACGCCCTCCTCGGACCGCGGGACAGCGACCCCGCGGGCGCGGAGGAGGCAGCGCAGGCGACGCTCAGAAGAAGACTCGCCCAGCCACCGCCCCCACACGCCCGGGAGCCGCGTTGGAATGGGAAGCTGCAGGCCCGCGGGGGGGGCGGGGCCGCGGAGGGATCTGTCTGCGGGTGCGCCGAAGACGGAAGGGCCGGCGGGGCGGGACCTTCCGCGCAGCCGCCCAGTCACTGCGCGCCCTAGCGCGTTGTTAGAGGTTCGTAGGCCGCTGGCGCGCACTCCTGAGGGGTTGGGCGGTGCGCCCGCGGGCCACGCGCGCCCGGTCCCCCTCCCCCCCATGTAGGTGTTTAATTTTCCGAAGGGTTGTTCCTCTTGGTCTGACCTCCCTGGGATAACACGTAAAATCTCTTTACAATTTATCCGTGAGAAGCCTGAGGACAAGGACCGACGGACGGAGACGGGGTTTCTCTTGAAGCCCACCAGTCCTCTCACCCTTCCCACGGGCAGGGGAGCCCCCAGAAGCGGGGAGAGACGTGCAAGATGTTGCCTCTCCTGGCCTCCCCCAAAAGCCCCACGGCTGTCAGAAGCCTGCAAAGGAAAGGGGAGGAAACAAGCCTGCGTCCAGCCCCCTGGGTGCCCAGCGCCGCCCTTTACCAACAGCCCCCACGTCTCGAACGGCGAAGCCGAGAGTCCGGCTAGAGAGAAAGAGCGCTGGCTAATTAGTCACGAAATGGTAAACAAGACGAACGTCCGCAGACGGGGAGTGACCGGAGAGATCGGGGAACGCGCTGCTGCTCCTTATGAAGTGAACCCGGAATGCAGACTTGTGCGAACTGACGAACCGGGGTTCTGGGGCCCAGCTGCTTCCAGGGCACTGGGTGACTACTGGGTGACCCTGGGCACCTGATGGGGACTTAGGAAGAGGAGTATTGGGAGCGGAGGCGGGGATTCGATCCCCGTGACCTGGGGCGAACGACGGATAAATCCTGTAACAGGAGGATGGCAGAGATGACAGCTGCCCTTTCAGTTCCAACTCCTAGGCGCAGTCCCCAGATCCGTGTGTCAGAGGGGGCGAGCCCTCCGAACCCGCCGCAGGAGTACACGACTACCACCCGACCATGGGCAAGCTTGGCTTAAAGATAACCCCGAGTCGCTTTTGGAGAGTCCTTTTTCCTTCGTGGAAACCTCCCCTCCTCGATGTGCTCTTGGGGGCCAAGCGGACCAAGAAGAGGTTGCCCCGTTTGGAGAGAAGTTCCCTCCTTAAGCCCCAGCTCCATCCTACTCTATAAACTCCTGCTAGTCGATTAGAGGGTGTTTGTGTACCAGTGTAGAATTTTATTCCCACGGTTTTACTGGAGAGGACAAATCTGAAAACTCGCCGTCACCCCCAGTCTTAGGCAGGAAGCATCTCGCGTGGAGACCTTGACACTTTGACCTAGGACAGAGCTCAACCAGAGCAGCCAGCCGGAGATGACAACACCCCGAACTAACTGGCAACGACGTGAGGAGGAGAGGTGGTTGGGTTTGTTTTAAGTGTGTGTGGTTTTTTTTTTTTTTTTCCGGGAAGAGATTTTCCCCTGTCCTTCCATCTGTCTGTTTTGCAGGATGTCTGCAAGAGTGAGATAAGCAACGTAGGACCCCTCCCATCAGCACACCTGGGAGCTGACAGTTCCTGACTCCTGTCAGGCTTGGCAGCGTAGAAGAAGCAGCCGCCCAATGAAGAGTTTTCTAACTCCCATCCTCCACTTCTACAGGAGCTGGTTCAGACAGCGACGTCACCACGTCTCCTTTTCCTGAATGAATCTCCAGGGTCTCTGGGATCAGGGGTCTCTTGGCTACTTGCTGTAGTCAAAGTGGACCTTAAAAATTAATCAGGCATACCCCCTGAGCCCTGGTACATTCAAACGAGTCTGAACTAAAGGAGAGGAGGGGATAAGGAAGCAGCATTTCCTTGCAAGGACCTATTTCCTCTTATCATTTTTGGGTACTGAAGGAACTTTATTGAGAATAAAAGAATTTTTCTTAGAGTTAAGTTTATTCTGCCTGGCCCCTGGTCTATTATTCTCTCTTTATGCATATGTTGAGCTACTGAAAGTGATTCAAAAAAGCTTTGACTTTCTTTGCTGGCCTTTAGAGCTGTAAGGTTCCATAGACTTAGTAATCAAGACAAGTAATTAGATAAACAAGCGGTAGGAAAATTAGTGTGCCCCCAAAAAACTCCATTCAGGGTAATCAGTGCCCTTGTATTGGGGAAGTTACTGTTACAGAAAGCCTTGGAATTACTGCTTTTTCGGAATTAGATTAATTGTGCTGAATGTTTTCACCAGGTAACCTAATTCCAAGGATTTGCCTTTTGCAACATTAGTGCACTCTCCTAAAAGTGTCCTTGGCTCAAAATGAAAGCTTATATTTTTAAACTCTCCTTCTGATCCACTCTGTTGTTTCTATCTTACAACTTCTCTCCTGTAAGTCACCTTCTTTCTTCAAATGCAACCCTATTCCTGGTTGCTCATGACTTTTCAGCTTGATATATGCGATAGTCTTCTAACTATTCCCCAGGTCTCAATCTCTTACCCACTCCAGTCTATTTTTCACTCACTGCCAATGTGGTTTTCCTAAAATATAGAGCTGTCCATGTAACCCTACCCCACCCCTTAATGAGTTCTAGTGACTCCCTATTGCCTCCAAGACAAACTTCTTTGGTATTTTAAGCTCTCTGTAACCTGGACCCTTCTTACCTTTCCAGCCTTTTTTACACTTTATTGTCTCTCATTTTCCAATAACACTGGCTCACTTTCAGTTCCTGAGACAAGACACATTCCATCCCCCATCTCCAAACCTTTGATGTCCCTCCTGCAGAAAATGTTCTTCCTTGACTCTTCTGCCTCTTAGTCTCCTTAACTTCCTTCAAGACTCAGCTGAAATCCCATCTGCTGCAGGAGGTCTTTCATATTCCTCCCAAGAAGCTAAAGCTAATGCCTTTCTTTCTCAGAGTTGTTTTTATTAACTCCATAATGTATCTTGTAACTATCTAGTTTATATCAAAGTTGTTAAATTTAACAATAGGGGTTATCTGTGACTGCAAAACTCCCTGATGAACCAGATTAAAATATAATTGGAAAAGTTTAACAAAATAAATAAAAATCCAACAGATAATATTAATTTGTGGTTTTCCAAGTTGATAGCCTGCAGGGTTCAGTTTCTATATGATTTCACTGGTTGGCATGGTATAGTAACCACTGTTACATGTTGTCTATGCCATTAAAATGTGTTCCTGGACAGCAGTTATTGTGTTTTTACTTATGTCCCCAGTGTCACTACATAGGAAATTTAGTAAATGCTTCTTGATTTAAACTGATTTACTCAATGCATCAAAGATGACCCAATAATTTAAAGAGTAAAAAGATGAAACAAATCATTACAACTACCAATATTTGTACCAAACAAAGCACATTCTCACATTGAATGTTTCTGAAAATTCATGTCTTATTTTGTATCTTGAGTCCATGCCCTCTGTGTCTATAGCACACTTCATTATCAGTCTTGTAAAATCACAGTTGGTTGTTGCTTTGATAAGTTTTTAAGCCTTAAAATTTTGTGATTGTTATATAACTTGTTCTCCTGGCTCTGATCATTTTACTGTGCATAAGGTCATATAGGTCTCCCTAGGTTCTTCTGAAAATGCCTATTTTGTGATTTCTTATGGCACAATAACATTCTATTCCATTAATATACCATAATTTGTAAGCCATTCCCCAATGGATGACATCCATTAGTTTCCAGTTATCTGCTACTACGAAAAAAACTACTATAATTAATTTGTACATAAGGGTCCTTTTCCTGATTTCCTTGGGGGTACAGACCTAGTAGTGTTACTTTGGGGATCAAAGAAAATGTACAGCTTAATGATTTTGGGGCATAGTTCCAAATTGCTTTCTGGAATCGCTGGACCAAATTACAGTTCCACCAGTAAGGCATTAGAATTCCTGTTTTTCCACAGTCCTTCAGTATTTGGTATTATCCTTTACTATCCATCTCTACCAATCTGATAGATATGACCTATGATAGAGTTTCATAAATTTAGACTTGGAAGGAACCTCACAAGAAACCTAGTCCAACCACTTCATTTTATAGATGTGGAAGGTGTGGTCGGAGGGATTAAGTGACTTTGCCTAATGTTCCACAAGTAGCAAGTGACAGAACTGGTTCTGGAACCTCCTCCCTCTGACTCCTAAACCAACTCTCTTTTCCATTGTACCATGTTGAACAGAAGTGCCATAGCCTCCTCTGGTTAGAAAAAGCAATTGGCAACATTTTTGGTGGCAAAGCACTATAAACAAAATTAGTATCTAAAGAGTAGGAAATGGCTAAATGAACTGTAGAATACAATTGTGGTAGACTGTTATTGCGCTATATGAAATGACAGAAATAAAAGAAAAACAGGAAGTCTAGTATGAACTGATGCAGAACAAAGTAAGCAGAAACATGAAAATGATATAAACAATGACTACAGTAATGTCATAAAGAACAATAATAAAAAAAGACAACTGAACTCCAAATAAATGCGGTAATCAAAAACTAATCCAGAGGAGATAAAAAGTAATCCAGAGATCATAGTGTGCTTCTTATGACAGATGTAAACAGATGGCTATGGAACTGGTTTGTTTTGTTTGTTTTTCTTTGTTAAAAGGGAGGACTGGAGTAGGGAAGGTATATAAGAAAAGTATTGTTGTGGTAAAAAAAAATATTAAAAATTTTTTTAAAAATAATAACCATCAAGACATTACCTTCCTAAGCCCTATCTTTACTGTAGCAACTAAGGTGTACTATAAAAGTATGAAGCAAACAAAATGAGTTAGCTTTTGCAAATGGCATCCTGATTTTTAGTAGACAAATAATCAACAATGGCTTGTTTCATATATTCATAACATGTTATTTTCTAACCCCTTTATTATTATTGTCAAAAGAACTGTGTTTCATAAAAATGCAGAGTTAAATTCACAGTCTGTCACAGACTGTGAATCGTCTTCCATAGTCAAAAGAACTGTGTTTCATAAAAATGCAGAGTTAAATTCACAGTCTATCACAGACTGTGAATCGTCTTCCATAAGAGTAAAAAATAAGGCCAGTGAAGACTTGCTCCCTAATAGCTAAGTAAGCCACTGCTTTACACTCTGCTCATTTATGTTAAATGCAGTAGCAGCCTGTGACTGCTAAAATAAAGAATATAATCTTGCTTGCCTTTGTGACATGTACTAGGAACCTGAGAATAAATCCAGCAACAATGTAGAGCGCATGTTTCAAATGTAAACATCTTACTCAATATTTTTTCTACTGCTTTTTGTTATTTTTGTAGATGACAGGCATCTCCTCTTGATGAACTTTTAACAACAGTACACTTGAGTCATGCAAAAAATGGACTCTTCCTTAGAATTTCACTATTATATTATTAAACCAAATTTGTTCTTCAGAATAATAAGAAGCAAAATTTTGATCCCACCAGAAAAAATCCTGGAGATATTCATGTAGTTGTGCTTTACAGTGTGGACATCAGAAATGGCACAAGATAAGAAAAAATTCATAATTTTCACTGCTTTGAAATAATTTCTATATTGTTAGGAGCTGCCAAATCTCATAGTTTCTACCACCTCAATGTCTTTTGCTTCTATTCATGCTACTCACACAATTGTCACCCTGGTTCAGATCCTCATGGCCTCTCATCTGAATGATTGTTATGACCTCATAATGTAATGCCAGTTTGATACCCATAGCAGTTGCTGTGAATATGCATACATATCTCCAGGGTAGATTCACAAAATATAATAAACTCTCTTCTCCAAAGGCAAAATCAAAATATTTATTTAGAACATATTTGTTAGGATACCAGAAGGTAAGAGTTAGTAAGGTACTCATCACCCATCCAGAGAACTGCCGATATCTTAAGCATTCTCTCTGTTAGGCCTCCCCACAGATCCCCCTAGGCAAAATTCCTCCCTCAGACCATTCTTACTCTCTTCTCTCTTCCCAACATTGTATTAAGTTAAAAATTCATTTGGGCAAGCTCCTCTCACAATGGGCTCCATTTGATTCAGGATATATCGCCGCTGTGAGCTAGGCCAGAGCTCAAAGCAGCTCTTAATAGGCCTATTAATGGGCAGGGAAGATCTTCCTATTCCATTAACATTACACATAATTGGTCTCCCTGCCTCAAGCCTCTACCCTGTCCAAACCATCCTCCACATGCCAAAGTAATTTTCCTTAAATACAAGAACTTTTCCCCCAGGCATTCCCATACACTCTCATTACCTCTACAATCAAATATGAACTCCTGTTTGGCTTGGAAAGGCCTTTCACAAGCTGACACTAACATACCATTCCAGACTTATTAATATTACTCTTTTTCACTTACTCCACAGTACAGTCAAACTGTTTTTCTTGCTATTGTAAGACTCATCTCTGTGCCTTTTTACTGACTGTCACCAGCCTTTCTATTGTTACCTTTATCTCTTTGTTACCTAATCTCTCGTTTTCTTTATGACTGAACTCCATTGCCATCTTTTAATGAAGTATATCCTGATTACCCCAGCTACAAATATCTTTGTTCTCCCAGATTATCTTGTATTTATTTGTATATTCATATATATGTAATATATGTTCACACACACGTTTGTGAGAGATCTCCCTTTGTAGTATATAAACTCTTTGAGGGATGGGCTTTCACTTTTGACTTGGTATCTCTAGCACCTAGTACAGTGACTGGTACAGTTAAGTGATCAATACTATTGTTTTGAACTGCTTATGAATTCCATATTCCTTTATTAGTGGGTTTTTGTTTTTGCTATTGAGATCACAGGATGAAAGTATAACATCTTTTCCAGGACTACTTTCCTCACCTGCGCCTGAATTGGCCAGCCTGGTCTCCAGAGGGCAGCTGCTACTATAATTAGGGTTTTAAGGTAACTTTGAAGATATGGGTTTCTAGAACTGTGGCTCATGAGCCCCTGTTAGTACACTTGGCACTAATAATCAGCCAGACTTTAGTAAGAACAGTAGATACAAAAATATTTCTCACAGATGCCTGAAGCACATTCATTCACAAATATACACAGGACCCAAGGGGAAGGTAAGAACATAAAAGGTATATACAAAGTAGTGAGGAACATGTCTGAAGAACAGGTGGTGACAAAGGGGTAATCCATAACTTCTTGTTACAGTCTTTTTTCCCTTAATGAAGTTTCCCTTATGTGTAGCTCTCTGTCAGGTTTTGGGAATTGGTGCCTTTGTAGAATTCATAGCTGGGATTTCCATTTTCCATAAGAGGTCATTCTGCCTGAAGCTGCCTTTCCTTGAATGTCTAATGCCAAATTAAAAAACAAACCAAACTCACACAGTACCTTTAGCACAAGCTGTTAGAAAAAAATCTAACATTCTAAAGATCTACCTTGGTTTGTATTCTTTCATTGTTGGGGTCCCTTATGTCTACCCTTAACTGCCTGGTTTTATTCATAGATAGTTACAGAACTGAGTATCATTTGCTCAGTTACATTGTCATTTCCAAGAAGCCATTCAATACCTAGTGGGTTCTTTTTCCATCTTTTCTCCTCATGCATAAAATTGGATGACCAAAGTCATCCCCAGTCAATTTGGGGTTTACTAGCTAGATCTTTTCCTTTCTTCCCCTCCCCTCCCCTCCCCTTCCTCCTCCCTCTCCTCTCCTCTCCTCTCTTCCCCTCCCTCCTTTTTTGCCCACCCTCCCTCCCTCCCTTCCTTCCTTCCTTCCTTCCCTTCCCTTCCCAACAGGCCTTGGCCTAAAGGGGCCAAGGTCTCCCATTGCATCCTGGGCCAACTTCAGTCATCCCAATGAATATCTGGTCACTGGATCCAGATGGTTCCAGAGGAGAAGTAAGGCTGGTGACCTGCATAGCCCTCCCTCACTCAAAACAGTCAGGTGCAAGTCATGTCATCATTTCTCTGATGGCGTGGTCTTCTTCAAAAACAAAGGACGAATACAATCACTCCCAGATGGATTACTAGTTTCTTCTAGTCCAGTCTCTCAGATAAAGTGGTCAGTAAGAGGGAAATAGATGAAAAGGACTCTGTCTCTCCCTCTTTCTCTCCCCCCTCTCCTTTTGTCTATGTCTCTGTCTCTTTTGTCAGTCTCTTTCTGTGGGAGGAGTAATTGAGCTAAGAGGCAACCTGAGATTTACATTTTTAATTATGGCTTCTTAAATCTAATTACTTTATTTAGTACAATGAAGCCTAAATTAACTAGAGTTCAACAGAGAAAGAGATACTTCATTGAATTAAATACTTTGATTTTATTACATTTAACAAGAACCCTTTTTGTATCAATTTCTAAAATTGTAAACCTTTCTAAAATATGTTTGTGTACTTTCCTGGCCTAGTAAATAAATGTTTATTTTTTCCTTGATGTCTCAGGATCTTACAGTGTTTTGTGGGTAATGGCTCTATATAGACAATAATTCTTATCTCCCCATATTATAAACGTTCTATAACTGTGCAGTAAGGACTAAATATTCCCTGCCACCACAACTTAGCTTACTAGTCTGCTTCTAACTAAAACACTGGTTTCTTATCCAGCATCTCTTTCTACTTAATATGAGTGCAGTTAATTGAACTATAGATTTTGATCTGGGTATGACTTCAAAGGTGATCTACTCTAATACCCTCAATTTATGGATGAAGAAACAAAAGTACAGGAAAGTTAGGACACTTGCCCAAATTCACCTAGATAGTAACTAAAAGATCTAGCATTCCAACCTGGGTTTTCTGATTCCAAATTCAACACTCTGTTATGCACTACATTGTACTTTTGTTGTATTTTCTAATTCAATCAATAAATAATTATTGATGATCTGCTATATACAAGACACTATATTTGATGTTAAAGGGAGCATATAACCCCTTTCTGCCCTAAAACACACTTTTCAATATACTATATTTCATAAATTCATCTAGAAATTTGAGATTAGCTCTTAGATACAAAGCAGTTCTATCAAGGGTGCCCTGAACATGGACATTCTCCACAACCAAGCTCTTGATTTTCTGCTCCTACTACCAAGGCTTCAACTTTCAACCTCTAAGCAGATGATTCTCAAGACTCTATGTGTGTATACATAAAATGTTTATGCATAGCTTGATCTAGGTAATTTCACTACCTAAATGGACTAACTCTATTAACTGAAAATTTTATATATCAGCAATTTACAACTATGAACTATTGAGGAAAACTCTTAGTGTCCTCCTGGGTGAAAGCTGTTGGTTAAAATAATGTAGGGATTCTCAAAAGTCCTAGTATGGTTTTAAGCTAGTAGAGTTTTAAAAAGACTCGCTAGCAAATCTTTGTTAGTAATAATGCTTAAAATGGCTAGTGATGTATAAAACTGCACTAGGACTTTTGGGATATCCTTGTATTATTCCCTAGAGCGTAGGTCTCAGGTCTCAAGCAGGCTGGTGGCATGTTGCATAGAGTACTGAACTTGGAGTCAGGAATACCTGAATCCAAATTCTGCCACAGACACTTATTAACTGTGGGACCCTAGGCAAGTCACCTTAACCTTACTAAACCTCAGTTTTCTCATCTCTAAAATCGGATAATAAAAATAGCACCTACCTCACAGAGCTATTGTGAGGATCAAATGAGATATTATCAAAAAGCACTTTGTAAAATTTAAGTGCTACTGGGACTTATGCTGTGCATAGTCTAATGGTGTCTGTATCAGACTTCAAGGAGGCAGCATCATCCTACTTACAGAGATGGGAACCTTCCAGTAACAGTACCATAGATAAGTTGGTCTCCCAGTGTTCCCAGAAGTTTTCAAGGAAAGACTTGTCAGAAAGTTATGGGGGAGGGGGAATGTCCTCAGATGGCCTTTTATATCCCTTCTAAATCTGAGATCTTGTGACTCACATGGGAGAAACTTCATAACAAAGTAATACAGAAGCACATTAAAGCTCAACATAAGGAAAAACTTTCTAACAATTAAAGCTGCTTATAAGTGAAATGAGTTTCTTTAGGAGGCAATGAGTTCCTCCTTGATGAAGGTCTTCAAACAAAGTCTGGATAACAAATCTGAATGTCCAACATATTGTAGAAGGAATTCTTTCTCAGAAGTGTGTTGAGGGGGTGGAGCCAAGATGGCGGAGTAGAAAGACTCATGTATGCTAGCTCCGAACCCACAGCCCATATATTTCCTGCAAAAAGAACTCCCCACAAATTCTGGAGCACTACAAGGCGTGCAGAAACACAGTGGAAAAGATTTCCATTCCAGAGAGCCCTGGAGAGCCGTCCCCAGGGGTCCGTCATGCTCTGGACAGCAGAGCCGACCTCTGAGCTGCCCTGGCCACGTGGCCCCAGAGGAGCAGATCTGAGCAGGCTTCAGGGACAGAATCTCTGGCGGCTGCAAAGGTCCCTCCACCCACAGGTGCTACACGTCAATGAGAGAGACTTCTGGGCTGGCTGAGAGGGAAGCGGGGTGTCTCCATGACTCAGGCCCCCTCGGGAGGCAGCGGCAGAGGCAGAGGCAGTGGCAGTGGCCCGGAACTCCCGGAGCAGCAGGCAGAAGTTCAGGGCCATTAGGGAAGGTCTCTGCATAAACCCCCTGAGGGAACTGAGCCTGGGAGATGGCCCTGCCCCCACCTGAGCACCAGAACTTAAGCTCACATTGAATAGCAGCCATGCCTGCTGCGGAAAGCCCATTTGAATCTCAGACTCCAAGCACTAGCTGGGCGGATCTAGGCAGGGGTGGATAGGAATCTCAGAAGTCAAGTAACTGGCTGGGAAAATGCCCAGAAAAGGGAAGAAAAATAAGACTATAGAAAGCTACTTTGATGGGGCACAGATGTTCCCACCTTTCAATTCTGATGACGAGGAACAATTCTTACCATCAGGGAAAGACGTGGAGGTTGGGGCCTCTGTATCCCAGACATCCCAGGTGGATGTCCCGTGGGCTCAGGCCTTGGAAGAGCTCAAAAAGGATGTTGAAAATCAAGTTAGACAGGTGGAGGAAAAACTGGGAAGAGAAATGAGAGAGATGCAAGAAAAGCATGAAAAATGGGTCAATACCTTGGTAAAGGAGACCCAAAAAAATGCTGAAGAAAATAACACCTTGAAAAATAGGCTCACTCAATTGGAAAAAGAGGTTCAAAAAGCCAATGAGGAGAAGAATGCTTTCAAAAGCAGAATTAGCCAAATGGAAAAAGAGGTTCAAAAGCTCACTGAAGATAATAGTTCTTTCAAAATTAGAATGGAACAGATGGAGTCTAAGGACTTTCTGAGAAACCAAGAAATCACAAAACTAAACCAAAAGAATGAAAAAATGGAAGAGAATGTGAAATATCTCATTGGAAAAACAACTGACCTGGAAAACAGATCCAGGAGAGACAATTTAAAAATTATGGGACTGCCTGAAAGCCATGATCAAAAAAAGAGCCTAGACATCATCTTCCATGAAATTATTGAGGAAAACTGCCCTGATATTCTACAACCAGAGGGCAAAATAAGTATTCAAGGAATCCATCTATCACCACCTGAAAGAGATCCAAAAAGAGAAACTCCTAGGAGCATTGTGGCCAAATTCCAGAATTCCCAGGTCCAGGAGAAAATATTGCAAGCAGCTAGAAAGAAACAATTCCAGTATTGTGGAAATAAAATCAGGATAACTCAAGATCTAGCAGCTTCTACATTAAGGGATCGAAGGACATGGAATAGGATATTCCAGAAGTCAAAGGAACTAGGACTCAAACCAAGAATCACCTACCCAACAAAACTGAGTATAATACTTCAGGGGAAAATATGGTCTTTCAATGAAACAGAGGACTTTCAAGCATTCTTGATGAAAAGACCAGAGCTGAAAAGAAAATTTGACTTTCAAACACAAGAATGAGAAGAAGCATGAAAAAGTAAACAGCAAGGAGAAGTCATAGGGACTTACCAAAAGTGAACTGTTTACATTTCTACATGGAAAGACAATATTTGTAACTCTTAAAACTTTTAAATATGTGGGTAGTTGCTGGGACCACACACACACATACACACACACACACGTACACATGTGCACGCACACACACATACACACATGCACGCACATACAGAGACAGAGAGCCCAGAGTGAATTGAATAGGATGGGACCATATCTTAAAAGAAATTAAGGTAAATGGTGAGAGAGAAAGGTAGGGGGAGGAAAGAGGGTGAAATGGAATGGGGTAAATTATATCTCATTCAAGAGGCAAGCAGGAGACTTTTTAGTGGAGGGAAAAAGAGGAGAGCTAAGAAAAAAACAAGAAGTTTACCCCTCATCACTTTCGACTAAAGGAAGGAATAAAATGCACACTCATTTTGGTATGAAAACCTATCTTACAATACAGCAAAGTGGGGGAGAAGGAGATAAGCAAGATGGGGGGGATGATGGAAGGGAGAGCAATGGGAGGAGGGACCAATTTGAAGTCAACACCTGGGGAGGGACAGAATCAAAAGAGAGAATAGAAGCAATGGGGGGCAGGATAGGATGGAGGGAAATACAGTTAGTCTTACACATCATGACTATTATCGAAGTCATTTGCAAAACTACACAGATAGGGCCTATATTGAATTGCCTGCCTTCCCAAAGGGAATGGGTGGGGAGGGAGGGATGGGGAGAATTTGGAACTCAAAGTTTTAGGAACAACTGTTTAGTATTGTTGTTGCTACTAGGAAATAAGAAATACAGTTAATGGGGAATAGAAAGTCATCTGGCCCTACAGGACAGAAGAGAAGATGGGGACAAGAGAAGGGAGGGATGATAGAAGAGAGGGCAGATTGTTGATAAGGAAAATTAGAATGCTTGGTGTATTGGGGTGGGGGGAGGGGATAAAAGGGGAGAAAATTTGGAACCCAAAATTTTGTGAAAATGAATGTAAAAAGTTAAATAAATAAATTTATATTAGAATCCAAAAAAAAAAAAGAGAAAGAAAAAAAAGAAGTGTGTTGAGCGGAAGAGTCAATGGAATTTCTTCTAACTCTGAGACAGTATGAGCAAGTGTATACTTGAATTTATGGGATTCTCTGAGAATACTCCTGTCAGGACTTGGACTTGAGTAGATCTGGGATATATCAGATAGAAAACAGATGAGATATGGAAACTAAGATAGAGTTGGTGAGGCAGGGCAGGTGATCAAGAAAGGTTCCAGAAGATGGCACTATGAGGCAGTATTCAAATAAGCAGGTAGAGCATAGCATTGGAGTCTGGTAGCAGGCAATAATCAGTGATCCAGGGGGTCCAGTAGCCATGGGGAACAGGGAAATGTCACAGCAAACAGGTAGAGCACAGTGTCAGAGAAGTCCAGAAGAAGACAGCGATTGAGGCTATAGTTCAGTGAATTATCATTCCCAGGACCACTATGATGTGTCCTTTATCCTGAAAGAGTTAGAAAACTAAGCTGGGATCCAATTACTGTAAGTAAGTTATAAGGAGGGAATTTGTTCATAAGGAATAAAGTAAAAACTTGGTTCCTGTAATAGGGATACAGAGTCAGAGGAGAACCAACAATTAGGCAGATTTGAGGCTGAGTTGTCTCCTACTATGGATCCCAGAATTCTTACACTTGTCTCTCCTTTAGGCTATATTGGTGCCAAAACCTATGATAGGTTTTGGTCCTGAAAGTAGGAATTGAGTAGCTAAAATTATGAGGAGGGGTGGAGAGAAGAAGCCAGACTAATCATTACATTTCTGTTAACTAGGATGTCAGTGTGGCTCAGAAATGATGGCCCATTTAGCCACAACACCTCCCAGAACAAGACAGCCTGATTAATTTTCTTCATAGTAGAGTTTTAATGCTCTGCAAATTAAATGAAGATTCTGTTGATCATTTAAATGATTATATTTGTGAGAGTCTTTGACTTGCCTAACTCTTAGCTTCTTCTCAAATCTTGGTTCCATGTTTTGCTCAGACTTCTACCCATTACAAAAAGAAATCCTAAATGGCTGGTAAAAGTACAGTGATGTAGAGGTAATTGGAAGATCTAATGCCTTCTCTGCTGCTACCTACTGCTAGCTATGCGGGCAAGTTACTTCACAACAGCAGGCCTCAATTTCCTCTTCTATAAAATAAAGAGATTAGCTTATAGCATCTCTGAAGTTTCCCTCTAACTTGAAGTTCCATGAAAATTATAGTTTGTATCTGAAATGGCTGCTCAGTTGAAAAGGTACATTAAATAAGAACTCTGCAGCTTCTACTATACAGCACCTATGTGAGGGATTCAAGCAGATGCTGTTCTAGAATTCAACAGTTTGATAATGTCTTTGATGTTCAAACATATGATTGGTTTTCTGGGACTGTTTTAAAAGGCTCTTGGGAGAGAGAAATTGGATTATCCCTCCTTCTGGGACACACCACAGGAGAGGAAATACATGAGCAACGTCTAGGGATTTTGGATATTCATTACTCACCTACCACTTTTTTCTACAACCCTGTAAACTCACGTCAAGAAAGATGGTAAGCTTAGGAGTGACCCTTTACCCTGGAAAAGAATTGACAGTACATGGTGGTGAACTTGAAGATCAGCTGCAGAGGGTGGGGATGCAGATTTGCTTCTTTTCTTCCTCTCCCACTCAACTGTTCAAGGGAGTTCAATGCCAAGCTTTTATTTCCATCAAGTTGATGGATAATTTCTTCCTAGTCCTTCCTCCCTTTGGGAGAGGGTGGAGATTAGGAGAAAATGGTTTTATTCCTATTGCAGAAAGCTGGGTTGTTTTTTTTTTTTTTTGGTGAACTCTTTCCTCAATTGTTTATCATTATTGTTATTGCTTATAAATGTTCCTTTCTCCTTTATATAAAAGAAAAATCAGGTGTCCAGCTTGTCTGGTGTCAGCCATTGTCTGGTATGATTAATGACAGCAGTAGGCAGATATTTCAGAAAAGGTTTAGATCTCTCTAGAGAACCAGAAAATATATCCGTACTTCAACATGCCTGAGGCATGGGTACTAGGGTAGGTGTGAAGAGAGAAAAGCAAACACTGATGCTATGGAAATTCCAAAGCTTACTGATATCAAACCTCTAGGCAAGTATAATTTTCCATAAACAGGACAACCTAAAACCAGAAAGAGAATAAAATAGATATATGCCTTTAGATTTAATTGAAATAAGCCCTTGAGGCTAAAGGAATCTAAACCTGGGCAGGACCAGCCCATCTAAAAGAGTGATTGTGCTATTTGTGGAGAAGCCATTACTTAAACCTGCTATTAGAGACACAAAACCCTATAAGAAGGAACAACCAAAATCCTTATAAACCTTATGAGGAATGACATCTGTGATTCATCCTACAGTCATTTCTTTAAGTTAACTTTGGTTCTGGCTTACAGTTCTTTTGGAAATAGGCACATCTAATGGGGGTCTCTGAGATATGCTAAAAAATTTATGGCAAACAGATTTTGAATAGAGAATATGAAGTCTATACCGTTCCTCAAAATTCTTCTTTACCTCAAAAGTCACAGTTTTATGGAAGCTTTTCATGATTTCCAATTAACATGTCATGTTATGACACATAATCTCATGTCTGTCTCATTTTGTTAACTAAGGTGACTAATAAGTTCCATGTGGTGTACCACAGTGTTATACATTAATCTTTAAAAAAAAAATTGAACAATTTTCCAAACTGTGATTGAAACAACACTGCATAACAGTGATGGAGGCATTCTAAGATAGTATGTCAGTTATATATAGCACTAACTAAAACAGTGGCAGAAATGTTCCAAGGACTTCAGTTAAAACTATTCATTATTTTTTGTTAACTGTCAAAGATGCTTTTAGGATCCTGCCTGTTCAGCTGTTCTTGACATCATAATTAAGAGCTGACAACTTCTTGTTATTTGAAATGGAGGGCTGGGATAGAATAATACCTCATTTTTTCCCCTCCCTTGGATTCAGTCTATTAAACAGATCTCCAGAAAGGGTAACTACATCAGATTGAGAAGGTAGCTTTCTATTGTGAATAGGGCAGGACTCGCTTCCTGGCTTGTCCTTTGGAAGTTAAAAAAACTTTTACTGACTTTCAGGTCTAGGAAGAGCTTGAAATGTGAAAAATAAGGTATTATTTACCTCAGTGGGGAGGAGTTTAGGACTAGCATGTGAATTGACTTGACTTAGTATATGAAGGAATAAGACACAGGTCTTTTGGAATCATCACAGCTAACTCTTTCCTCTTGCTTGGTCACAGGTATCCCTTGACTTAGCTATCATTCATTTTTCTATTTGGTGGTTAGGAGAATAGAAGTTTTTTAGCTCATTTTCTTTACTTCCTGTGGGTCCAGAGCTTTCTTTCTTTGTCCTGTTTAGCTACTTTTTTTTCTTTCTAGTGAGCCAAAAAGCATTCCTTGCTTCTGACTCTTCCGTGCTTATCAGGTGGTTGCATTGCAGTCTCCTCTGGGTCTTGAACAAATAGATCAATTGCTAAGCCATTTCTATTCACATCTCAAGAATAACTGTTTTATATTTTTTGTATTAGTTAAGAATCTTTACTCACTATGAGTCATTTCTGATCAGTTTAGATGTTTGTACCAAGCAGAAAATTTGAACATTTTGATGTCTTTAGTAATTCTGTTTTGGGAAATATATACTGTATCAACACTCCTCTCCCCCCTGAGAAGAACTCTCAATTAAAATTCTTTCACTGAATATAAGTTCTTTGAGCATTTGCATTGTTTTTCCTTTGTATTTGTGTCCCTGGTACCTAGCATAGTGCCCAACACATAGTGGACACTTAAGAAGTTTATAATATTTTTATCTATTATTATAAACATCTGAGAGCAACTTAAATTTCCAATAGTGGGGAAAATGGTTGAATAATTTGTGGTGCATTAATATAATGAAATACAAATATAGTGGGACATTGGAGAACATGGCTATGGATATAAATAAAGTCCCTGATGCCCATGTCTACATAAGCCCCTTGGAGCTGTGGTGAGTATCTGTACCTGAAAAGGCACAGGTTCCTTCCTTTCATTCTAGAATCAATCCATCAGCATACTTTTAATAAGTGTCTATTATGTGTTAGCCACTATGCCAAGTGTTAGAGATACATATACAAAGAATGAAACAATCCTTGCTGTCAAGAAGCTTACATTCTCCTTCAGTGGAGATAAATGTATACATATATATATATACACACACACATATATACATACACGCACAGGTACTTACGTAAAAAATAGAGAAAAATCCACAAATAATAGTTAATTAATTGGTTCAATTCAAGGTAATTAGGGAGGGAGGACAATAGCAGTTGGGAAGGGCAGGAAAGACTTCATGTGGAAGGTGATGTATGAGTTGTGTCTTGAATGAAGAAAGGGAATATATGAAGTAAAGGTTAATAGGAAGTGCCTACCAGACATGGAGGTCACCTATCTCAAAGGCATGGAGTTGGAAAATGACGTGTCATGTGTGAGGAACAGAAAGAATGCCAATCTGACTGGGTCATACAATGGCAAGCCTGGGTGACTGAAATTTTAATGGTGCTTCTAATAGGAGAACTGAGAACAGAAGTCACTTTGGGTTTGAAGGGTAAAGAAATTATTTTTTTTTAATACAAGTAGAATTTAAGAAGCCTATGAGATATCTAGTTTGAAATGTCTATTAGGAAATTGATGATTTAGAAGGTGGATTTAGGAGCTCAGGAGAGAAACTAGGCTTGAATGTATAGACCTGAGAGTCATTTATGTAGATATGATAAATAAACCCTGGGAGCAGGTGAGTCATTAAGCAAAATCCTGTAGAGAGCTGAAAGGTCTCAGGATAGAGTCGCAGTTAGAAGCACGATATGGATGATGAGTCAGCAAAGGAACTGAAGAGAGGTCAGATGGGTAGGAAGAAAATGAGAAGGGTGTAGTATCATGAAAACCCAGACAGGAGTGAGTATCCTAGAAGAAAAGGTGATTTACACTGATAATTGCAATCAAGACAAGTCAAGAGGCATGAGAACAGTTGAGTTGGGTGATGAGTTCAGAAATCAGATTGTAAATTGTTGAGGAGTCAAGTGAGAGGAGAGTGGAGGCAACAAGTGTAGATTGCTTTTTCTTGGGAATATGGCCAAAATGGAAAGGGGAGTTAGAGGATGGTAGCTTGAAGGGAAGGTAGCCTCTGCTAAGGTAATTTTTTTTAAGATGAAAGAGCCCTGGTCTTGCTTAAAAGCCAAGAAGCTGGTAGAAAGGGAGTGATTAAAAATATGAGAGATCATAGATTCTTAACTAGAAGGGTCCTACATATCTGCTCTTTCACCTCCTTCATTTTACAGAGAGAGATTAAATTACTTCTCCACAGTCAAACAGATAGGATGTAAACACCAGTTTTCTGATTCCAAATTCGAAGCCCTATCTATAGCATCAGGTTGCCTCTGAGATCTGGGAACCATGAGAATACCAGCACTGTATATAAAAGATATTATTATTTTATTTCCTAGACCTACAAATGAACCTTCCACAACAGTTTTTGAAGTAACTCTTAAGAGAGGCTCATTTTGAAGAGAATTCCCAAATGTTGAGTTTGACGTATTAGAAGACATTGTTTCCAAATTACAATAATTCCCATTAGCCTTGCCATCTCAAATTTTAAACTTGAGCTCTTTGAACTTAGAGCAGCTAGATGGCACAGTGGATAGAGTGCTGGGCCTCCAATCAGGAAGACTCATCTTCCTGAATTCAAATCCAGCCTCAGATTCTTACTAGCTGTGTGACCCTGGAAAAGTCATTTAACCCTCTTTACTTCAGTTCCTGTAAAATGAGCTGGAGAAGGAAATGGCAAACCATTCTAGTATGTTTGCCAAGAAAACCCCAAAATGGGGTCATGGAGAGTTGGACACGAGTGAAAAAAATGTCAACTCAGAACTTAAGCACGGGGCCCTGTTATTTCAGCTCTATGTCTAGATTACACTACAGATTTCACTTAGTCTATCTTCCTTTGACTAATTCCTTCTGTGTTAGAATATACTCAGATCTGACAAATGTGAGGTAAACCCAGAAGTTGGTTTTATCTGCAGGTCTCATCATTTTCTGTCCAAAATCAACACCTTCATCTGTTCACACACAGCAAGGGAGCATAAAATCAGAGCAGAGGACAAAATAGCATACATTCGGAGCTGAGGTTATAAAAATGTTTACTAGCACTAAACTTGTGAAATCCTTTATACTTTCTTACTTTTGTTAGGTTGTTTTTTTTTTGTTCTGGTTCAGCATGGATTTTATTTCTTTTTAATTATAACAAGAATAAAGTGAAAATACTTGCTCACAGAAATATGTGGTAGAAAATTGTAGAATAATGCTTATTCACTGATGAAGTCAGTGTTGTGAGAAAGTTTAAGCTTTTAGGAGCTAAAATTGACCAGTCTTTTTGGACTTTCATTGTGAGGACCATTCCTTTTTTTAAGTCTTGCAGGCCACTAGACAAAATACCTTTGTCTTTATTTTCCATTTTGCTGACCAAGCCCCCTAGAAAAAAATCATATCTAACTATGACACCAGCATTTTGTTTTGGTCTCATAACTACACTGCTCCAATCCAACATAACATTTTAGGTTTCTATAAAAATTACTCAATTAGATAGTAAGTCATTATTACATAATGGAAAGATCATTAATATTGGAGTCAGAAACCATGGGTTTTAATTTGGACTCTGCCAGTAATAGGTTATGTATAATTTATCTTTTGGCATCTTACACCCTTCACTGGTAAAATGAGAACATTAGACTCAGGGATTCTTAAAGTTTTTTTTGGTGTCAGGGACACTTTTGGCATTCTGATGATGACTATAGATGCCTTCTCAGCATAATGTTTTAACATGTATAAACATAAAATACATATGAATGTAAAGGAAATAAATTATATTGTAATACAAGTATTAAAATTAAAAGAAATAAGTACATAGGTTCAGAAACCCTAGTGCTATTATTTCTTACTCTTATTTTGTTTAATTTTAATGTACTACTACATAGCCCTGACCTCCTTCTACCCATTTCTTACCTTCCTATTTTTCTCCAGCCCAGAAAGAGCAAACATTGGTTATTACTTGGCTGAATATTGGAAAGAGTAAAGTCAAATTAATGAGAGTAGTAACATGATTTGGGGCATCAGAGAAATGTTTAAAGGGACTCCGGATGTCATTCTAGGTAGGCCAGCTCATGATTGAACAGGAATTCCCTCTAAAACATACTTGACAAGTGACCATTCTTCCTTTACTTGTAGACCTCAAATGAAGTCTTCTCAAAAGAGAGGGAACCCAAATACTATCATTTCTCGTGGATAGATTATTTCTATTGGATAGCCTTAATTGCTAAAAAAATTCCTCTGATTTTTTGACCACTGCCTCCCTCAATCTTCCCTCCCTTCTTTCAGCCCTCCCTTTTAATCCCCTTTTCCCTTCTACTTCTTCCCTCCCTTCCCTTTTCTTTCCCACTTCCTCTCCTACTGCCTATAGAGCTTGTTGTATTTCTATACTTAACTGAGTTTATTGTAACCTCTTTGAATCCAATCAGATGAGAGTACCTCTCAAACAATGCTCATCTCCCTCCCCTCTTTCCTTCTACTCTAATATATTTTTGTGCCTCTTCCTGTGATGAAACTTATTTTTTTCTGCCTCCTCCTTTTCATATCTCCCATTACAATCCCTTCACACCCTTAAATCACATTTGTTATCACATCATTTAATTTATACCCATTCCCTCCATCTATGTATATCCCTTTTATATTTCATAATAAATATGCAATTCTCAAGATTAACAAGTATCATCTCTTCTTATAGGAATGTAAACAGTTTGCTCATATTGTGTAACAAGTTTTCTTTTCCCCCTGTTTACCTTTCCATGTCTTTCTTGAGACCTGCATTTGAAGATTGAATTTTCTATTGAGTTCTGGCCTTTTTATTAGGAAAATCTGGAAATTCCTTATTTCATTGAATGTCCATCTCCTTGCCTGAAATATTATGCTCATCTTTGCTGGGTTGTAGTCCCAGCTCCTTTGCCTTATGGAATGTCGTATTCCAATTCCTTCAATCTTTTCATATAGAAGCTGCAAGGTCCTGTGTGATCCTGATTGTAACTCCTCGATATTTGAATTATTTCTTTCTGACTGCCTGCAGTATTTTCTCCTTCACTTGATAGTTCTGGAATTTGGCAATGATATTCCTTGGGGTTTTTAGTTTGGGCTCCCTTTCAGGAGGTGAACAATGGATTCTTTCAATGACGATTTTGCTCTCTGGGTCTAGGACTTCTGGGCAATTTTCCTTTATGATTTCTTGGATAATATTGTCCAGGCTCTTTTTGTCATCATGACTTTCTGGTAGGCCAATAATCCTTAGATTTTCTCTCTTGGATATATTTTCTGGGTCAGTTGTTTTCCCAGTTAGATATTTTACATTTACTTTTATCTTTTCATTCTTTAGATTCTGTTTGACTGATTCTTGATGTCTCATAGATTCATTAGCTTCTACTTGCCCAATTCTAATTTTTATCAAATTATTTTCTTCAGTTTACTTTTGCATCTCCATTTCCATCTGTCCAGTTGTTCCTTTTAAGGAGTTATTTTCTCCAGTTAGGTTTTGTACTTCCTTTTCCATTTGTCCAATTGTCCTTTTAAATTCTTCTGTGATTTCTTTCTTCATATTTTTAAAGTCATTGGTCAGTTTTTCTTCTATTTCTCTAATTTGACTTTTAAAATCCTTCTTGAGCTCTTCCATGAATGCTCTTTGTGCTTCAGACCAGTTTTTATTTCCTTCTGAAATTTTAGATGAGAGTACAGTCTCAGTGCTGACCTCTTTGGTATTTGTGTTTTGGTCCTTGTTACCATGGAAAGATTCTATGGTCTTTTCTTTTCTTCTTTGCTTCTTACTCATGATAATCACCCTTTTCCTGGCTTTTAAAGTAGATCTCTACATCTTGGGCATAGGGGACTCTGTCCCACAGTTCTTGTGCCTTAAACTTGAGGTTTTGCATGTTGTGCCTCTGGTTCTTTCAGCTATATGCTAAAATGCTGCAGCTTACCTGGTGCTGAGCTGGCTGGTGTTGGAAAGCAGAGGCCAGGTGAGGTCTTTTGGGGTTTCCCCAAAGTTACCTTGGAGCTAGCTCATTAAGTGTGGGGGAGGGGTGGTCTGGCCAAAGGAGGTCTCCTCTGATGAGCTAGGGCATAGGCAAGCTCAGCACTTGGTGATTCCCTCTGCGCTAGTGTCCAGCACATCTGGAGTCCCAGTGTTGGCAGTTGCTGGTTTCACCCACCTGGGTCTCAGGATCTTCTCCTGGTTTGTTGAGTTGAGGCTCTCTGGGACAGCTCTGATCCTGCACTGGTCCACTTCAGCCACAGCAAGAGGTTCCCTCCTTAGCGATCTTCTTAGCCTCACGGGCTAAGATTCTGTTTATCCCTTCTACTGATCCCACTGTTCCAGGGTTTTTCCCAGGGAGATATTCTCTGGGTTCATAAAGGTCAAAAAGGGGAGGGAGGTAGCAATTCCCAATCACTCCACCATCTTGGCTCCCAGAACTGAAAATCCTATACTTCCTTACTTTTGATAACTGACTGTTCCACATGACCTGGAATTCTTTTCCTCATTTATGTGTCTTGGCTGCCCTAACTTCCTTCAAGCCACAGGAAAAAACAAATAACCCAACATAGCCCTTCCCTGATCCCCCTTAATGCTAGGACCTACCTCTGTTGATTCCCTCCAATTTACCCGGTGTATATCCTGTTTGTATATAGTTATTTGCATATCATCTCCCCCATTAGTCTGTGAGCTCCTTGGGAAGAGGAATTGTCTTTTGCTTTTCTTTGTATTTCCAGTGCCTACTACATGGTTGGTGATTAATAAATGCTTGTTGTCTGGCTGATCTCCTAGGCTCGCTCTTTCCTGGATCTGTTTAGTTATTTTGACCACCCACTTGTAGTCCTTTGCTTTCCCAGGTCATTGCTGTTTATTGGATGTGTCTAGATCAGCTAATCTTCCTATCCAAGCCCCTCCTGCTGGTATATGTATTCCTATCTTTTAAGTCTCAGCACACAGTGGGAGTTGGATCCTTTTGCAAAAATTCATAAATCACTTTAACAATGTCTGGCAGGTAAATAATCATTTGATGATGTACCACAGCCTGCTTTTCATCTTGGTGTTATTTGTAATTTTGAGTCTTCTTGACTTGCATTCCATGATTCATAGTCATGTATTATCACTTGGTGAATATTGGCACTAAAAAAAGATAAGTTTTTATTAGTCATTTGACAATTTCCTAAATGTAATCCAGTCATATCTCCTCTTCTTACTCAATTCTGGGCTATTTTATAATCTGTCTGAAGGATTTGTCCAAGTTACATTTATTGATGTGACAGGCTATCTGTCTAGCTCTACTCTAGATCTTTTTTTAGGAGTGGGGAGATATTATGGTATGTTCTAGAATTAGTATGACATAATTAGTTCTACAATTAGTATGATAATAATAATAGCTTTTACATAGCACTTTAGAGTTCGCAAAGTATTTCACAAACATTATATCATTTTACTCTCTCAACAACCCTGGGAGGTAGGTGCTATTATTATTCCCATTTTACAGTTGAGAAAACTGAGGCAGACAGAGTTTAAGTGACTTCCCTCAGGTCCCTCAACTGTAAAATAGGGATAACAATAGTAACTACATCCCAGGGTTGTTGTGAGGATAAATTTACAAAAAAAATTTGTAAAGCACAAAGTAGAGTGCCTATTACATAGCCAAAGCTTAATGAATACTTATTTTCTTTCTTTCTTTTCTCCCTCCCTCCCTTTTTTCCTGTCATTACTTAGTAGATTGTTGAACAAATGTTTCCATGATCACACATCTTCTCATAAAGATTTTTATGTATTTAACATATACATGGGGAATATCTTATCTGAGGAAAGCCTTTAATTTTTCATTTTGCTATATATTCAGAAAGCACACTCAATAGTCAAATGCTTGATTACTTTGTTTCTAATATTTTTATCTATATCTTATTCTAATAAGAATTTCCTCCCTCTACTTCCTCTCTACTCATCTCTTTGCAATCTGACTGTACCCATCACTCTACTGAAACAGTTTTTCCCAAGGTCAGTAATATCTTCCTTATTAGGAAATTCAATGTCCATTTTCCTATACTCATTCTCCTTGACCTCTCTGTAGTATTTGATACTGTTGACCCATCCTTCCTTCTCAGATATTTTTTCTTCCCTCAGGTTCTGTGAAATTACATTCTCATGAGATTGTTTCTATTTTCTATTTGTTGCCTAATTATCTTTTTCTCACCCTTTAAATTTCTGAGTCTACAATTTGTCATTTTATCTTCTATCCTTCTAATTCTCCTCCTTAGTAATCTCATCTACCACCATGACATTAATTATCATCTTTGTAAAGTGAATCTAACATCTATATTTCTACCCACAGCATCTGCCCAGAGTTCCATCTTCATATGTCCAAATGTCTCCATTTCTATGTGGTTGCCTTGGGGTATCTTAAATTCAACATATCTAAGACATCCACATGAACAGCTCATGTCACCCTCCCACAACCTCTCTATTCCTGTTCATGAGCCCCAGTTAGTCTCCCAGGCTCATCTCCGGGGCTTCGATTGTTCTTCCTTCTTCAACCTACCAGAGCTAACCCACTGCTTATTCTTTTAATCTACCTCATAAATCTCCCCTTCTGCTTTCATTTCCATCTCCTTAAAGTCAATGACTAGATGAACCTTCAGTTGGCAGTGGGATGCAGATGGATTCCAAAAGGCTTATAAACATTAATCTAGTTAATCCCATTTAAGTGTTTAGGTACAGTAAAAGAGATGTGGCATAGGGTTCTGTGTTCCAGTTACAGAAGCAGTACCTGATACAAAGCAAAATTAAGGGCTTGCCAAATGGAGATCAAATTTTGATTACAAAATCCTTATATTAATAATAATAACTTTAAGATTTACAAAGCATTTTTTCCTTATATTACATCATTTTATTCTTATAGTAACACTATGGGAATAGATAATACACATATTATTAGTAATTAGTAATATGAATAATTAGTAATATGAAAAAATTTCAAAACCCCCATTTTGAGGAAGGGCCCAGGCCAGTTTTCCAGCATTTCTCTTCTGACTCTCTGAACTTCACCACCATGCCCTCACACAGGTATCCCTTCCCCCAATCTTTTCATCTTCCTTTTAAATGTTTTCTCCTGTCAGAATATAGGCTGGTTGAGGGCAGGGACTGCTTTTTATTTATTTATTTATTTTTGTTTTGGCTTATATTTGTATCCTCAGAGTTCAGCACAGTGCTGGCACATAGCAAGTGCTTAATGTTTATTGACTGAAAGAACAGGTAAATAAAAGGGAATTTCTCCCCTTCCCCATGATCCACACTGTTTGTACATTTGTGAATGAGTAATAAGGGGTGGAAAGGGCTTTTGCTGGGAGCTGTGCATTTAGATTTTGGTTTAAGAATAATCTGGGTGCAGGGATATGCACCTAAGTAATTAATTACTCTCATGCATAAAGTCATAAACCCAAGGGAGGGGCTCTTGAGGCTCTTGAGAGGGAATCTGGCTAGTCATGTTTTGTGAGATATTATTTACTTTCAAGCAGAAGGAACGAACTAGTCTCTGAAGTCATCTGTATATTCCCAACTCTCTTACTCTTGCCAGCCAAAACACATCTACAGCTATAATTCTTATTCTGCAGGAAACTGGAATTCTTATATTCACCTATAAGCCAAGATCCACCCACGCTAAATACCAGTGATAAAAGATGCCAAAGAACATGCTCCCAGGATGGTCTTCACATTTAAATTGCTGGTGCTATTGTCTTGTCACACAACCTAATAATAGTCTCAGTGCTGGAAAGTACCTTAGAGGCCATTTGTCCAAATCTGTAACTGATGAGTTATCCACTCTATAATATTCAGTCATTCAGACTCCACTTGAAGACCTACTGTGAGGAAAAAGCTTCTTCCCAAGGCATGGGAAGAAATTCCCATGGGAATTTATTGCTTGGGAAATTATTGCTATTGAACAAATGAACTTAAAAATAAAAATCTAAAAGTGAGACAGTCCTTATATTCAGGGTATATTCAAGGATACAACACAGAGAGGACTGGACTGTTCAGGGAAGGAATGTTTGGTCTGAGGAGTCACAGGGATTTTGAGAAAATTCTAAGACAACAGATAGTCATGTCCTTTCCAGTAGCAGTTGTAGTACTGATAAGGTTAGTACTTAGAGCAGGAGAAAAAGGGGGAAGGGGGGAGCATTGCCCAATGCAAATGGCAAGATGTCCAGGTTGGTCTCAGTTTTAAGGTAGGTGGATGGATGAGACATAAAGCATGGTCTGAGACTGGCTAGGTATAATAGATTAGGTGAATTTTCACGTAGCCACCAATCAAAACAGTTTAACCCCAGATAGACCACAACTCTGAAACTGAGTAGATTAAGGAGATAGGGAAAATAGTCTCTATAGGTGAGATTCCAGATGGAGAATGTTCCAGTTAGGGAGATGGGAATTAGAAACATTCTGGGGAGTTACACATTACAATAATAAAAGCTGACATTGATATTACACTTAAAGGTTTATAAAGCAGTTTACATGCATTATTATCTCACTTGACTTTATTACAGGATCACAGAGTTAAAGTTGGAAGGGGTCTCAGAGGCAATGGAGTCCAACCTCCTCATTTTATAGATAAGGAAACTGAAGTTCAGAAAGATTCAGTGACTTGCCCAGTGTCACACTGGTAGCCAAGTCAAGTCAGCACTCACTGAAGAGCCTCCTGTGTGCTAAGCACTGTGTGCTAAGAGCTCAGGATGCAAAGAAAGGCAAAAAACAGCTCTGGCTCTCAAGGAGCTCATAGTCTAATGGGGAAACAACTATGTACCAACAAGTTATTGAGAGTATAAGTGGAGATAATTTTGGAGGAAAGCATTAAAGGGGGATCAGATATAGCTTCCTGTAGAGGATGGGATTTTACCTGGGATGCAAAGGAATCCAGGGAGACCAAGAGGCAGAAATGAATGGGGACAGGATCCCAGGCATGGAGGCTAGCCAGTGAAAATGCCCAGAGTTGAGATATTGGAGTGTTTTGATTAAAGCACAGGAAGAATGTCAGTGTTTCTGGATCAGAGTACATCATGGACTGGGGGAAGGGAGTTTGAGGAGTATTAAAAAATATGCCCATACATATGTACATACACACATATATGGAAGGGACCAAATTATGAGAGGCTTTGGATGCCAACTAGAAGATTTTATGTTTGATCATGGGGATGATATGGAGTCATTGAAGTCTGTTGAATGGAGAAGTGACATGGTCTGACCTGTACTTTAGGGAGATCAATTGACAGCTGACTGGAGTTGGGAGAGACTTGAGGCAGGGAGACTAACTGGAAGGTTATTGTAATAGCGCAGAAATAAGGTTATGAGAACATGGACCAGGGGGATTGGGAGGGTGGAAGACAACATATACAAGAGTAATTTACTATTATTACTACTATAATTTACTGTTACTAAGGGAGAATCAACAGGATTTGGCAATAGACTGGATATAGGAGATAAAAGAATCCAAGATGACCTAGGTTGAAAACTTGTTGACCAGATGGATGATAGGTCTGTTGACAATAAGAGGAGGGTTAGGGAGGAAGGATAATAAGTTCAGTTTTGGATGTTTAATTTAAAATGTCTACAGGAAATTCAACTCAAGATTTCCAATAGGCAGTTGGACATACGAGACTGGAGGTCAGAACTGGATAAGTCGATTTGGGGATCATCAGTACAGAGGTCACAGTGAGAGGAAGAATTTAAACTCAG